>OX101798.1:14922655-15440941 GCA_944452935.1 Rhogogaster chlorosoma | reverse complement strand
ATCTAGTTTTGTCCGAAACTGTTTGTCTACATACGCATATGCTTCAGATCCGAATACTCTTAGGTAGGAGATATTAGGCTTCTTACCCGTCCAAAGTTCATATGGCGTAGTGTTGCTTTCTCTCCTTGACGTAGTCCGGTTTAGAATATGTACTGCCGTACTTATCGCTTCTGCCCAAAGGAACTTCGGCAGACTTCTTGCCTGCAGCATTGTTCTAGCGCTCTCCACGACAGTTCTGTTGTCTCTCTCTGCTCGTCCGTTTTGCTCCGGCGTGTATGGAGCGGTCGTTTCCAGACGGATTCCTCGGCTCGATAGCAGCTTCTGCATCTGACTGTTGCAGTACTCGCCCCCGTTGTCAGTGCGAAGTACTTTCATAGTCTGGTTGAACTTGTTCGCTACCATGTTCTCAAATTCTTTAAACTTCTCGACTACATCCGATTTATGTTTCAAGAAATAGATGTGCCGGAAACCTGAGAAGTCGTCTTTGAAGGAGACATAATACCTGGCCCCTCCCAAGGATTCTTCGGACATGGGTCCCACGACGTCTGAGTGAAAGTATTCGCCTGCCCGCTTTGTTCTCACATTCTCATTTGTTTTGAATTTGAGTCGGTGTGACTTGCCCATCTGACACGCTTCGCAGAAAAAATCATCTACATCTGTTACTTTCGCACCTTGCACGATTCCTTTCGTTAACATCTGCTTCAACGCAGACTTGTTGATATGGCCTAGCCGCTCGTGCCATAGTTTTAGGTTAGTAATCGCAGTGTTGGCTTCCTCAACGTTCGGTTTGATTTTTACGCGAAACAGCATTCGATAAATACCGTTGTTTTGTCTCAACCCTTGTCCATACACTTCATTTCCACGTGTCAGTGTGACATGTTGTCCTTTGAAAACAACTCCGTAACCTTTTGAGGTGCACACTCCGACTGAGAACAAGTTTTTTCGTAATTTTGGTACGTACAGAACATTTTCGATTCGCGATTCACACCACTTGTTGTCCACTAATTTCTCGATAATTACTGTTCCCGAGCCGACTACTTCGCATATACCGTCGTCGCCGAGTGCAACCGACTCGCCGCTTGAGGCGTGAAAATCACTAAGCCATTCCCGACGGTGGGTAATATGGCGTGATGCCCCGCTATCGGTAATCCAACTGTCGGTAATGTCCATGCGCATTATCTGCACGATTTCACTGCTAGATGACGCGCTGCCATCGTTTACCGATGTTACAATGAAAGCACAGTTACCGGCGTGGTTTTCGGTGCGCGTGTCTCCCGAACCACTTCCAGCCGCTTCACTTCTCATATCACGTTTTTTCTTTCTGCATTCACTCGCGAAATGTCCTCTCTTGTGACAGTAATAGCATTCTGCATTATTTTTTCTTCCCCGTTGCACGACCTGATTGGCCTTTTCTCTAGCATCAGTTTTCCGAGGTCTTGCGTTCGCGCCTGTAGACACGGCAGCCAACGCGTTTGTAACTTCATCTTCAACATTGTGCCGGCTCTCTTCTTTTATGAGCCTCTCTTGTAGATTGCTGATAGTCTGGTTCCTCGGTTCCACACTATCCCACGCGGTCTTGAGAGCATTGTACTTAGTTGGCAAGCTTGCTAGTACTTTTGCCATTATGGCGACGTCCGAGATAACTTCGCCTACGTCCCGTAGTTGCCGCGCCATATTTTGAATCCGGGCCACATGTTGAACGACCGAATCACAAGTCGCCATCTTGTATTCATGAAATTTTTGAGTCAAAAGCAGCTTATTTGACTCAGACTTCTGTTCATGAATAGCGCTCAATTTCGTCCACATTTCTTCTGCTGTCGTACACGTTAGCAGGCATTCCAACTGGGAAGTTTCCACCGACGATGAAATCACAAACATCGCTTTTGCGTTTTCTTTAACCCATAGCTTAGCTGCCGGTGCTGCGGGATCAGCCGGCATGGGCCTTTCACCGAGTACTATATCATAGATTCCGAACGCGACGAGAATCTGGTTTACTTGGAACTTCCACGTCTGATAGTTGGTCCCGTTCAATTTCGTTATATGTTTAGAGGATATTTCCTCTGCCATGTCCAAGGATTTTGAACGATCACTTCACACAACGTATTCTGACTCACTAAGATGGCCGTTCCACCTCGTGTTCCGCACAAAGTTCTTCGCCGAACTCTTTTAACCGATACGCGATAAGACTTTATCTCCAGACAGCTTTGCGCAGATCAGGGTCCTGGGCCCATAACCTGTTGATCGAGCTGAAAGTTGTCTGGGACTTTGAATGATCACTGCAATATGTTTAATATAGAAAAGTAGTTTTATTTGACTCAGAGATTTCACAGTACGTCTAGTTCACATCATCGATTAAGATCTACTGCCTTACACTACTTGCGGTAGTCGCTACCTGCTGAGTGCGCGCGCAGCTAAGGCTCAGTGCTTCCTTCTCTCTCTATTTCTTTAGAAGTAACAGAAACTAACTTCAATATAAACGACCAAATAAATCTTCAATTAAAAAACGCTTTGGCATGTAGGTGTTGGCCCTGATATTATAGATCGAAATAAAAATTGAAAAAATCGGAAATTCATCGATTAAACCGTTCTCGTTCTGACAGAGCTCCTATGTAGACAAGGGTGGTCGTTAAATAAAAAATCACGAGAAAATTATGTCAGATGGCCATAAATTGGCTCCAAATGCGGAAAAAATAATTCTTAATTTTTTTCAGATTTATATTTTCAGCTCTGAGTTTTCCTGTAATTTTTATATCAAAAATTAAATCAACAAACCTGAATCGAATATAAGTTTCATTGCCGTGAAAAATAGCATGAAATAGTATACAGGGTATTTCACTCGAGTTGTGAGCTATGTCATATTTTCATATTAATTAATTTATTCTTTCATTTATGCATTTATTTATATATTTATCTATATATTATTTGTGTATTAGTCTTCATTAATTTGAATGAATACCAATGTGAGTAAATTCTGGATGGAGACAGCTGCAAGAATAATGAACAAGGTTATTCATAGGTATTTCTAAACTCGAACTAACTGGAATCAGTATTTTCCAATTGAAAAACAAAATTACGTGCCAACAAGAAGACTCAGCTGACTCAGAATGAAAATCTGGAAAAATTGAAAAATGTTTTTTTCACATTTAAAGCCGATTTACGACTATCCAAAATTAAAATTAAAAAAAAAATATCATATAAGAACCACCCGAATGTACAGTCGGGGAACCGGATTCTGAAGCTCCTTGTCCCGCGCCGAACGCAACTGAACATACACCTTTAATTTAATTGATGTTTAAGTTGGCATGAGATTACAACGACATTAGCTCAACTGATAAGTTAGCGATCTGCTCTGCTTTTTTTCAGAGAATGTCAATTCGCATAACCTCTTGAATGCACAAGTGGTTGAAAAATAACCTAGTTCTCGTAAAGTGTTCATAGGGTCAAGGGACGGCCCTAATGAAACTTAATGTTGTATTCTTTCATGAAACCGGACCGATTTTTAATCATTTTCAAGTGCTCTTGAAAAATCTGTCACATCGGTTAACCCCAAAATGTGCGTACGTTTTTTCGAATTCGGTTGCTCCTAAAATAACCTAGTGCTCGTAAAGTGTTCATAGGGTCAAAGAAGGGCCCTAATAAAAGCTAATGTTATATCCTTTCATGAAACCGAGACGATTTTTACCGATCATCAGAATGCAATTTACTGACATAGATTTTTAGCAACGCCGTTTGCTCCTTGCATATAATTCGTATTCCAATTAGCTTCCCAAACGGAGCATACCCTTCACATACATGTTGAACACGAAGTGCGGTATAGATATTACTGTCATATGAAACCTATGTTCCGAATCACTTATGACAATGAACTGTAGAGACTTTGAAATAAAAAATGTTAACTATGCTTTCTGAGTAACGAGACGACCGATATTAGATCCGATACTTGGGATTCTTTGCCTAAGTGTTCTGAATACATTGCCAAATTTTGAATAGCCTGCGATTCATGGCTGGTGCGTAATCCTCCTATATTTAAGATTGAATTTAAAATTTCGCAGGCTGATTTTATTAATTTCAGCTAGCACTTTAAAATGATTAAAATTCGATCCGGTTTCATGAAAGAATATAATATTAAGTTTCATTAGGGCCCTCCCTCAACGATATGAACACTTTACGAGCACTGGTTCATTTTAGGAGCAACCTAATTCGAAAAAACGTACGCGCATTTTGGGGTTATCCGATGTGACAGATTTTTCAATCACTTGTGCATTCAAGAGGTTATGCGAATTGACATTCTCTGAAAAAAAGCAGAGCAGATCGCTAACTTATCAGTTGAGCTAATGTCGTTGTAATCTCATGCCAACTTAAACATCAATTAAATTAAAGGTGTATGTTCAGTTGCGTTCGGCGCGGGACAAGGAGCTTCAGAATCCGGTTCCCCGACTGTACATTCGGGTGGTTCTTATATGATATTTTTTTTTTAATTTTAATTTTGGATAGTCGTAAATCGGCTTTAAATGTGAAAAAAACATTTTTCAATTTTTCCAGATTTTCATTCTGAGTCAGCTGAGTCTTCTTGTTGGCACGTAATTTTGTTTTTCAATTGGAAAATACTGATTCCAGTTAGTTCGAGTTTAGAAATACCTATGAATAACCTTGTTCATTATTCTTGCAGCTGTCTCCATCCAGAATTTACTCACATTGGTATTCATTCAAATTAATGAAGACTAATACACAAATAATATATAGATAAATATATAAATAAATGCATAAATGAAAGAATAAATTAATTAATATGAAAATATGACATAGCTCACAACTCGAGTGAAATACCCTGTATACTATTTCATGCTATTTTTCACGGCAATGAAACTTATATTCGATTCAGGTTTGTTGATTTAATTTTTGATATAAAAATTACAGGAAAACTCAGAGCTGAAAATATAAATCTGAAAAAAATTAAGAATTATTTTTTCCGCATTTGGAGCCAATTTATGGCCATCTGACATAATTTTCTCGTGATTTTTTATTTAACGACCACCCTTGTCTACATAGGAGCTCTGTCAGAACGAGAACGGTTTAATCGATGAATTTCCGATTTTTTCAATTTTTATTTCGATCTATAATATCAGGGCCAACACCTACATGCCAAAGCGTTTTTTAATTGAAGATTTATTTGGTCGTTTATATTGAAGTTAGTTTCTGTTACTTCTAAAGAAATAGAGAGAGAAGGAAGCACTGAGCCTTAGCTGCGCGCGCACTCAGCAGGTAGCGACTACCGCAAGTAGTGTAAGGCAGTAGATCTTAATCGATGATGTGAACTAGACGTACTGTGAAATCTCTGAGTCAAATAAAACTACTTTTCTATATTAAACATATTGCAGTGATCATTCAAAGTCCCAGACAACTTTCAGCTCGATCAACAGGTTATGGGCCCAGGACCCTGATCTGCGCAAAGCTGTCTGGAGATAAAGTCTTATCGCGTATCGGTTAAAAGAGTTCGGCGAAGAACTTTGTGCGGAACACGAGGTGGAACGGCCATCTTAGTGAGTCAGAATACGTTGTGTGAAGTGATCGTTCAAAATCCTTGGACATGGCAGAGGAAATATCCTCTAAACATATAACGAAATTGAACGGGACCAACTATCAGACGTGGAAGTTCCAAGTAAACCAGATTCTCGTCGCGTTCGGAATCTATGATATAGTACTCGGTGAAAGGCCCATGCCGGCTGATCCCGCAGCACCGGCAGCTAAGCTATGGGTTAAAGAAAACGCAAAAGCGATGTTTGTGATTTCATCGTCGGTGGAAACTTCCCAGTTGGAATGCCTGCTAACGTGTACGACAGCAGAAGAAATGTGGACGAAATTGAGCGCTATTCATGAACAGAAGTCTGAGTCAAATAAGCTGCTTTTGACTCAAAAATTTCATGAATACAAGATGGCGACTTGTGATTCGGTCGTTCAACATGTGGCCCGGATTCAAAATATGGCGCGGCAACTACGGGACGTAGGCGAAGTTATCTCGGACGTCGCCATAATGGCAAAAGTACTAGCAAGCTTGCCAACTAAGTACAATGCTCTCAAGACCGCGTGGGATAGTGTGGAACCGAGGAACCAGACTATCAGCAATCTACAAGAGAGGCTCATAAAAGAAGAGAGCCGGCACAATGTTGAAGATGAAGTTACAAACGCGTTGGCTGCCGTGTCTACAGGCGCGAACGCAAGACCTCGGAAAACTGATGCTAGAGAAAAGGCCAATCAGGTCGTGCAACGGGGAAGAAAAAATAATGCAGAATGCTATTACTGTCACAAGAGAGGACATTTCGCGAGTGAATGCAGAAAGAAAAAACGTGATATGAGAAGTGAAGCGGCTGGAAGTGGTTCGGGAGACACGCGCACCGAAAACCACGCCGGTAACTGTGCTTTCATTGTAACATCGGTAAACGATGGCAGCGCGTCATCTAGCAGTGAAATCGTGCAGATAATGCGCATGGACATTACCGACAGTTGGATTACCGATAGCGGGGCATCACGCCATATTACCCACCGTCGGGAATGGCTTAGTGATTTTCACGCCTCAAGCGGCGAGTCGGTTGCACTCGGCGACGACGGTATATGCGAAGTAGTCGGCTCGGGAACAGTAATTATCGAGAAATTAGTGGACAACAAGTGGTGTGAATCGCGAATCGAAAATGTTCTGTACGTACCAAAATTACGAAAAAACTTGTTCTCAGTCGGAGTGTGCACCTCAAAAGGTTACGGAGTTGTTTTCAAAGGACAACATGTCACACTGACACGTGGAAATGAAGTGTATGGACAAGGGTTGAGACAAAACAACGGTATTTATCGAATGCTGTTTCGCGTAAAAATCAAACCGAACGTTGAGGAAGCCAACACTGCGATTACTAACCTAAAACTATGGCACGAGCGGCTAGGCCATATCAACAAGTCTGCGTTGAAGCAGATGTTAACGAAAGGAATCGTGCAAGGTGCGAAAGTAACAGATGTAGATGATTTTTTCTGCGAAGCGTGTCAGATGGGCAAGTCACACCGACTCAAATTCAAAACAAATGAGAATGTGAGAACAAAGCGGGCAGGCGAATACTTTCACTCAGACGTCGTGGGACCCATGTCCGAAGAATCCTTGGGAGGGGCCAGGTATTATGTCTCCTTCAAAGACGACTTCTCAGGTTTCCGGCACATCTATTTCTTGAAACATAAATCGGATGTAGTCGAGAAGTTTAAAGAATTTGAGAACATGGTAGCGAACAAGTTCAACCAGACTATGAAAGTACTTCGCACTGACAACGGGGGCGAGTACTGCAACAGTCAGATGCAGAAGCTGCTATCGAGCCGAGGAATCCGTCTGGAAACGACCGCTCCATACACGCCGGAGCAAAACGGACGAGCAGAGAGAGACAACAGAACTGTCGTGGAGAGCGCTAGAACAATGCTGCAGGCAAGAAGTCTGCCGAAGTTCCTTTGGGCAGAAGCGATAAGTACGGCAGTACATATTCTAAACCGGACTACGTCAAGGAGAGAAAGCAACACTACGCCATATGAACTTTGGACGGGTAAGAAGCCTAATATCTCCTACCTAAGAGTATTCGGATCTGAAGCATATGCGTATGTAGACAAACAGTTTCGGACAAAACTAGATGCGAAAGCGAAGAAGGTACTGCTGGTGGGGTACCAGGCAGAGTCGTCTAATTACCGGCTCTATGACCCTCTGACCAAACGAGTATCAGTCTCTCGTAACGTTGTGTTTAACGAGAAATTCCAGACCGAGAGTGCATCAACGCAGGAATTCAACAACCTGGGACTCAGACTGTTGGCGAATGAGCTGACAGAGGCCGGCGCTGTCCCAGATGACCCAATATCAGATGAAGAACATGCGGAGGAGTTCGAAGATGCGCATGAAGCACCTGATCAACAAGAAGAGGAAAGGCAACCAGTTGGCGAACAAGGACATCGTCTCAGAGATCGTGCAGCTATCCGTCGACCAGCCAGGTTTGACGCAAACGTTGCAGAATACAATGTACCTACGACATTTCAGGAAGCAGTAAACGGTCCTGACGCTGAAAAATGGGTCAAAGCTATAAAGGATGAACTAGCTGCACACGACAAAAATGAAACCTGGGTGATTGTACCCAGAACCGATCGACATGTGACGATAGATTCAAAGTGGGTATTCAAAGTTCTCCAGGACACTGAAGGTAATGTCACACGTCACAAGGCAAGACTATGTGCAAGGGGGTTTCTGCAACGCGAAGGACGCGACTATGTCGAAACCTTCTCCCCAGTGATCAGATATGACTCTCTGAGAGTATTTCTAGCCATCGTTGCAGAAGAGGACTTGGAGCTCATCCAATTCGACGTGACAACGGCATTCCTGTACGGAGAACTACGAGAAACAATCTACATGAAAGTGCCTGAGGGGTTAAGTGTAGAAAGTGAAGTGGTATGTAAACTCCAAAAGTCGTTGTATGGTCTAAAACAGGCACCAAGATGTTGGAACGAAAAATTTGTGAATTTTCTGAAACAATTCAATCTGTATGAGTGTGATGCTGAGAAATGTATATTCCACGGTACTGTAGACCAGTGTGATGTATATTTAGCTCTTTTTGTGGACGACGGGTTAATAGCGGCCAAATCACAAGCAGTTCTAAACAAGATTGTCAAATCCTTTGAGGAAGTTTTTAGTATTACGCTTGGCGATGCTAGTAACTTTGTCGGACTACAAATAGAACGTGATCGTAGAAATAAGACTGTATTTTTGCATCAAAGAGCTTATACCAAGCGAATAATTAATAAGTTTCGAATGAATGAAGCGGCGGCACTTAGTATACCAGCTGACCCGCATTGTGTGTTAAGCCCTGTTAGTAATAGCGAAGATGCGTATACCAGTGTACCTTATCGTGAAGCAGTCGGCTCACTATTATTTCTTGCGACTGTTTCCCGCCCCGATATAGCTTATGCTGTGAATAACGTAAGCAAATATCTGAGTAATCATAATAACAGCCATTGGCAAGCCGTAAAAAGGATCTATAGATATCTAAAAGGAAAACCTAACCTAGGAATTAAGTACAGAAGCGGTGATAGAGAGTGCAATCTAGTAGGGTTTTCAGATGCAGACTATGCAAACGATCTTGAAACAAGAAGGTCTGTTACAGGCTATTTATTTAAATTTGCTGGCGGTCCAGTAACTTGGTCTGCGCAGAGACAGAAAATAGTAACTCTGAGCACAGCCAAGGCTGAATATGTTGCAGCGGCAACAGCCACCAAAGAGGCTATATGGTTGAGAAAATTGTTGAATGAGCTCGGACATCGATGTGAACAACCCACAATTATATTAGTAGACAATCAAAGTGCTATCCGATTGAGCAAGAATCCAGAAATGCACCAGAGAACAAAGCACATCGACGTCCGATACCATTTCATTAGGGAGAAGAACGAGGCAGGTGAAATTGCTGTCGAATATGTACCAGGCGAGTTCCAACAAGCAGACATATTCACCAAAGCAATACCAAAAGGCCGATTCGAACTTCTATGCCAGGAGATAGGACTAATAGAATAAGATTTTGAAGACAAATGTGTTAAGAAGGTACAGAAACAGGGGGAGTATTGAAGTTAGTTTCTGTTACTTCTAAAGAAATAGAGAGAGAAGGAAGCACTGAGCCTTAGCTGCGCGCGCACTCAGCAGGTAGCGACTACCGCAAGTAGTGTAAGGCAGTAGATCTTAATCGATGATGTGAACTAGACGTACTGTGAAATCTCTGAGTCAAATAAAACTACTTTTCTATATTAAACATATTGCAGTGATCATTCAAAGTCCCAGACAACTTTCAGCTCGATCAACAGTTTATTGGCGAATTTTGAAATTTTGCTTTTTTCGAAAATCTGAAAATTGTAATATTTTTTTCTCAGTGATAGCTGATTTTAGGGAGAAAATACATGAGACATCAAATGTTCGAATTGAACTATACTTTTCATGAAAATTCTCATTGAATTTTTTGCGTAAAAAAGTTTGAAGTGATTATAACTAAATATAAAATTTTGATTTCGGAAAAAAGTACGCCTTCAACAGTTTTTCGGGAAAAAAAATATTCGACAAAATTCAATAGAAATTTCAATGAAAAGTAGAGTTGAAATCGAACATTTCATGTGTCGACAAAAAAATATGAAACTTTCACATTTTTGAAAGAAGTATACATTTTCAGAAATCCGTAGATGAAAAACTAATGCTTGAATTAAAAAATGCTTTGTTATATAGATTTTGGTCGTGAAATATAATAAGCATAATACGTCGGACTACTACAAAGTCGTTGCATACAATAGAATATGAGCTGGACCCGCGCTTCAGCAACGACTGAACCGGACTGAACGCTGCTCATGCATATTCGCAAGCTCCCAATTTCCCACATCGACAGCTGACTGTGTCGAGTGGCTGACTAGCGGTGTTTTAGCGTTCACGGGGTCTGGGCGAATCGCTGCGGAGGAACTGCGTTTCTGAGGAATTAGGTTTGTGAATGGAATTTTTTTTTTTTCACATGCGGTTAACGTAGAGTCAGAAAAAATAATTAGCTCGTATTCTTTTTTTCTTTGCTAAAAATCATAATCACGAAAGTTATAGGTAATTGAGTATTCCATTTTCGAAGTATATAAATATATCTTAACATAGGTGACGTCACAATGTTAAAGTTTTGAATCCGTTGTATCAACTTCAATATTTGTTTGATTGAAAAATGAAAAAATATGACCTAATTATTTTTTTCAAAACTACTCAAATATAGAAAAAAAAATCCATTTAAATACCCATTTGCGTACTATTATGTGCAATACACGCATATCGCGCGGCATCTTTTGATGGAAGAAGGTCGTAAGCGCCAACATACAACCATTTGGTATTCATAAAATCAAAAGGTCTCATAGTTGATATAATTTAATCTTGCTCCGCAGAGTTGGTCCCTGAGCAGTTAGAGAATAAATCACGAATCTCAAATTTTCCAAAATGTATTCTTGTAGAGAATTTAATCGCGCATCTTTTTTTCCTCGTGAAAAAACTTGTAGCATTTGTCGTTTTCGGAATGTTCACAAAAAACGTGTTTTTTTTAAGGCAAGAATTCCCGCCTCTTTTCACTTCAACTCGTTCTAGATTACCCAATTTTTAAAATTTCCGAACGAAATTTTCAGGAATAATATGATGTCCCTTGAGCATCTATTTTTTATTTTATTTTGATAATGAAAACCTGAAGGCAGAACGTCGTGTCTGCCAGATACGTCTTCTGCGTTTAGGTTTCAAAATGCTTGATTTCTAATTATTTATATGCGCTTTCATCATTTTCAAAGCGATTGATGGAATAAAAAAGAATTATACGACGTTATGGCACTAAAATCACCTTTTTTGGTGCTTATATACGACCTTATGCCATTAGCCACGCGATATATGCATATGTGTATCACAGTCCACAGAAAAAGTAGGTTCGATTCACAATCAATGGAGTTAATCCTCACACTGTATTCTTTACTTCAATTATTTATAGGTTCACAAAACTCGTACCGATTTGCGAATAGCTTTTCAGTGCGGAGAATATAATTCGAATATCAAAAAATGGATTCTATAACACGTATTGAATATTCAAGAGTTTTTTGAGCCGCAATCGGCGAGTTATACAGCAAAGATGTTTTAAACAGCTACCCGGAACGGCCATCTTGAGTGTTATTTCCGGATATTTTCCTGACCAAGTGACGAAGTTCACTGAAATTTTAGTAAGAATTAATTGGAACCTTTTGATTGAATATCAATAAAACTTACACGTAATAAATGATTCAATTCATAACTTTGAACTTGATCATCGAAAATTGCAATCAAACACGTCTTCAGATCAGAAAATCGTATAAAATTTTTGTGTCAGGACGGTATCCCCTCAACTAGATGAATATCAAAATATGGTAAGCCGCGGAAGGGGTACTTAACCCTTAAACGGTAACCTCGGGTCACTCGTGCCTCGGCAAAAGTGACCCTTATTGGTAGCTCGGGGAGCAGGTAAGGGAGCCCGGCCGAACTGTACTGTAAAAAATTGTAGTGTAGTAGGCTACTAGATCCCCAAGTGCCGACGCCGCAGTTCCTTATCAGCAGTCATGAGACTGAGGTAAATTTTTAAAAAGGCACGAGTGACCCGACGTTACCGTATACGAGTGCGAAAAGTGCAAGGTAAGAAATTTGGGTTTTTCGACTTTTTGCTATTTTTTGATTAGAAAAGTGTGTTCTTACAAAAGGATTTATAAAATAAAACGAAAATCGAGCATTCAAATATAATTCTTGAATGTTAACACGTGTTTAGGAAAATTGAGTGTTCTCTATTGAGTGTTAGATTGCATCTAATTTTAGGCCAATCTCTTATATTTTTCTACTTAATTTTTTTTTTTTTCATAACAATTCATGTCAAAATCATGAAATTAGAAATAAATGTTATTTTCATTGATAAATTGATTGAAAAATATGAAAATGTCTACTTTATTATGAATTTCGTACGTTTACGCATTTAAAAAAAAAACCGATTTTTCATACTCAAAACTTAAGCATTCCATTCGTTCGTACGGCCATTCAAGTTTTTTTTTTCTGGAGTACAACTCTTACGCTTTCATTTCCCGCTTGGATCATCAAAAAATATTAATTTTATCAGCAGTTATGGCTATTTGAAAAAAAAAAAGCATTTTACACGTTTTCATTCGTATATTTAATTATACAGAATAAAAAATAAAAAAAATCGGCAATATGGTGGATTATTTTTATTCTAGAATAGTTAATAAGTCACTATGAATTTTTTCAGATTTTTTAAAGCGTGTTAAACTACTTTTTTGAGCATCGGACACGAGTGACCCGACGTTACCGTTTAAGGGTACTAAAAATGACGTTACCCACGAAGGGTTAAGTCTCCGATCAAAAACAGAACGTATACACGACATGTCCCCCACAGCTCCTCACATCCTACCCACAACTCACCCACATATACTCATCTTCCGATATCTCATATTTATACTCATATCTCCGATGATTCATCTCGCGTGGTAAAATAACGAAATGGCCGCGATAAAATAACTGATGAATATGGACTTGATGAACCGGTGAGTTTGTTCAAATCCTAAAATATAAGATATTACAAGTTTTTACTTGAAATTTGAAGCATTTATGCGTTGAAATTTATTTATTTATTTATTTATTTATATATTTTATGTGTCAAACTATCCTCACGCTGGTATAGGGTAATTGAAATCTATCTTCCTTTGCCCGGTTTCATAAACGCAGGGATCTCCTCAATCACTGGGAAAATTTATCCCATGGGTTTTCTGTCAAATGTTTCGTAGCGATTGTATCCGCTCTATAGCAGCAGAATTCCGCCTATCTTCAACTGTACACGCGTCTCACAATAAATTGATATAGATTGATTTCTGGGAGTCAGGTGTTCAAGTTTAGGGCCAACAATTTCCAATAATATCTGAACCGTCGCTTTACTCAGGCGGAATCTCCTTACAAATTCCGAATAAACCGATAATAATAATTCCGACGGCCCTGAACTTGAACACCTGACTCCTAGAAATCAATCTACAGTGCGATTCTGTGGAAAGTTGGGAGCCGTGTGGGTAGGCAACCCGCATATTTACCGAAACGGCAACGCTGTCGTAGGGACAGTCGAACGTCTGCATCTACAGATGACATAGCGGCAGCTTTCACGTCGTTTGGTCAGAATCAAGTGACAGAATGACATATTTGAGGTTGATCGTAATATAACTACTAAGACAGCGGGAATCGATATTCATTCGTGAAGAAGTGGTAACGAATTAGCGAATTGATTGCAGATGTCGATTTCTGTTTATTTGCAACGTTATTTGGGTCTAAACAACCCTCGGGGTGAAATTTACGAATCATTCTAATAAAGGTAACCAACAAATGTCAAACGATAATAATTCGTAATAAAGTCGTGGTGAAGTTACGAATTGATCGCAGATTCTGAGTTATGTTTATTTGCAAAATTATTTACAAGCTAGCAGTTCCTCGATGATGGACTGACTCGTCGCATCACTTCGACAACTACGGTCAGGAACACAGCGATGTAAATTCGATACAACGAGCAATCTACGAGGCATTTCTGACGTAGCAGCAGACCCCAAATTTTTTCACCTCCTAATAATTTGAATGCACAGTTTTGCGGAAATACTGCGCATAGTTCCAGAAGACGGTCAGAAGCTTATCTCGAAAGTTGCTCAAGAAGTCGGCATGTCGTCGGCACAACGCATTTAGTTTATTGTTATTGTACTACGTTTAATGAATAAAAAATGTTATTACATGATAGAAACTCATTGTAATGTAATCATTTTTACAAATATGCGACGCTTTATTTCACTCAGCTATCAAAGGCACAATTACCTACGTTTATTTACAGAACAATACTTTCAATTAATTCATTCCTCGCTGAGACCACTACAAGATTATCGGTAGGCAAACAGGTGATCGTTGATTCGTAAATTTCACCTCGAGGGTTGTTTGGACCCAAATAATGTTGCAAATAAACAGAAATCGACATCTGCAATCAATTCGCTAATTCGTTACCACTTCTTTACGAATTAATATCGATCCCCGTTGTCTTACTCGTTATATTACGATCAACCTCAAATATGTCACACTGTATGTTGATTCTGACCCAACGAAGTGACAGCTGTCGCTACGTCATCAGTAGGTGCAGACGTTCGACTGTCCCTACGACAGCGTTGCCGTTTCGGTGAAATACGCCGGTTGCCTACCCACACGGCTCCCAACTTTCCACAGAATCGCTCTGTATATCAATTTATTGTAAGACGCGTGTACAGTTGAAGATAGGCGCAATTCTGCTGCTATAGAGCGGATACAATTGCTACGAAACATTTGACGGAAAACCCACGGGTTAAGTTTTCCCAGTGATCGATGGGATCCCTGCGTTTATGAAACCGGGCATTTGTAATGGAAAAAAGGTTCTCAATTTTTTTCTGAGTAACTTATACCCCAATGCCGCGTTTGAATATTTTCCATCGCTGGGTCTATCTGCGTACGTTCAAGCAATCACAGACTCTCAGCGGCTGAAACGGTCATCAGGATATGTACAAGTCTTCTGTGAAGTTTCACTCTAATCGAACAAATTCATGATAAACTACGAGTGTTTAATTGTCTTGAGCGGCACAGCGAATAGAGAACGCATCGGCGGCTGTACGCTAGGCTGGACATTAATTCGTATGAATTTTTTCTATAACAATGGAAAAAATTATTACCTATACACGTCAGGTTCAAAACGATGTATTAGATATAGGTATAATGATTATAAAATATATATCACGGACATTTAGAAATCTCGCGCGAAGAATTATTATTCTGACTGTTATAAAACAAATTTACGTGAATAAATGTTGGAAAATTTATTGAATTCTGCAAGTGTATAGGCCTTCAAAAAAGTTGGTCTGTCCACCCAGTTCAAAACCGCCGCTGAGCTCTACACTCCCGGCGCCATTCCAGCAATAGAACATTCGTAGTTTATCATTGGCTAGTTCAATTAAAGTAAAATTTTACAGACGACTTAAACATATCCTGATGACGATTTCGTCCGCTGAAAGTTTGTGTTCGGCTAAATTTACGTTGATAGGCAGAGCGATTGAAGGTATTCGAACACTGTTTGTGTAGTTACTAAGAAAAAGATTAATACTTTTTTTCTTATTACGTATAAGATAAATTTCAATTATTTCACCAGTTTGAGAAGAGTTTGGCAGATAATTGTTTCAAATTTGAAGTAAAAACTTATACTATCTTAGGATTTAGAGCGAGTTTAAGTGAAAAAAGATGACAATTTTTTCAAATGGCCAAAAAAGATGCGCAATCAAATTTCAGATTAGGATGTATGTTTAAAGAATTAAAATCAAGATCTGTTTTTTCCAAGTGGCCAGGGGCCATCTCGAAGTGGCAATATAATTTTATATCCCTTCTACGATCTAGCGGTTCAATTATGGCCGATAGTCCTTTCTCACACCCCGTTTCTTCTAATACGGACAACTTTTTTCCCCTACCTGTGATAATCCCTGACTTTGTATTATCATTGACATTTATTCTTGAACGATAGAACACATTCGTTAATCATTACATCAAAATAATAACAGTTTCTATGAAAAATAATGCTGAACTTCCCTATATGATAGAATGAAGAAAATTAAATAGTCATTTTTGATTTATGGTTTGGTTGAATAATCTATCATTTTCTATCAATTACTACCTCGCCATGTGTTTAATCTGTAAAATTGATTTTTTATCGGTCTATTCACTATGCCAGCCGATCGATATTACTAGATAATTTTAAAGTCGCAGATTAATGGACCACCTCATAATGATAAATAATAATAATATAATAGTCACTAAGATTTTTGACAGAAACACCCGTAATCTGAACAAATGTTCAAAAATAATTGTAATATCTTCTTTGTTTCGAGGACGCAAAAAACCAAGAGATGTCGAAGTATATTGTTAAGCTTTTTTTTCTTAATTCAGTGGTCCATGTCCATCCACTTTACCACATAAGAAAATTGTATGTATTGAACGATGGGAAGTATCACGGATAAATGTAATATTATAAAATAAGAAAATCGGAGGAAATAATAATAATGCTAAACTAGCGCGATAACTACTTCGAGTTTTCTTTTATTGTTTCACGATCACCTATAGACTTGCATACAAGACTCCAGAAAGCATCAAAACGAATACGTGAAAGTGTAACAGATGCACATAAAATTCATTTTGATTACTTCGCGTGTTTGTTACATGTCAATTCGATGGTTAGAAACTTTCACCGGAATTTGCTAATACGCAAATGCATATGATTTTGTAGAAAAGTTCAAAGCTTAGTCACTTTAATTATTAAACTCCGAATTAATGTGGAAAGTTCCCAGAGTATACAATTTGTAGGTTTTCGTCATAGTCGATAAAGTGGAGAAAAAACACGCACGCTAAAACAGTGTGTCTGCTAGTATCTCAGATCCCAACTCGTATCAATCAGAATTTACCCTACGAGTTAGCTCGAAGCTGGGTGAAACTGTAAATTTCAGTTGGTATGACAGATACCGCTTGCTGCGCCAAGCCCACTTCAAGCCCACTTGGTCGGCTCACAAATTAACCCAGGGTGAACCGTCTTTAGAATACTCAGTCAACGCAAAGGTCCATAAGGTGAGCTGTCTTTAGAATATTCAGTCAACGTTTCTGATGAAAATTCTGACCTCCAGGATGTACACAAATTGCCCAGCCGGATGGTGACTTACAATGCGCGGCAGCTGATATCTTCGTTACTTTTTGAGGAAAATATTCGAAAATTTTAGAACATACTCTTGAATATACGTGTAAAATGACCCCGAAGTATAAATAAAATATGTATGCCTTATGTGTTAAAAAAATTCATGAAAATCACTAAAAATACGCCGTCCTACACCTATTTCCCCACTTAAGGACAGGACTAGTATATACTATGCACCAATATATGAATTGATCGCATGGAAAGCTACACCGATTGACTTTGTCAAGACTAATTTAACCATTTTTGTTCACAGTTACCTGTCAATACAAGACGACCTGACTTGTCGTGAATCAGGATTATGAGATCAACGCTGAAGCAATTATACTACTTATTCATTAATTTCTTCAGTTGTCTGTACTAAATCATACTTGTAGACAATTGTGTGTGCTCAGCAATGTCATAGTGAATAGACTGTGTTGCACATTTTTTACATAATTTTATGTAACATAACTATGGAGTCTATAGGTAGGAGGCCGAACTCTGTACACTTGGCGAGGTTGATTCTGACCCGGAAGTGATCGTTTGGAAATAGAATTATGTTCGTACCGTGAAGTAAACGCCAGCGCCCCTGCCGTGTGGCCGAGTTACAATCTCTGTTTGACTTTTTGACAGTTTTGACAGGCATAATTATTAACCGAATACATAACCAATAACCTAACCTAGATATATTAGAACAGCGAAATATGTAGCCTCAAAGAATACGTGATTAACGAATTTGCTGTGAAACTGTGCGAAACGGATTTTATTCTCTAGCAGATCTTTCGGAAAGTTCAATTTAATGATTCTAATAAACAAACGCAATGGTTGTGCAACAAGATTCTTTGTGGATTCTTTAACCGCTTTCAAAGGGTCGCGGTCGCAGCTGGTGGACGTATTGAGTGTAACGATGTCACTGAATTGAGTCACAACTATGGGTTTCGATGCATCGCACAGCAGCCTATCGAGCCAGGACCATTGTCGAGCTGAAAACGATGAACTTGTAATGACGAACTACGACAGGTTAAGATTCATTGTGATTTATTTAATAGTTCTGAAATTCATTTACACAAGTAACAGATACTAGATCAAGATCATTCGACCATTATGTTAGGGTAACGGTATGAGATGCTGTTAGTATCATAATAAGTTAGTAAACATATTTTATCATTTCGCAGAGGTTGGACGTAGACCGAAATTAAACCGTGAAACAACCAGCCATAGTCAACAGGCCTAATTTCTACAATCATACCTGATATATGCAAGGACTAGCTATAGTTGACAAAAATAACTCATTTCGTTGGTGAAAGACGCAGACAGGAATGGAACTGTAATTTGTGCAACGAGCAGGCATAGTTAACAGGCTGTGATTAATTCCTTTATCTATCAATAAACAAACTAACTGTAATGATTCGTCTTCCTTCATTATGGGGGTCGGGTAATAGTAAAATAACTTGTGTAAACAAACAATTCATATGATAATATTCCACAGTAGTAGGAATATATTTTATTTTCATCAATGTAAAACGTGCAACGACCAAGTATAGTTAACAGGCATAATTTTCAGGTATAATTAACAGGTATAATTTCTACAATGAAACATGCGACGACTAGACATATTTAACAGGTATAGTTTCTTCAATGAAACCCTGATACATGCAACGACGACATATTTAACAGGTATAGTTTCTACAACGAAACCCTGATACATGCGACGACTAGACATATTTAACAGGTATAGTTTCTACAATTTCAGGCACTACAGAAGGACTTTTAAGAGGATTGATTAGTTGACGTACGATGTCTGAGAAAATGTGGAGGCAATTCATCATTCTCAATTCTGAAGCTGATTTAGTGTAGTACTCAAACATGCGTACTTAATTTATTAGCTTTAACTTTAACTTTAACTTTAGGAGAAATAAGCTAGAGATTGTTTAATTCATAAGACAGACAGACAGACAGACAGACGGGCGGACAGTTGGTTTATTAGATTTAACTTTAACTCTTTGACTTTTTTTTTTATTTTTTCATTTTTTTATAAAAAAAAAAAACAAAAATTTAACTTCTCAACTGTAACTGTAACTCTTTAACTTTTTTTTGTATTTTTTTTTGTATATAAAAAACAAGAATTCAACTTTTTAACTGTGACTTTAACTCTTTAACTTTCTTTTTGAATTTTTATTTTTTTATAAAAAAAAAACAATAATTTAACTTCTCAACTGTAACTGTAACTCTTTAATTTTTTTTTTGTATTTTTTTTTTTGTATAAAAAACAAAAATTCAACTTTTTAACTGTGACTTTAACTCTTTAACTTTTTTTTTGAATTTTTATTTTTTTATAAAAAAAAAACAATAATTTATCTTTTTAACAGCAACTTTAATTCTTTAACTTTTTTTTTTTTTTTTTTATATAAAAAATAAAAAAATTTAACTTTCAAACTTTAACTGTAACTCTTAAACTTTGCTACTAGAATGACGCTGGTAGAATAAATTATTCTCATTAATGTCCGAAAAATAATGTGATTAATTTGTATAAAGTTGAAATTTAGAGTTTCGAAATTTTTTTATAAATTTAGAGAGGAAAAAATGAGAAATATTATTCTACCAGGGGACTTATTGACACTTGAATGGTTAATCCGAAAAAGAAAAAAGGAAAAAAAATGTGATATTCACAATGAAAAAGTGTTTCTCTAAGAAAAAGTGAGTCACAGGATCATTTCAAGCACAGATGGTTAAGTTTAAAATCATGAAAATTATACACCATATCACGAGCATAATCATTACCAAAGCCACTGAATACAGAGTAATAAATAAATTATGCAATACGATGTATTCATCAAAAGTAGCGCACGTTTATCACACAGACAGAATACCAATAGCTAGAATCCTAGATTCCCACAGCGCAGTGTATAAAGCAGAGGACTAAAAATAAAATAAAATAAATCAAAGTCTACTAACAATCGACACATGTAGCCTGGCATTGATAATAAAGATGGCCAAAATACACAGAAGTTAAAGTATACGAGTCACCTATGCTGCAAGATCAAGATGCCAATGATTACCAAAAAAATGTTTAATAGTTAATGGTGTAATCATCGGCATCTATCACTTGTTGCATGCGGTCGGGCATCGATCGTACAATAGCCTCTGTGCATTCTGGACGTCTTCGTAGATCATCCCAGGCTCCACGGACTCGATTGCGTAGAGCTTCTAACGTGGCATGCCGCATTGGCTCAAATTCCCGGACCACCTCCGACCAAGCGTTTTCGATCGGATTTAGGTCCGGGGATTTGGCAGGCCAATTGAACCTAAAAACGTTAGGTTGTGCGGCATACCATCGTTGTACGGTCCCTGCAGTATGCACTGGACTGTTATCCTCTACAATTCGAATAATTGGCATTTCATCTGCGGGATAACGCGCCCTTACTTGTGGTATCACATTGTTTTGCAGAATTCCAAGATATTCCTCTGCATTCATTCTACGGGTGGTTTCGGTAAGTCCACCAACACCTCCGGCGGCGATCCACCAATGGAACGCTCTGGTAACGCGTCCACTACTCATGTTTGGTCTACAATTCTCAGGGTCATAACGCGTTCCATCTTCTCTCCACACCCTACGGCGACCATCTTTATCCGATGAAAAAACTTTTTCATCGGTGAATATCACAGTAGACCAATCATCGACGGTCATCCCTAAGCACTCGAGAGCAAATCCAACTCGTTGCTCGCGATGACCGTCGGTGAGGTCTATTGTTCGTGCTGAAATTCTGCTTTTTAAGCCTACTTCATTTAATCTTTTTCGGACTAACCAGTCAGAGACGTCAAGTCCTAGACGACCAGGAACTAGAGATGCTGGCTTATGCTTATGTAAAATCGCATCAGCCAGAATCTCTATATCCTGCTCGTCCGTCGTCTTTCTAGCAGCTCCGTTGTCCGCTCGTCTGTCCCTCACTGTCGCCATTCCGCCTTCTCTATATTTGCGCACATATCTTGTGCATGTTGACTTGCTCAGTCCAGTTTGTACTGTAATTAAAAAATCAACAAAATTAAATTAAGTTATCCATGTAAAACATGATTGCCACAAAAAACGGTAGATATAAGTCATGATTTCAAAGACCAGTGGCCACTATCTAAAAATATTTTAAATTATTTTGAAAATAGTGCCTCACCAGCTATCTGCTCATTCGGGAGCCCGCTCTCCCACAATCCAATAATCCTGCCTCTATCTGGGTCGGTTATACGATTCATTCTATATGTTTAAAACCATTTATGTTAACATTGTTTTTCTATCATTCGTCTGTACTCAGCTAATATTATTGAATACCTTTGTCCTGTTTTTTTATATTATTATAGCTATTTCTTGATTATCTTCGTTTGAAGTCTTATCGTCTCTTGAATTAATTAGCTATCTATTTATTATATTTTGTTTTGCTCTGCAGTCTATTTGTTTTGTTTGTTTCTTCGTTTGTTGAAACATAGCATCGTATTTTTTCATAGATGAAGCGATCGCACATCTGAATTCTTATTATATTCTCGATGAATAAAAAACGAATTTACGTAAAAATGAATCGTATCATGGGAATGGATCAACTGAGAATCATGTTGGCTTGTGGGAGAGTGGCTTCTCGATTGAAGTCATATCAGGTGAAGCATTATTTCCGATAAAATGATTTAAAATATTTAGTACCTGGTGGCCACCAAAAAGAGTTTAAAAGTAAAAGTTAAAGTTAAAGTTAAGGCTAATAAATTAAGTTTGTGAAGTACGCATAGTGGTCGCATGTATCAGAGTTCAATACAATATTAGAGGGTACGCGCTAGCTACATTATATGAGATAAGTGTGACATTCTATCGCATGTTATGCAAATATGCACACATGTTTGAGTACTACACTAAATCAGCTTCAGAATTGAGAATGATGAATTGTTCTCATTTCGAATGTTCATGAATTGCCTCCACATTTTCTCAGACATTGTACGTTAACTAATCAATCCTCTTAAAAGTCCTTCCGTAGTGCCTGAAATTGTGAAAATTATACCTGTTAAATATGTCTAGTCGTCGCATGTATCAGGGTTTCATTGTAGAAACTATACCTGTTAAATATGTCTAGTCGTCGCATGTATCAGGGTTTCGTTGTAGAAACTATACCTGTTAAATATGTCTAGTCGTTGCATGTATCAGGGTTTCATTGAAGAAACTATACCTGTTAAATATGTCTAGTCGTCGCATGTTTCATTGTAGAAATTATACCTGTTAATCATACCTGAAAATTATGCCTGTTAACTATACTTGGTCGTTGCACGTTTTACATTGATGAAAATAAAATATATTCCTACTACTGTGGAATATTATCATATGAATTGTTTGTTTACACAAGTTATTTTACTATTACCCAACCCCCATAATGAAGGAAGACGAATCATTACAGTTAGTTTGTTTATTGATAGATAAAGGAATTAATCACAGCCTGTTAACTATGCCTGCTCGTTGCACAAATTACAGTTCCATTCCTGTCTGCGTCTTTCACCAACGAAATGAGTTATTTTTGTCAACTATAGCTAGTCCTTGCATATATCAGGTATGATTGTAGAAATTAGGCCTGTTGACTATGGCTGGTTGTTTCACGGTTTAATTTCGGTCTACGTCCAACCTCTGCGAAATGATAAAATATGTTTACTAACTTATTATGATACTAACAGCATCTCATACCGTTACCCTAACATAATGGTCGAATGATCTTGATCTAGTATCTGTTACTTGTGTAAATGAATTTCAGAACTATTAAATAAATCACAATGAATCTTAACCTGTCGTAGTTCGTCATTACAAGTTCATCGTTTTCAGCTCGACAATGGTCCTGGCTCGATAGGCTGCTGTGCGATGCATCGAAACCTATAGTTGTGACTCAATTCAGTGACATCGTTACACTCAATACGTCCACCAGCTGCGACCGCGACCCTTTGAAAGCGGTTAAAGAATCCACAAAGAATCTTGTTGCACAACCATTGCGTTTGTTTATTAGAATCATTAAATTGAACTTACCGAAAGATCTGCTAGAGAATAAAATCCGTTTCGCACAGTTTCACAGCAAATTCGTTAATCACGTATTCTTTGAGGCTACATATTTCGCTGTTCTAATATATCTAGGTTAGGTTATTGGTTATGTATTCGGTTAATAATTATGCCTGTCAAAACTGTCAAAAAGTCAAACAGAGATTGTAACTCGGCCACACGGCAGGGGCGCTGGCGTTTACTTCACGGTACCAACATAATTCTATTTCCAAACGATCACTTCCGGGTCAGAATCAACCTCGCCAAGTGTACCACAAAAGCATGTCAAGTTCCGTCGCTTTCCAACATATTGTGACGTCGGAATGGACGTTGGTGAAAAACCCTAGCAGCTAATCGAAGTACGGCTACTTGAATTATCACTATGACCAACCTAGACGTTCACTCAGTAGTTAAGTGGGCTCACCGTATCGATTAAGTATTGAAATACAATGGATCGGATTAATCTAGTGTTATTTGATAAAGAATTTCGTCGTTATTCTCTTTTAACTTTCCTGCTACTTTCGTCTAACTTGCTAGCTTTCGTCTAACTGCTTTTAATTGGACTGTATATTAAAGATTCTATCGTTACCTTCGTGTTGGATATTTACTTAGATTTGATTGAATGATTTTAGGATTTCGAGAAAGGATTATTTATCCTTTAATTAATAAAAATTGTTCTTACCTTTGAGTTGATTTGAGTCTCTGCCTTAGGCTTCTCTGGACTGTTGATTGTTGTTAATGGTTGGAGGTGATGGGTGATATTTGAATATTTAAATGAATGCGATAAAATTTAGTATTCACTCTTTATAATTAGTTTTATTCACTGAACGTATAACTGTTATTTTTATCGAATGATTTTCACTGTTCTTTAATCGACTCTAATATTGAATTATGGTGTCAATATTCTCAAAACTTGTATTATAATAAAAATGATTATCGCTGATTGTTCTAAGTATGAAAAGTTGATTATTAAGAGATACACTTGAATCTATCTGAGAACAAATGCACTGACTGAATTTAAGATATGTAGATTTCAAACTTCGAACTGAGATTAATATATTCTGAACCACAATATGAGCGTAAAATATTTTAGTACCAAACCACAAAACGAGTTTACGTATTTACAATTCCAAACCACGAAGTGAGAGCGAGCCTAACATTTGGTGGGGTTTATATGCTAATGTTCGGGGGTGAGGGGGTTAATTGGGGTACCATATATGGTGACAATTCTCAGGGTGGGGCACGCTAGTTACGTGGGGGTTTTCTTCATCTATGATTGGTTTGGTCTCATGTGTGAGATTCAGGAGCGTGTGAGTAAGCGCAGTCCCTTTCCTCTGGATGTGATGGTGAATGCATGTAATTCTTGGAAATGCATCTGTGCTTAGGCGGATCCTTCCTTCCATCTTATATCAGCACGTGTTCATGAGGAAGATTTCTAGCTCTCTAACATTTGGCGTGCAATCCGTCTTTTATTATCAGATAAGTTTCCTGGTTTATTTGTTGTGTCAGGAAACGGTTGCATATTCGTACAGTCTTTTTATACCTGGGGCTTTGAGTTTGCTTTGTTCTTGGTATTTCTACATGGTTATTTGGTATACTAAACTTTTATGACTCTAGGGGCTCTTTCAGTGAAAATCGTCCGATTACATGAATATAATTACTGTGGCGGTCCAACGCCACTCAAATAATATTTTAACTTTTCATTTTTATTCCTTAAAACTCCTCAACGATATCTTTTCTACCGCAGGTCAGGCACTGCTTTCGCCGTTCGAGGGCCAAGGGTTTGCCGTGCCTGGAAAGTGTCCGTCCACACATGGCACTTTACGGCACGATGCGACCCTTCGACTCGGCCGAAGCGTGCCTGCACTTTTTCTGTAAAATTCAGTTCTTTGTCAGTCGCCTAACCATACGCATCTATAACTTCATTCCTCCGTTCTGTATAAATTCAGCCTTCAATAAATTCCATACGTTCAGTTTCAACCTTATATGTATCGTCGATATTTATTTCTTACACCACCTACCACCACCTCAAATTGGTGACCCCGACGTGATTAAACGTGGCCTAAATTCAGTGCGTTTAACGAATTATTCTTTACGTGAGGTGCAGTATAGTGTGGGTGATAACGCGAGCGGACGCTTAGTGTACGTGCAACGGACTACACGCGTAACCAGTGACTTTTTCGTATCATAAGTGACTCTCATTTCCGATCGTTTTTTGTTTTGTGTTTGGTGAATATTAGACTTTTTTTTGCCGATAACACAAAATGCCAGCAGACAACGAAAACGCATTCCACGCTCACGCCGCAGCCATCGACCGCGTCGCCGTGCGCCTTCCACCTTTTTGGGCTCAAGACCCCGAGATGTGGTTTGCACAAATCGAAAACCAATTTGTACTCGCCGGCGTCACGGGCGATGAAACCAAATTCAGCTACGTGGCTGGGCATATGGACGCTAAATACGCGGCGGAGGTACGCGACATCCTAACGCGGCCGCCGGCCACCGGTAAGTATGACAAATTGAAGACTGAACTGATTCGCCGGCTAAGCGCGTCGCAAGAACAGAAGACGCGGCGTCTCCTTGAACGTGAGGAGATAGGCGACCGAAAGCCATCGCAGTTTCTCCGGCATCTACAGGGACTCGCGGGGACAGCCGTACCAGATGGCATTGTCCGTTCGCTTTGGCTCGGGCGGTTGCCTGCCTCAATGCAGGCTATTTTGACGACCCAGGCAAACGCTGACCTGGAAGCGGTGGCCGAGCTAGCGGACGCAATCGCAGAGGCCAACCCGCGGTATCAGGTAGCGGAAACCTCGGCCGGGACGGGTCGACTCGAGGCCCTGGTCGAACAACTGACCGTCAACATGGCGGCCATGCAGGCCAGTATCACCAGCTGGTCAACTACCCTCCGCCAGGAGATTGCGGCAGCAGCAACCTCGCGTGACGCGGGCGACGGACAACCGCGACGTTCGCGCTCGAGATCGAAGAGCCGGTCGCGACAACGCAGCGGCAGCCAAAACGGCGAATGCTGGTATCATTCGCGCTTCGGGTCGAAGGCGACGAAGTGTACGATTCCGTGCTCGTACAGGTCGGAAAACGACCAGGGCAGTCGCTAATGGCGGCCGACGACCTTTGCCCAAATCCGCGCCGCCTATACGTTACCGACCGAGAAACGAAAACGCAGTTTTTGATCGACACCGGTGCCGATATCTGTGTTTTCCCGCGATCGCGACTCCGCGGTCCGCGTACCAAAGCGGCATACGAACTTTTCGCGGCGAACAACTCCGTTATCGCGACGTACGGTTTCGTGACTCTAACGTTGAATCTGGGACTCCGACGCGCCCATTCGTGGAGATTCGTCGTCGCGGACGTTTCCAAACCGATAATCGGCGTTGATTTTCTGGACCACTACGGACTTCTCGTGGACATTCGTAACCAGCGTTTGGTAGACAGTCTCACCTCGTGCGCCACTCAAGGAAAGGCGGCCGGGTGCGACGGCGAGCATACAATCAAAACCATCGCTGGTGTATCACCATACCACGAGATATTGCTACGATATCCAGAAATCACGAGACCGAGCGGAACACCCGCGAAGGTCAAACACTCGACGTACCACCATATCCGTACGACGTCTGGACCGCCAGCGGCAAGCAAACCCAGACGCCTGGCTCCGGACAAACTAAAACTGGCAAAAAAGGAATTCGAGACCATGATGCAGCTGGGGATTATTCGACCATCAGAAAGTAGTTGGTCATCTCCCTTGCACATGGTCCCGAAAAAGGGTGACGAATGGCGACCATGTGGGGATTACCGCGCGCTGAACGCAAGAACCATTCCCGATCGTTATCCGGTTCCCCACATCGAGGACTTCGCGCAGTCACTCCACGGAAAAAGGGTATTCTCAACAATAGACCTGGTGAAAGCTTACAACCAAATCCCAGTCGCAAGCGAAGATATCCCGAAGACGGCCATCACAACTCCGTTTGGTTTATACGAGTTCTTATATATGTCCTTTGGGTTACGAAACGCAGCTCAGACCTTTCAAAGGTTCATAGACGAAGTACTCCGGGGCTTAGACTTCTGCTACGCTTACATCGACGACATCCTCGTCGCATCATCGACGGAGCAGGAGCACGCACGGCACCTGGAAGAGCTTTTCGAACGTTTGAAGAGCCACGGCGTACTCCTCAACCCGGCAAAATGTGTTTTTGGCGCACCAACAGTCAAGTTTCTCGGATACAGCGTCTCCGCGGAGGGTACGCGACCCCTTCCAGAAAAGGTCGAGGCGATCCGAAACTACCCGACACCGGAGACAGTTAAAGGGGTGAGACGGTTCTTAGGTATGATCAATTTCTACAGGCGATTTCTACCTAAGGCGGCGAAACTCCAGGCCCCCCTCAACGACTTGTTACAAGGGGACGCGAAAGGTGCAACACCCGTGGAATGGACAACGGAGACCCGCGAAGCTTTCAAGGCAACGAAGGAAAGTTTGGCGGAAGCGGCGTTACTAGCTCACCCAGTACCTAACGCACCTCTAGCAATCATGAGTGATGCATCTGATTTCACTGTGGGGGCGGCATTACAACAACGTGTCGAGGGGGACTGGCAACCACTAGCCTTTTTCTCGAAGAAGCTCAGCTCAGCCGAGAAGAAGTACGGTGCATACGACAGGGAGTTGCTCGCCATCTATCTCGCCGTGAAGCACTTCCGACACATGGTCGAGGGCAGGGATTTCACCATCTTCACAGACCATAAGCCTATCACCTACGCTTTTAAACAAGACCTCGACAAATGCTCCGTACGCCAATTTCGTCATCTCGATTACATCGGTCAGTACACCTCCGACATCCAGCACATCTCCGGGAAAGACAACGTCGTCGCCGACGCCCTATCCAGGATCGACGAAGTCGCAACGGCCATCGACTTCAGAGCGCTCGCGCAGTCCCAAGCGGAGGACGAGGAGCTGCGGACGTACCTGCGTCAAGGGTCTGGCTTGCAGCTCAAGCAAGTTCAGGTTCCCGGTACTGACGTAGCCGTCTACTGCGACATCTCGACTCACACAGCACGACCTTTCGTCACCGAGCCATTCCGTCGAGCAACATTCAACTCCATCCACCAACTTGCACACCCTGGCATCAAATCGTCAGTCAAACTCGTGACTCAACGTTACGTTTGGCCATTGATCAAAAAGGACTGCCGCACCTGGGCACGCAGTTGTTTACAGTGTCAGCGAGCGAAGATAACCAGACACGTATCAGCTCCGGTAGGGACGTTTGCACCACCATCCTCGAGGTTCGAGCACATACACATTGACCTCGTGGGCGCCCTACCGAGTTCGCAGGGGTTCAGGTACTGCCTTACCTGCGTTGACCGTTTCACGCGGTGGCCAGAAGCGCTACCCGTAGAGAACATCGAGGCAGGAACCGTAGCTCGAACTCTCTACGCAGGCTGGTTTGCAAGGTTCGGCATCCCGCTGCGAATCACCACTGACCAGGGAAGACAATTCGAGTCGCAGCTGTTTGAGCAATTAAACATCTTATTGGGGTCGAGGCATTTCCGAACAACCGCGTACCACCCCGCAGCCAACGGTATGGTAGAACGCTTTCACCGACAACTGAAATCAGCGATCAGGTGCCACGCGACGGAACGATGGACCGAGATTCTGCCAACGATCTTGTTGGGCATCAGAGCAGCTTGGCGCGAAGACCTCAAGTCCACAGCAGCAGAGTTGGTCTACGGGGAACCGCTACGCCTACCTGGCGAGTTCCTAGTACCACGAAACGCCGAGCACCACCAAGAAGCTGCCAACTACGTCACGGATCTCAAGCGACATTTCGAAGAGCTACGCCCAACAAGCGGTACTCGGCATGGTGAGAAACGTACGTTCATTTTCCAAGACCTCGACACAGCCAGCCACGTGTTCGTACGCCACGACGCGCCGAAGGGTTCCCTACAACAACCGTATGACGGACCCTTCCAGGTCAAAAAGAGAGGCCCTAAGACTTTCATCGTCGGAATCCGAGGAAAAGAGGTCACCATCTCTATAGACCGACTGAAACCGGCATACATACTTGGCGACGACGACGAGCAGAAGGAAGCAACCAGCGTCGTACCCACCCCGCCATTGGACGAGCCACCACCCGTGGTTCCCCAGCAGACTGGTAGCACCACCCGATCGGGCCGACGTGTCCGATTCCCGGACCGATTCCAAGCAGGTCTCACGTGATCTGTACCTGATCACTGGCAGGGGGGTGATGTGGCGGTCCAACGCCACTCAAATAATATTTTAACTTTTCATTTTTATTCCTTAAAACTCCTCAACGATATCTTTTCTACCGCAGGTCAGGCACTGCTTTCGCCGTTCGAGGGCCAAGGGTTTGCCGTGCCTGGAAAGTGTCCGTCCACACATGGCACTTTACGGCACGATGCGACCCTTCGACTCGGCCGAAGCGTGCCTGCACTTTTTCTGTAAAATTCAGTTCTTTGTCAGTCGCCTAACCATACGCATCTATAACTTCATTCCTCCGTTCTGTATAAATTCAGCCTTCAATAAATTCCATACGTTCAGTTTCAACCTTATATGTATCGTCGATATTTATTTCTTACACCACCTACCACCACCTCAATTACTATATGAATACATAGAGTTTTAGTTATTATATATATAGATATATAGTATATTTTAGTCAATGAATATAATTATATGAATATTATGAATATAATCGTATGAGTATTATGAATATAATTGTATGAATATTATGAATATAATTGTATGAGTATTATGAATATAATTGTATGAATATTATGAATATAATTGTATGAGTATTATGAATATAATTGTATGAATATTATGAATATAATTGTATGAATATTATGAATATAATTGTATGAATATTATGAATATAATTGTATGAATATTATGAATATAATTGTATGAGTATTATGAATATAATTGTATATAATCGTATGAGTATTATGAATATAATTGTATGAATATTATGAATATAATTGTATGAGTATTATGAATATAATTGTATGAATATTATGAATATAATTGTATGAGTATTATGAATATAATTGTATGAATATTATGAATATAATTGTATGAATATTATGAATATAATTATATGAGTATAAAGTATTCGTGTTAGTGAATACAACGAATAGTATCATATGAATACATAGGGTTTCAGTTAATGAATATAATTATATTAAAATAAAAGATTATTAATTAATTAAAGATAAATGAATATATTTCTAGAAATTCTGACCGACAATATGGTGGGTCACATATTATTGTTTAGTCTATATACCCAAGCCGCACTGGCCAGAGAAGAGGTGGTTACTGGAGGATCTCTGAAAAGTTCCTCCCTTTTCTGACAAGATCCGGGTTGAGTTTTTGAGTTGTTACATACGTTTTTAGAATAGAATAGAATAGATTTAATCGTATTGGGTTTACCAATAATTATTCGTTGTATGATATTCTCTTGATTATAGGATAATTATGAAGATATATTGAATATCAAAATATGTGTTGATAGGTATTCGTGATGCGAATATAATTGATTATAGGTATTCCTATAGTATCGAATTGATAGTAAAAATATTATAAAGAGATAATCTTTAATTAGTATTATTATAATGTAATATATGTATATATTTCTAATGTTAGCATTTGTCGAAATCATAAGAGTATATAATGTGATATAGAACTGTATGACATAATTGGTTACATAATATGATTTAATATTTAGTAAAAAATATGGTAAGAAATGGATATGTTAATTAGGGTACATTATAATATCCTCTTATTATTTCAGTATTATTTCTTATCTCAGAACAGATCTTTGAACGCAAAGGGTCTATCGGTGTATGCATCGTATGTAAGTGTTTGTGTATGCGTTATGCGTGGGTGTTGTGTATGCGTCTGTGAAGTTCGGTTCTGAATTAACTGAGTATTTCGTATTCTTAAAGCTAAATATAATATTAGTAGATTAATAATTGTATCGAATATACTTCAGCTAATAGTGCGATGATTATAATGATTAATATATAAAGAAATAGCAAATATAAAATATGAATGTAAAGTATTCATATTGATTGATTAATAGAATCAAGAATAAAATATTTATAATTAATCTAATGTAATAAGTATTATTATATAGTTGTGATTATCGTATATTCATAATAAAATGGTTATCCTTAATGTAAGGAATACATTTGAGTAAGGCTATCGTCAGATATAATGGATAAAACATAAGTTCTTTAGAGAATCTAGATCTAGTGATTTTATGAACAGTTAGGTTGTAATTTGAATTTGGACAAAATGTTTGATATCGTATGTTGACTCTACGTTTATATATTCTATGGTTATATAGACGGTTCTAGTAATTTTATATAGTGGTAAGCATGAATGGAGTATGGCGTCCGCACGGACGTTACAATATAGCTATCCGAACTATCATACGACGCGCCTCTACCGGCTGCCAGAAGCAATAGGCTCACAGTATAGAATTCATCTCAAAATCACGTGATCAAGGTCAGAATATGAATATTCAGCATATTCAGTCAGCGTCAAAGTTGATAAAACATTCAGCAGCTGACGACTCGCTCATATTTATCATCTGGAAAAAATCTACCAGGTAAGTTCTTTGTTAAATTCTCATATGGCTGGTTGTTATTTTGAAATAACAGATAAATGGCGCGGTTTCCATGACAACCTGAGCGTTTGCTCAGTGCCACTAGAGGCGCGTCGTATGATAGTTCTAAATATGCTATAGTTATACGGCGCGAAAAACGGGCACGTTTTTCAAGGGAGGGGATGACTGAGTTCGGTCTCCTACCTTTTAGACTCCATAAACATAACCTTATTAGATATCTTCATTCGGATAAAATGCTAGATAAAATGCAAACTTCTAGAAAAGTAATTCTTCATTTTTGCAACTGAATATGGAACGTTCGATGTAAAAACAGTTACCATAACTATTACCTTACGGTACATTAGTATAGTAAAAATTAATTAATCTTCTGCGATGAGATTTTGACGCAGGGACCTTTTGACAGACCTGCAGAAGGTTACCTGCGCATACAGATGCATCACAGAAAATTGAAAATTATGTCCCAGTACATATGCTACCATAATCTAAAAATCGTAGAAAACATTTCTGCACTGGACGTTTTTTATTAGATTGCAAAAAATCAAATGGATTTTGCAAAAGTTTCAGTCGCAGATCCCCCTGTGACGATAAGCTGACTGAGTTCCTAGTTTGAATCTATGTGGTTAAAGTTGATATACAAGGTGAGTTTTCTCCAGGTCCAAATGAGGAGGAGCTTATCACCGCCGATGCTCCGCCCACTTTATCCCACTTTATTAGTTTAGATAGTTTGTCTGGTCGAGTAAGGTATTGTTGGCAGTAACTTTGAGGATTATGAAACAACAAGGTAATCTGTAAAGGTCCCAATCTACTCATTGTTTTCATTCGACAGTCAACAATACCTTACTCGATCAGACAAAGTATTGACGGCTAAAGTTAGATTTTGATAACAGTGGGATAAAGCGAATAAAGTGGGATAAAGTGGGTGGAGCATCGGCGGTGATAAGCTCCTCCTCATTTGGACCCGGAGAAAACTCACCCTGTATATTACACTGCATGGAAATTTCAAATATTATCATCTTACGTCTATTATAGTGTGTCCTTTTAGGCATGTTGACTACGCGGATCATTAAAAATCTCATATTGGTTGTATCGTTGCAGATTAGCTGCTGTCATAGTCCACATGAATAAACTAAAAACCTTTTTCAAATACTCGCAGTTGTTTTATTGTCCTCAATTGTAATAATTGAAACAATCAGACGTTTAATTGAAAATTTAGAATTCTCTGAGCGATATCTGCCAGTACAATTACTGGATTAACATTTAATCTGTCAGGTCTAGCATTAATTCTGATATATCTAGTTTATAGATAAATTCGATGTCGAAATCAGTATTGTAAAATATCGGCTGAAAGATTGTTTATAGTTACGCAAAAATTTAGATTTAAAAAAAAAATTGTGTGAAATTTAGGGTCGTCTGATTTGCACCCATGTTTTGGTATTAGCACGGCCCTAACGAGTTTAGTTTGGAATCTCAACGCGTAGCGACGCTGTAAGCGGTTCAAAAAATGGCAAATCCCCTCAAACAGCCTTAACAAAGATAAAGAACTTCTGTACATTTGTTAATTTCAGATGAATATCATCGTAATGATGATTTTTTTTAAATTTTATTATTTTTTCACATTCCAATTGCTGCTTCATGTCCGACTTCTATTAGCACTCGAAAATATTCGTTATATTTTCTTAGATATTTCCGGATACTTTCATATTTCAGAAAATGGGTGTTTTCGAAATAACAAATTTAATCATATCTCAGAAAGACACAGGTAAACAGTTTTCGTAAAAAATCCCTTTACTTTGAGGCAGATTGAAAACATCATCGAATGATCTTGATGTAGATGTCATGAAATGCCCCATACATGTGTGCAAGATCTTCACTATGAACTCACATTATAAATGCTATGAAATTTTTTCATTGGAGTTCCCATATGTGTGGTATGTTGTTAACCACTTCTTCGGGACTATTTTTATGGAACATAAAGAAGCCCTGAATTTGAGCTGGACTGACATTGCGATTGTACGCCATAACGCTTTTGGCAAATTCTTGAGCCAGACCATGCGTGACTTTTCCTGGGACTTTGTAGAACCGCAAGAACATTTGTTCCACTTGACTAGCACTGCACCAGCCTGAAAAAAAATTCACCAAATTTCGAATATCAATGGAAGTAATTGGGTATTATAAATTACCACGGAGGAAAATCAATCATTCTTCGTTACACCACGTAAAAACGAAATATTGACGCATATTAATGTCATCACAGTATGAGTTACGTACCAATATATTCTTTGACATCAACTCTACCCGGTCTCACAAGTGCCGGATCTAGTCTTTGAAGATAGTTTGTAGTCATAAATAAGATTCTTGCTTCTGTAGATGCAACACCATCCAGACAATTCAGCAAGCCACTGAATGTGACTCGATTCAATCCATCGTATGCTGCCCTCACTATAAGAATTTGGAAACCAAAAAAATTGTACTGAATTTCTGGCGTCTATGCCTCTTTTTTTTTTTTACCGGAAATGCAGCAAAATATCATTACTAAGGTGCAAAAAAAAAATAGATGACAAACTGAATTTCAATATTTCTGTGAGCCAACATAGAAATAAAAGTTGTATAATCCCTTTTTTTTTAAATACTAAGGATGCAATTATTACAAATAATATGTGTTCATTTATCATATAGCACTCTTGTACACAATGTTGTACTATATAGGGAGCTCATTTATATCAGTTCACTCGAATTAAAAAAATATCTATATCATTCGGATTATCCGTGTTTTTCACTTATCCATATCACTCGTGGTCCCATCTCACCCGGTTAATCGAGGTTCTACAGCTACAGTACATCAATATACGATATCCGCTCCAAATTTGAAGAAGTTTCAGCAAATAATATAATCTGTACCAGTGCCGGCAAATTTTGAATTTTCCATGTGTGGTGGATTTGGCAACGGGGGGGGGGGGGGGGGGGGGGGGGGGGGCAATTTTTTCAGTTTGCCGATTTTTTTATTCAGTCATGGCGAAAGTAGCTTTCCTAATAGAATTTCTACTGATTAAATCATTCACAAGCTCATTTGTGTTCAAGTCTTCCGTCACTTCTCGGCGGACCCGCAATACAGCGATGCTGTTGAGCCTTTTTTGTGTCATAGTCGATCTCGAATAGTCTTAAGTCTATTTTGGTTTGTAGAGATCGAATTCCGTGTATGGAAAATCCACACAGGGAACATTTCGAGTGTGGTTGACTCCACACCAACCACACAATACTTGCCGGCCATGATCTGTACTATACTACAACTACTTATTCTTTGGTAGAATCAATTTATATTACGCCAAGTCCGTACAGTCTCAAATAATCTGAAATTACGTTTCCTCGTCTGACGCTATTTCCAATTCGTAGTTCTGATGAGGAAAATGCTACTAAATCCCCAATATTACATTTTGTTAATTCAGATTAAAATTTAGTTTGGTAAAGAATTTCCCAATTGATATAGTGCACTATGGACTGCTCATATTGTCAAATTTAGCATCTGAATGCGAGAGAGATCTCTTATCATTTCTTCACTTGGGTTTTGGAGGGTATCTATAGAGAAATTCTTCGTCATGATAAAGTCTTCATCTGAAGATTGACATGGCATTGAATAATACCTGCATGGGTACTCAATTTCACTCATTTCACACACTTTACGCACTTAAGGGTCAAAAAATATTGTAAATCTAGTTTAAGCCCTTCTTGCATAAACGACTATTATGTCCCATACATAATCCACGTATCAACAGTACTGTCAAAATAATTTGGGTTGAATCCATTACTGCAATTTGTCGCGTATAAACTTCATATTTTCGAGAGTTGGCTACATTGAAAATTCACCTGCGCTCAGACCCTGGGCATGCTCACTGAAATTGCACCTGTCCACTCGTTAGAAATTCACACTGTATAGGTGAAAAGCACACAGAGGTATGCCTGTTTGAAAGAGCGCTTGCTTTCGATTTTCAGCCGTTTTTGGTAAACTACAACCCTATTCGTACGAGAGCCGACAACCAAAACCATGTCTCATAGCATCCCGGCTGAAACCATGTAACATCACTAGATTAGATGACCCTAGCCCCGACTAGGTGGGTGGTAATGGTCAGAAACCCAGCATTAAGTTCATGGCTATGCCAAAAAAAATCCCATCTAATATTGAAAATGTACATAGATTTTGATTTTTTGTGTAACTCAGACATTTCACTTGCAGCGTGAGGACTTGTACACATTTCAAACAATATCAAGAAATTTGGCCTAACTGTATCATAGCTGTCTGAAAACTGCTCAACATAATAAATCAAGTTGTTCGGGTGTAGAAAAAATTGATGTCAGACAAGTTCAGGGCAGGATCTGACTAAGCAGACAACTTTTCGATACCCATAAGAGCGACAGACATCCAAAAGCATGAAGCATGCTCTTATTCCACAAAAAAGCGTTTGCTTATCGACTGCTCTGTAATGCGAGTAGGAACGAAGCTACACGATTCGAAAATCCAAGCGCAGCTATGTTCATGTTCAAACCATTAAGATGTTACACATGAGTAACTTTTTTTTTTCCAATGTTCTGAAAGTTTGAAGTATGAAGAATATTGCATATAAATTTTATGTCGAAGTTCGAAAAATTGTGGAAGTTATGGGAGATTTGCCGCAAGGTGGTCAAGCGGCTCAGCAGCCGGGTTCGCCGAAATGAAGCCAGGGTCTTTTGTGAGCGAGCAGCTGCTAATACAAAGGTAGCACCCTTTGCTAAAAGTTATTCGAAAGTGTTAGCTCACCGTTGACCTTACAGCAGTGAACAATATATCTATCTATCGCCAATTTGTGGAACTCAAATATTGAAATGGACACGAGAAAAAATCAGAGCAGTAAGATGACAAGAGCCAAAAAATCTTCTGACGCAAACCGCTTTATCTATTATGAGCTAGTTCGGTATATGCATCTCTGAGCAATCAGAGCTCTTCTATCTTTTTTTTTTTTACCATGATTTAGATAGATTGAAGAGCTCTCATTGCTCAGAGATGTGTGTACCGAACCCAGCATATATTTTAAGAAACCATTTGGAATTCTTGTTTTGGATCAACAGATTTCGCGGAATTTAAGGAACCGCGGACCATGTCCGTGAAGACCACGTTTCATGCTGGCCACGATTATAGCACTCTGAGCAATTTAATTAAAAGATGAAAACAATATGTAAATGTACCTAAAAATACATACTTTTGAACAAATAAACCCGAATTGAATCGAATCATTAGTTTTTGAAATAAAAATTACCGAAATTCACCCATTCTTTTAGCGATCTACTCATATGTAATCGTTTAATGAACAGCTCTGTACATGCAACTCTATCCGAAATATTCTTCAATCTATCAGTGTTAATATAGTAGTTTGTCAATCTTTTGAAGCATAATCAAGTAAAAGTTAGAAGATGTAAGTCGTAGGGTCTTAGAGTCGGACGCAGTCAAAGTAAGAGCTCGTAATGAGAAGATTTGGATCAACTACTGCTTCGAGTTTGGATATTTGGGTTCCTAATTAGTCATAAAACGAAGATCTCTCTGATGAACAGATTGCTATCTTGTACTACAAACGTGACTCGTGTAATCAATTTTATATTGCCAAATTTTTAAATTTACAAACTTCTTTCTTCCAGTTTCCAATTTTTTTAGAACAAAAATCAACGTATCAAGAAGTTCGTCAGATGGAGTTTTTTTTTAGTGAAGACATAAGCTCTGAGACCCAAAAAGTTTAGTGAACTTCTGTAATGAGATTGGTTGTTTGAAATAAAATTTGGATACACGCCAATCCTTCAAGGTGAATGTTATCTCCCCAGATACAACTTGAAAATAATATTTTCATAACGCATGCATGGCAACCTTCACTTTCTCTTCGTGTAAACAGTGGAGAAAATCAGTCTTTGTTCAGGAGTGTGACAAAATTTTTGTTACACTATCATGGCGTTGAGGAGTGTGACAAAATTTTTGCCACACTATCATGGCGTCGAAAGCGAAGGTTGCCATGCAGTTGTCATAGACTACAGGCCCACGCCAAAAATTGATGGGTCATTTGAACCACCAGAAGACCTATATAGAATGATATAAGGGTATAAAATAATAAGATTCAGCACTATGCCGTCACTTGTAAGCTGTCCAACTGAGTACAGGTGAGATTTCAAAAGCACAGGTAGAGTGAGTATATTTTGGTCATGTATTTTTGTACGGCATTCTTACCATCAATATATCCATGGAAAATAATGAGAAAACGCGCAGTGCCGTACAAAAGTAGTACGCCACAAAGTCGGAAATTTTTTTGATTTTCCGGCAATTTTTAGGGTAAATTCGGTCATTCGATTATGTACGGGATCGGTTCTATACAGTTTCAATACCTCTTCTCATCCATAATTCCATAACGCCGTATAAAAAATCATGCGACAAGGGGAAAAAATCGAGGGTTGCAACCCCCTCCCTTTCCGTGGTCCGGGGGATGATTTGAAAAAGTACGGCATCGGTTCCAAAATATTATCCAGCACTCAAAAGTACTATTAAAATTAACGCCGTCAAAAAATTATTGTTCATTTGAATGTATATCAATAATTATCTTGATTTCCTCGTATAGTCGATTTTTAAAGCTGGAAGGTCATTTGATCATGGACGGCAACTTTTTTTCCAAGATGATATTGTTAAATACAATTGTTATATAATATTGCCGTTTAAAAGAAACTGTTCTAAAAAATATTATAGAGAAATACAAAAATTGATTTTTTCTCAATTATTGCAAAAGTTTCAATAATCATAGATCAATGAAATTGAGCAATTTTGTACATATTATCGTGGTTTCAAGTAGTATTCAAGTAAGTAATTCGGAAAAAAATTATGCCGTACATTTCAATGCAAACCATATTTTCAGGTTGTTGAAAAGAACTTTACCATTTCAGGGGTACTTTATGGTCATCTGATACTATACGGCATGCACATATTTTTGAAGAGAACAATTGATTTTATGCATAAATCATCATGCCGTCTATCTGAAATGCAACGGTGTGTATATTATATTCAAGAATTGAAAATTGTGAATGTCAGTATGAACACATACAAAGCACATGGATACAGTATGAACAGATATAGATATATGCTTACATACCCTAAACGCCCGGCCCAAATTTCGCTCTGTAAGATATATATATATATTAGGGTGATCCAAAGAAACTAACCTATCGAATCCATGGTCTTAAAAGGACCTATTTAGTGAGGAAAAAATTCCCTCAATAGGAAAAATTTTTATTTAAATTTTTAGAGGTGTCGGTAGCCGTTTGAAATTTCTCATTTAAATAACACGTAAAAGAATTCTTTTTCATTAAAAATGCTGTAACTATTGAACCGTTTGAGATAAAAAATATTTCCAGGCATATTCTTGTAGGGCATTAAATTCTCTAAAAAATGACCCCCAAGTTAATTGTCTAGACTCGAGAATTCACATACTTATGGGCTACGAAAGTAAAACAAAAGTAGAAATAGCCTGCCTATTTAGGGCTTTATAATTGGAAATATTCATGCCAAATAAAAAAAAACACCGAAATGAAATAAAATGTGTAGAAAATGTTGATTAAAAACTAGATTTGTTAAAGAGAAGAGAGTTTTAATCCACTTATTTATTTTTTATTGCACAATTCATAGCCCATAAGTATATGAATTTCCGAGTCTAGACAATTAACTTGGGGGTCATTTTTTAGAGAATTTAATGCCCTACAAGAATATGCCTGGAAATATTTTTTATCTCAAACGGTTCAATAGTTACAGCATTTTTAATGAAAAAGAATTTTTTACGTGTTATTTAAATGGGAAATTTCAAACGGCTACCGACACCTCTAAAAATTTAAATAAAAATTCTTCCTATTGAGGGAATTTTTTTCTCACTAAATAGGTCCTTTTAAGACCATGGATTCGATAGGTTAGTTTTTTTGGATCACCCTAATATATATATATATGATGCATGTGTCTGTAGATATATATATATATATATATATATATCTACACACACACACAGACATTCTATGCTCCTGAGCAATATATGTATGCATTGGACATTTACATTAAAAAACAAGTATTTTAATGAATACTTATATGTATATGGGGAATTCCACGTGAACTCGACCAGCGCCTGACCCTCACCATCTTCTATTCGATTCATATTTTTTTCTTAGATTGACCCCACCCCTCAGAGTACCCCTGAATTATTTCAGAATTTTATATGAATTTGTTTTTGCCTAATGAATTTTGAAGCATTTTTGGTTTTGTCATGTCGAAGATTTTTCAAAGGATTGTATCTTTGGACGCATGCATCGTATCACAAAAAAAAAGCATATCAAATTCTTCGTCTTGAAACGTACTTTCATGTGTAAATATTGCCAAAATTTTTCGACCCCTTTGTGAACGATATTTTTAACGTCAAAGTGGAAAAATCGAAATTTCACAATCGATAACAGCCGCTCACCCCGCGATTTTGCGATTTTTCTTATTAATATTTGTTTTGACGATCGGTTATACCATTGCATTGGCCTGAATAAAATTTTTATGAACTTTGAAATTCTGTAAAAAATTGAGGAAAATTCGAGCCACGCTGGGCTTGGGCTCAAAAGTTTCGTCTTCGAGAGTAGATTTTTTGGAATTTTTTCGAGAAAAATCAAAATGGTCCAACTTTGCGAAATTTCGATTTTTCCACTTTGACGTTCAAAATATCGTTCACAAAGGGGTCGAAAAATTTTGGCAATATTTACACATGAAAGTACGTTTCAAGACGAAGAATTTGATATGCTTTTTTTTGTGATACGATGCATGCGTCCAAAGATACAATCCTTTGAAAAATCTTCGACATGACAAAACCAAAAATGCTTCAAAATTCATAAGGCAAAAACAAATACATATAAAATTCTGAAATAATTCAGGGGTACTCTGAGGGGTGGGGTCAATCTAAGAAAAAAATATGAATCGAATAGAAGATGGTGAGGGTCAGGCGCTGGTCGAGTTCACGTGGAATTCCCCATATATTACTTTTATGAACTTTAAGATTTGTACGGCATTGACTTTTATTAGACAATTGCATTAAATTCAAATGAACTATCCGAATGCCGTATACAAAAATATCGTACCAACAATCACCGTAAAGTACATTTTGTTACATGGATTTTCCTGGAGTTTTTTTCCTCCTACTGACCTTTGGACCAACAAAAATATACGGCATTCGAGAAAATGTTATCTATGCATGAAATACTTTCCAAATAAATTAATTTCATGTTGTATCAAATCATCCCCCGGACCACGGAAAGGGAGGGGGTTGCAACCCTCGATTTTTTCCCCTTGTCGCATGATTTTTTATACGGCGTTATGGAATTATGGATGAGAAGAGGTATTGAAACTATATAGAACCGATCCCGTACATAATCGAATGACCGAATTTACCCTAAAAATTGCCGGAAAATCAAAAAATTTTCCGACTTTGTGGCGTACTACTTTTGTACGGCACTGCGCGTTTTCTCATTATTTTCCATGGATATATTGATGGGAAGAATGCCGTACAAAAATACATGACCAAAATATACTCACTCTACCTGTGCTTTTGAAATCTCACCTGTACTCAGTTGGACAGCTTACAAGTGACGGCATAGTGCTGAATCTTATTATTTTATACCCTTATATCATTCTATATAGGTCTTCTGGTGGTTCAAATGACCCATCAATTTTTGGCGTGGGCCTGTAGTCTATCATGAAAAACAGTATGTGATACGCGTGAAGACAGAGACCTTGCACTCGTGTGATGTTTTCAGCATGAGCCGCAATCGAGTGGAGGCGCCGAAGGCTAAATGCTAAAAACTAATGCTAAAAACATCACTCGTGCAAAGTCCCTGTTTCTCCACATGTATCACAATCTACTATTTCACAATCAGATCGCTGGTCTGTGGTGAAAAAATGATATTTTGACCAAGCTCTCCCATAGCTGATCACTAGTATCCTGAGAAATAATTTAAAATTACATACTTGTTTGAGATTCCATAGATAGCTTACATCTGGTCGATTTTAATGAAGAAAAAAGGTACACCATTCATTGGAACTTGTTCAAATTTGGAGGAAACATTTACTTATTGGTTTTCCCCGGAATGAGATCATTTCAGACTATTTCTTTTGAATTTTGAAAGACCTTTGATTAACAATGCCGACTGTAGCATGCGGCGAATACTTTCTCATTAATGAGTCAATCCACGTCAAGCGGGACACCTTTTTGACCACATGTTCTTGGAAATCGTCGTAACTTTTTTGACACATTCTCTGGGTGAAATAAATGCATGAAACATTTTTTTTTTTTTTAACTCGAAGGGCTTAGAAGTTACAAGGGGTCGAATTTTTGAAAACCGGACCAAAACCGGAATCCCTGTCTTCTTTAAACGTTAATATCTCCGGTTTCCTTTGTCGTACAGACATCGGCAAAAACTCATTTCAAAGCTCTTGAATTGTACTTTCACGCTATTAATTTTTAATCCACCTAATAAATAATGTTCTATTTGTTATAAACAATTATATTTTTTAAACGTGATTTTCGAGATGATTACACCCTTCGAAAATTCTAAAAAAAATACGAGCGTGTTTCTTGATTCATTCTCTATGAAATTTGTAAGTTTCAAAATGGAACTCCGATGTAAACTATATTTAAAAAGCGATTGATTCGTGCGGGACGTCACGCGCGGCTGTCTACGCGGGCGCGCCGACACGGAGGCTTGTTCTCTTCACATGCAAGGAATACAGGGGGGCTGTTATAGATCTGAATTCATCAAATCCATTAATTCACAGAATTATTTATTTCATTTCATACTGAATATTCTACTCAAAACAATAAAATATTAATACAGAAATAAAACGCTTAACTAAAATCTTGAAACACATCACAAATTCGGAACTAAAGCTCCTAGTTGTCAAAAATAAGTGGTAAATATAAAGTACTTTTTGATTCCATCAAATGGAATACGTCACAATATCATCATTCAATTAATTACCTACTAAATTAATCAACTAAGACTTACTAGATATTATAAATTTCAGAATTTTATTATACATATAAATAAAATCTTACAGTGAGCCGCAAATTTGAATTTCTACTAATAGTTGATTTACTTGGAAACCAATGCTTCTACTGACTTCTGTGGGGATCATTTGTGGAAAAATCCACGTGGATTTTTCCACAAAAGAGGATTATAAAAAAGAAGCTGTTGCATTACAAGCTCGATTTGAGAAAGCGAAGTTAGTACGTGGAACATTAAAACCTATTTAAAAAAAAATTGTTGCCAAAAGATATTCGAATGCACGGAAGTCAGTAGAAGCATTGGTTTCCAAGTAAATCAACTATTAGTAGAAATTCAAATTTGCGGCTCACTTTAAGATTTTATTTATATGTATGATAAAATTCTGAAATTTATAATATCTAGTAAGTTTTAGTTGATTAATTCAGTACGTAATTAATTGAATGATGATATTGTGACGTATTCCATTTGATGGAATCAAAAAGTACTTTATATTTACCACTTATTTTTGACGACTAGGAGCTTTGGTTTCGAATTTGTGATGTGTTTTAAGATTTAAGTTAAGCGTTTTATTTCTGTATTAATATTTTATTGTTTTGAGTAGAATATTCAGTATGAAATGAAATGAATAATTCTGTGAATTAATGGATTTGATGAATTCAGACCTATAACAGCCCCCGTGTACTCTTTGCACGTGAAGAGAACAAGCCTCGGTCTCGGCGCGCCTGCGTAGACAGCCGCGCGCGACGTCCCGCACAAATCAATCGCTTTTTAAATATAGTTTCCATCGGAGTTCCATTTTGAAACTCACAGATTTTGTAGAGAATGAATCAAGGAACACGCTCGTATTTTTTTTAGAATTTTCGAAGGGTGTAATCATCTCGAAAATCACGTTGAAAAAATATAATAGTTTATAACAAATAGAATATTATTCATTACGTGAATCGAAAATTAATAGCGCGAAAGTGCGATTCAAGAGCTTTAAAATGAGTGTTTGCCGATGTCTGTACGACAAGGGAAACCGGAGATATTAACGTTTAAAGAAGACAGCGATTCCGGTTTTTGGTGCTTTTTTCGAAAATTCGACCCCTTGTAACTTCTAAGTCCTTCGAGTTAAAAAAAAAAAAATGTTTCATGCATTTATTTTACCCAGAGAACGTGTAAAAAAAATTACAAAAGAATCAGAAATATCGAGGAAAATTTTTGGCCAAATCCGTCCCGCTTGACGTGGACTGACTATTAGTATACTAAAACTAGTCAAAACTCAAATAATTTCGAATTATTTCTCAAAATACAATTAATCAATTAGCTGTGAAGACGGTAAATAGAATATTTCTTCAAAGCATATCAGTGATTTAAAACAAATTACATCCAGGATACATACAGGATGTCTCGAAATTCGCGCATGTGCTACATACGGGCGGATTCCTTGCGAAGAATGGATACGGAATATCCAAGTAAATACTTCCGCGAGGACTTAGTTTTCCTGTAAAAGCACTTATTAACGAACCAATCAGCGTTCATCTTTAGAAGACTGTCTAAAATCCGTATCGCCGTCCGCCTTATTAGCGCGAGCGAAACAATAATGTGTGGTGTTCCCCGCTCGCTTGTCACAACGAGCTCGTATACGTGAGCGCGATACATAGACAGATATACGAGCGCGTTGTGACAAGCGAGCGGGCAACACCACACATTATTGTTTCGTTCGCGCTAATAAGGTGGACGGCGATACGGATTTTAGACAGTCTTCTAAAGATGAACGCTGATTGGTTCGTTAATAAGTGCTTTTACAGGAAAACTAAGTCCTCGCGGAATTTTTTACTTGGATATTCCGTATCCATTCTTCGCAAGGAATCCGCCCGTATGTAGCACATGCGCGAATTTCGAGACACCCTGTATAGGTATACCTCAGTGTGGTTCCTGATAGGGAAATTTTCTTATAGCCATCCCCTCAAATCGTGACCGAATAATTCCGAACAAATTCCGTGAGTATTTTACCCATGTACTTCAACCCTAAACCCTCTTGTGAAAGAAAGTGAATTATGCGATTCGAAAGTTCATGTACGTTTTTTTCTATACTTCCATTAAATGTTTTATCCCGGGGGTTTGTAATTGTGAGAAATTAGTGGGCATCGCAGCTACTACATAGGAAAAAACCTTAGCTGTATTTCGTTGTTAGTTTCCAATACGAGATTTTCTTAAATTACAACAAAAATTGGCTTCAAATGATATACAGGCTTGCACATTAATGGTGTATAAAAAAAAAATCAGCGTCATGTAACATGAACTAAACTCCACAAACGTCACCATGCGCCCACAGTCGACATTCAGCAGAGATCATGCACCATCTACTTGGAATGCAAGGAATAAACGAATTGTTATCATTGTTGCGTTGTGTGTTGGGCACGCATACACTTGTTCCACAAAAAAACATCTGCTTGACTTCTGCTTTCGTGGTGCGAGCTGGAACCATGCTACACGATTCGGAAATCCAAACGCAGCTATGTTCATGTACACACCATTAATGTGCAGGCCTGTACAGTTAACATAACATGCTCCATAACTCGTGCTAATATTTTTCACAAATAGTAGCATTGATGCCTACTAATTTCTCATAATAACAGATGTTTTTGCAAAAAAGGAGACCCGCGATGAAACAGTTACCAATACTGTAGCAAACACATATGCATTTCAAATGTCGAAATTTCCCACCTTTGCAGGAAGGCTTATTGACGTAGAAGGTTGAAATTTTAGAAGGATTTTTGTTGAATTATTTGGAGACGATTTGGGGGACGGCTGCCAAAGAATTGCTCCATACATACCCCTCACAACTTCACAGATTTAATTTTAGGTCGAATCATGCAAGAAGTTCAGTCTCACCCTCTTTAGATTCTTCTCGACTAATGAACGCAGCGTCCACGTCTTCCAGAAGAATAATGGTCTGCTGAGGAGCTACGGCTAGCAAATGGTTAAGTCTATCATCGGTAAGGCCACGTTCTGATAAATTTAACACGCATATGCCACGTTCCAGTTCGCCAGCGAGTGCAGTTATATACGAAGATTTACCGCAGCCTGGTGGTCCATAAAGCAAGTAGCCTCGGCGATAAGGGATTCCTGATTCCAGTGAAATTAATGATTGATATATCATGAATGCAATATTACTGTCTCAGTGAGGAACCTAAGTGTCACTTTTCTTCTGTACATGCATAGCAAGTGGGGACATAATAACTGGTTCCCGATAAATCGATTCAATCAAGGATTAATTATTGCATATAGACTGAAAGTAGTTGAGTAGTTGGAGGGTAATCGAAACTAAGGTTTGAAACTGTGCATAACGCTGATCACTACATATTTGACAAAATGACCTCTTTCACTATACCATCCAGGATTTTCTATGAATTCCTTGCAGTCGTTTAATATTCGTTCTCCGATACCAGCATCCAAAACAACAGAGTCCAGAGGACGTCGTTTCCGAGCATGTCCAAATGGCCGCCATTCACTTCCTATGGCTGTGTACATTATCGTCTTTCCTTCGTGTTCCTTCAATGCCATTTGTCTTGCTGAATAAATCACATTTTACCTATTCATTATTAATGTTTGATTTAAAACAATCAATATTAGACAAAATGTGTTGTATGTATTGTAACGGATTAGCCGTAGTGCCCACGTAGCATGCTGAATTCAGTTCATCTAGTTTAGCAATGAGTTGGTGCATGAAAGTTGAGGGATGTATGCACCTTGGAAATAGTTTATTTCAAATCACTAGTACACTTTGAAGAAATATTCCATTGAATCTAGCAAAAAAGAAGTCATTCTCACAGGGTACTGGTTGAACTTGCATCAATGCGAAATATCTATCAAAATTAAACGAACTTTCAATGAACAATGCGAACTGTAACCTACGAGGGCGTTTTCTTCAGTGCAATCAACCTGTGTAAGTTAAGATCAAGTCCCTAAAATCTCAAGTAAGATTTGACACGTGTCTCAAATTATTTGTCATCAGTTGTGAAAACGCTGCGTCAATATAATTTATATAATATTTCTCTACAGCAGCTAGTGATTGGATGAAAAATAAAAATCATTTCCAAGGTGCCTAGAGAGTGGTTAACTTCAGGGTCAACTTTATTTTTCGAAATAGAACTCTATATCTTTTATTTTCGAAAAAATTTGATTCAGCCAAGTTGTGCCCCCTGCTGAAACCTCTGAACAACGTTTGTAGGAAACATTATTCTGCATCTTAATTAGCTTTCGGGATATCGCGCTGAAATATTGGAACCAATCACTTTGGACTCTTGGACCAATTCTGTAAATGGCTAACCTTCTTCAAGAATGTCAAAGTATATGCTCTTGTCTCTCCCAAACGCTGTTAACTGAACCGTTTCCCACGGGATGCCCATGTGCAGGTCCAGCGTTTGCTGTTCTCTTGTTCGCTCCACTCTTATCCAGTTACCGTTGTACCTATTAAATCAATGATAATTGACTTATGACCCCAGTATCATATGGTGAAGAGTGATGTTGGGTAGATGACAATTCAAGCCAGTTATACAGAGATGACCTGTGGAAAGTTATAAGCCGTGTGGGTATTCTACCGACGTTTCTCTCCGAAATGGCAACGCTGTCGATGTGAGGGTCGAATGACTGTATCTACAGACGATGTAACGGCAGCTGTCATTCTGCGGCTGTCATGTCGTTAGGTTAGAACAAAGGTTATAAATAATTGTCAGATTTAGATTTTGTAATTATAGTTCTTTAATACAACGGTAAATGGGCATATTCTTTCTTAAGAAATTGTAATCGATTATTCAGGTAATTGCGGATGTCAATATCGGTTTATTTCAAACATTATTAGGTTATAACCTAATAAAGAACTGTTTTGCTTGAACTCACGAATCTGACTGTAATAAAGTTGAAATAAAAGCCAACCGCAGTGATAATAACTCTCGGGGAATTAATCATACGTGTGGATTTCTGTGTATTTACTACATTGCTTACAGGCGAGCAGTTCATCGGAGACTGACTGACTCGTTGCATCACGTCGACAGTTATGGTTGCGAACAGCGAGTGAAATATTATTCAACGATCAGCCTGGAATCGTGTCAATGAAAGTTTTTCATCCAACGAGGCATCTCTGCTATAGCAGACAATACTCTGCATGTCTTTGCAGCCTAAACGCAGTATGAAAAGACACAGTCTTGCGCAGATTGTAACGTAAACTCAGTGAAGAGAGATCAAATTCTGGGTGTTGTGTTTTCCTACGAGTACGATGATCGATTCGTCGGTGAAGCATAGTATTTCACCGGTTCGTTCCTCATCGCCTGACAGAAGAGCATTCGATTGTCAGCATCCGGATCCTCAAGCTTATGATACTTTCTGTATTTGCATCGATGCGTTGTACCGACGACTTAGACATGCCGGCCTCTTGAGCATCTCTTGAGGCTGGCTTCGTTCCGTCTTCTGTAAGGATGCGCAGTACTTCTGCCTTGTTTTCTACAATAACACGCCACGTCGGGTTCGTCACTTTCACCAAGTGCAGATCCGTGGTCTTCGTTTTAAAGAATCTAACTTCCCTCACTGTTCCCCAGGAACAAGACATGCTTCATTACTTATTGTTTCTTATTAATAAGAACTATTATTAAATTATAAAAACTCATCGAAATGTAATCATTTTCACAATTATGTGACGCTTTATTCCACTCAGCAATCAAAGGCTCAATTAAGTTGATTTACAGAAAAATACTTTCAATTAATTCGTTCTTTGCCAAAACTAAGAATTGGTAGACAAACATGTGATCTCTCTTCACTGAGTTTACGTTACAATCTGTGCAAGACTGTGTTTCATCGCACTGCGTTTAGGCTGCAAAGACATGCAGAGTATTGTCTGCTATAGCAGAGATGCCTCAATGGATGAAAAACTTTCGACAAAACGATTCCAGGCTGATCGTTGAATAATATTTCACTCGCTGTTCGCAACCATAACTGTCGACGTGATGCAACGAGTCAGTCAGTCTCCGATGAACTGCTCGCCTGTAAGCAATGTAGTAAATACACAGAAATCCACACCTATGATTAATTCTTCAAGAATTATTATCACTGCAGCTGGCTTTAATTTTTACTTTATTACAGTCAGATTCATAAGTTCAACCAAAACAGTTCTTTATTAGGATATAACCTAATGATGTTCGAAATAAACCGATATTGACATCCGCAATTACCTGAATAATCCATTACACTTTCTTAGGAAAGAATATGCCCGTTTACCGTTGTAGTAAGGAACTGTAATTACAAAATCTAAATCTGACAATTATTTATAGCCCTCGTTCTAACCTAACGACATGACAGCCGCAGAATGACAGCTGCCGTTACATCGTCTGTGGATACGGTCATTCGACTCTCGCATCGACAGCATTGCCATTTCGGAGAGAAACGCCGGTTGCATACCCATACGGCTTATAACTTTCCACAGATCATCTCTGTATATCTTGATCAAAAGTAAAGTTGAGTAACAGGATACAGTTTATTACATATTCTTAGACCGAGATAGTGAAAAGCACAAGATTTCTATACTCTGCGCGAACAAACCTAAAGAAATGGGTACCGATGCTTGGTATGAACTCATATTTAGTTTTCACATGGCCTGTGTCCCTCTGTTCGAAGCTTGTCTCAACGGAAAGATGTTGAGTTTCTTTAGCTCCCTTGTGAGTTATCCATTGTAGAAGCCACTGATAACTTTTGTCACGACAGGGTACCTCTAGCGTGATCATGTAATGGCGTCTATAAAATTAAATGCAGCAGCTATTTCGCAATCGAATTATAACATGCCACTTCATGAATTGCACGGTAGTTAAAATCTCCCTTTTATAACAAGAGTTCTGTATCGCTACATAATGCAAGACGAGTTTGTGAAGGCAAAGAAAATGAGAGGATCAATTTTTTTTCTATGTATAGCAAGGAAATGTTTTTAAATTCCATACTCTTTCATTAAGAAGAGGGCGAAAACTTGGAGTCTAATTTTTCACACATTTTGAGGTTATCTAACCAAAGTCGCGTTAACAAGGTTAGGTTAGAGCGGAAGATAGGTTTTAAGATAATAGCTACCTGAAAAGGATCATTCCAACTTGCATCCCTTTTCTTAGCATAGCCGCACCAGCACCAAGACCAAAAAGGCCAAAGCCGGCCCCGAAATACGGATTATCCGATAACGTTTGTACATATTCAATAATAGTCATATTCCGAGCTTGATATTTGGTAATACAAATTGAACTGTACACCCGACAGAGAGAAACATTTGGTTTGTTCAAGCTACCTACACTTTCTACACTTTTACTAGATTTTACACTTTTCACTAGAAATTTACACCTCCTATTGGGCGAGTGTAAAAATTGTGAGAAAAGTGTAGAAAGTGTAGCTAGCTCGAACAAACCACTTGTATCCGGGAAGGCTTGTGACGTCGGAACGGACGTTGGTGAATAACCCTAGCAGCCAGCCGCAGCTGGCTACCTGAATTATCACTACGAACAACCTAGACGTAGCTCCGGGAGCCTTCCCCAGGTAGCATTGCATGTATCGTCAGGTCTTGTAAGGTTCTGATCGACAGTGGCCATGTTTACACCGTGGAGAGATTTGATACTCGTATTAAGCTGGTGCAGACTAAGTGTATAGTACGCAAGCGTTTACATCGACTAACTTGTAACGTCCGTGCGGACGCCATACTCCATTCATGCTTATCACTATATAAAATTACTAGAACCGTCTATATAACCATAGAATATATAAACGTAGAGTCAACACACGATATCAAACATTTTGTCCAAATTCAAATTACAACCTAACTGTTCATAAAATCACTAGATCTAGACTTCTCTAAGGAACTTATGTCTTATCCATTATATCTGACGATAGCCTCATTCAAATGTATTCCTTACATTAGGGATAATTATTTTATTATGAATATACGATAATCGCAACTATATAATAATACTTATTACATTAGATTAATTATACATATTTTATCTTTAACTCTATTAAGGGGGTATATACACCTTTGAATTTTGAAAAAATGGATTTTGTGTTTTTTGCATTTTTGGAACATTAGGGATGTAAACTATCTGTAAAAAAATCATCATGTGAAAATATGTAAAAATGAAGAAGTTACAGCGATTTTTTGAAATTTTTTGAAATTTAAAAAAAAATCAATCTTGTATTTTTTGCATTTTTGGAGCACTAGAGGTTTAAACTATCTGTCTTACTATTAAAATGCTTACGGAACAACCCCAAATCAGTTCAAGGTATAAAAACAGCTATATGGACTATATGGTACCACAAGTCTTCGACAGACGATAAGCCGCAGCACCATCTCTACCCGGAGGGTCGAGACTCTTGGTGTAAGTATCAACAGGCAATTGCAGTTCGAACAGTTAAGACATTCAAACACCGGGCTAATCTCCCAGAAATTGAGATGAATGAGGTCAGACCAGTCTCCGTTGACCTCAGCGACAAGGCATTACTAAAGCGCTGTGTCGGAGGTAAGACACAGCATACGAGCGAGTCCTAAGACTTTATTTTCAGGTCGTGACGTCCTTCAAGTTGGAGCCAACATTGCAGCGATCAACTCCCAAAGTCAACGAGGTATGTTGAGAATCATGCAGAAATTTTCAGTAGAGGCAAGACGCTACGCTGTCGCTGCAGCGAAACTACAGGGCTAAGCCCGAATCGAAGTTGTCGATAGGCGAGCGGAGCAGAGGACCAAGGAAGCTCGTGTTGCTCTGAGGTAACTACGGACAAACCCACAGGAGGAGGCCATCGAGGTGGAAGGTAGCAGTTATGAACCAGGTGCTTTTTAGAAATAAGGCAACGCAGGACTTAGGCGACGTCGCAAAACAAGCTTTTAACTTTACCTGCGTTGGTCCAACGCCTGGATCAAAAAGAAGGATGGAAAACTGTTTTGCATTATTAATTCACTTGATAGATCATAGAGAAGTATTATAGTAGTTTATCGGCATCCAGAACCATCAACGTAGTGACAAAGTTTAAAAGTTAATTTCTGAACAATCACTATTTTGACCGGTTGTCGTAAAGAATAAAATCAACCGTTGGACCGATCTTTGATTTTTTGGTCTTGAATTATTCATGAGAGATGCCTCTACCAGATGAACATAGAACTTTTTGATAAACCCATTTTTAGTTGAGATAATAGAAAAATGAGCCAAAATTTTGTCAAAATAAAAAAAAAAAAATCGAAAAAATTCAATAACTCAAGTAATTCTTGCAATATCAAAAAGTTCTATGTTCATCTGATAGAGGCATGTCTTATGAACAATTGAGGACCAAAAATTCTTAGATCGGTCCAACTCTGGTTCTGATTCTTTACGACAACCAAGTGGTTTTGTCTTTTCTTGTCTTCAGCGCAACCACTATTAGACTGAAAGTAATACATGATGTAAAATATGGATAATAAGGGTCAAACCCTCCTCAAACATGATGATTTTTTTCAATTTGTTCAGAGTCTTCAAGTTGCAGAAAAAAAAAAAATTGTTTTTCAGAAATTCAACCCATTTAAAGGTGTATATACCCCCTTAATCAATCAATCTGAATATTTCACGCATATATTTTATAATTGCTATTTCTTTACATATTAATCATTATAATCATCAAACTATTAGCCTGAATTATATTCGATACAATCAATAATTTACTTAATATTATATTTAGCTTTAAGAATATGAAATACTGATTTAATTCAGAGCCGAACTTCACAAACGCATACGCAACACCCACGCATAACGCATACACAAACACCTACATACAACGCGTACACAGCTAGACCCTTTGCGTTCGAAGCTCTGTTCTGAGATAAGGAATAACACCGAAATAATAAGAGGATATTATAATGTACTTTAATTAACACATTTCTTACTATATTTTTACTGAATGTTAATGCAACTAATTATGTCATACAGTTCTGTATCACATTATATACTCTTACGATTTCGATAAATACTAGCATTAGAATTATATACGTATGTTACAAAGATTATCTCTTTATAATATTTTTGCTATCAATTTGATACTATAAGAATACCTATAATCAATATTCAGTATATCTTCATATTATCCTATAATCAAGAGAATATTTTACAACAAATAACCTAGTACAGCTTGAGTACGTAGATTAAACAATAATATGTGATCCACCATATTGTCGGTTGGAAATCCAGTAAAATATTCATTTATATTCTGAATAATTAATACTCTTCTATTTTAATATAATTATGTTAACTAACTAAAACATTATATATCCATATAACCATAATCATACTATTCATACAATTATATTATTCATTGTACTCATATAAGTATATTCATATCTACTCGGATAATTTTCACTGAAAGAGCCCCACAGTCATAAAAGATTAGTACAAGACAAACACATAGAAATAGACGTAGGTAGGCAAACGCAACACCCCCGGATACAAAAAGGATTGTTCGAGTCTACAACCATTACCTACCACGACAAGGGATGTGTTGCCCGAGAAGCTTATCGAACCCGCCTAACTCATTAAAATTTGGAAAAACCGGACATCCTCTTCGTGATAAACACGTGCACGCGCAGGATGGAGACTATGACGCGTCTAAGGGAGAAGTGGACGCATTTCCAAGAATTACATGCATACACCATCACATTCAAAGAGGGAGAACTGCGCTTACTCTCACACTCCCGAATTTCACACATACCAAACCAATCATATGAAGAAAAGACCTCGTATGTGGTGCTCCAATTAACCCCCGCACCCCCGAACATTAGTATATAACCCCCACCAAACGTGAGGCTCGCTCTCACTTCGTGGTTTGGAATTCAAATTATATTCCATCTCGTTCTCAATATTACTATGTAGTTCCCCTCCGGCCCGCTAGATGTCACAACCTTTAGCGAAGTTAAAAAAACTGGGAGGGGGACTGCCTAGCTGCTCGCCAGCAGCCCCACTATCTCCATATCGCTTCGTTGTGCGCGAGAGTCAAGACCTTAGTGAAAAGTGTGTGCAAAAAAAAAAAAAAATTATGAGAGGATTCCAGAGTTGGAAGCTAAAAAGCTTAATGCAGAAATTTTGGCTTCTCTTGCACCCAAAAATGCTAGAAAAGATTCATACATGGCGGATATTCAAAAGCTGGCGGGTTCTGCGCTGATGGCAGCTGGATTAGTGCTTACACTATTGATGCGGGAAGATGAATGTGACAAATTGACATTTATGAAAAAGATAAGCGACGTCGCGAAAATTAATATCGCTATGCACCATGCAATATCGATGACTAGAAGGGCAAACATCTTTATTCCTGATCTGACACCACAGGTTGCGGAACTTATAAAAAAAGCAGAAATGGACGATACTCTCTACGGTAGCAATCTCGGGGAACGCATCAAAGAGCCAAAAGCTCTAGAAAAACTCAGTCATGACATAAAACAGAAACCAGCACCAACATCTTCTAAGAAGCCTTTTTTATTCAGAAGCCCGCAGCAAAAGAAGCCCTTCGCTGCCCACTTGGGCAACTACCAAGGCAGATCTCAGCACAGATCACCCCTGCCATTCAAGAGCAGGCAACAGCATTTCAACAGCAAGGCTCGGGGTCCCAGAAGCAGCAACAGCAGCAACTCATCACACCGGACGAAATAAAAGTAAGCAAAAATTCAAAATCAGTGGCTGGGAGACTTAGTTCGTTCTACCCAGAATGGCAAAAAATTACAAACAATAAGTTTGTACTCGGTATAGTTAAAAACTATATTATAACTTTCCACAAAAAACCCTGCCAATATAGACCACCGATTGTTGATATACCAAATAATGATAAAATCAGATATGAAGTAGCCATTGAAAAGCTAATAGACAAAGGAGCAATTGAAAGTTGTCAGGAGGTCAAGAATCAGTTTTTATCGTCTTATTTTCTAATCCCTAAGAAAGACGGGTCTGATCGCTTTATTCTCAATCTAAAGGAACTAAATTCCTTTATGCAGCCGGAACACTTCAAATTAGAAGATTTGAGAACTGTTACAAATTTAATCTTTCCGGACTGCTTCATGTGTACATTAGATCTCCAAGATGCCTATTACCTAGTCTCAGTACATCCCGATAGCAGGAAATACCTACGTTTCTCCTTCAGAGGAGTTTTGTTTCAGTTCACATGTCTACCGTTTGGACTATGTACAGCTCCATATATTTTTACAAAGATTCTTAAGCCACCCGTGGAAATTTTAAGGTCAAAAGGGTTCTCGTTAGTCATATACCTCGATGACCTTATATTTATTGCTGAAGATGAGTTCAGTTGCTCGGAGGCAATAACATACTCCAGCAAATTATTGGTATCTCTTGGGTTTATAATAAACATGGATAAATGTTCCTTGTGCCCATCAAAAAACTGCAGGTTTTTAGGCTTTAACATCAATTCTGAAAAGTTCACAATAGAGCTACCGGTAGAAAAACGGAAAAAATTACTAGAATGCTTGACTATATTCAGAAAAAAATCATCGTGTACGATCCTGGAATTTTCTAAACTAGTAGGAAAATTAATTGCCGCCTGTCCAGCAGTAGAATACGGGTGGCTCTACACCAAAGGTTTCGAATCTAGTAAACTGGTCAACTTGGTGATGAATAATTATAACTATTCGGCCAGAATGACCATTCCAATTAAGCTAGCTCATGACCTAGTATGGTGGCAAAAAAGCATCAAGGACTCAGTAGGGATTATCAAGCCCACTGTTTTTAATCACACAATCTACACAGATGCCTCTAATTCAGGATGGGGGGCCACAGATAAAAGAAATAAAGTTTTCGGGTTCTGGAGTAAAGAAGACAAAGAATTGCATATTAACTTCAAAGAATTGTTGGCTGTAAAATTTGCATTAGAAAAATTGGGAGATAAGTTACAAGATTGCCAAATCCTACTTCGTGTTGATAACACAACAGCCATTTCCTATATAAATAAAATGGGTGGTGTTAGACACCCTAATTATAATAAGTTGGCAAGAAGGATATGGCAATGGGCAGAAAAAAGGCGTATTTTCTTGTTCGCTTCATATATCGCGTCTAGAGACAATGTTGAGGCAGATGCGTTATCGCGCGTTAAGAACCTAGATACAGAATGGGAGTTATGTGATAGGGCTTTTAACCTAATTACAGAAAAGTTTGGACCACCCGAGGTGGATCTTTTTGCAAATAATAGCAATAAGAAGTGCCAAAAATTCTGTTCCTGGCTTCCAGACTCTCAAGCCATGCTAATAGACGCATTTACTACCAGCTGGTCCAGCTTTTATTTCTACGCTTTCCCACCTTTCGCGGTAATATTAAAATCGCTGACAAAAATACGAAGAGAGCAAGCGACAGGCATCATTGTGGTACCCTTCTGGCCTAGTCAGCCTTGGTACCCTCTGTTCTTATCTCTAATTGAGGAAAAAATAATTTTGAAGCCCAGAACTAACTTACTCTCATCTCCCTGTAGATCGCTCCGCCATCCGAGAGCAGAAAAACTAAGCCTGATTGCAGCCAAGGTATCAGGGAAGCTTTCCTCCAACAGGGCATTCCACCCGAAGCCTTAGAAATAACTATGTCATCTTTATCAGCAGCAACGCTAAAGCAGTATGGCACCGCCTTGGACCCATGGTTTCGATTCTGTGCTAGTCATAATATAGACTGTTTTAACCCCACAAGGGCAACGTTACTGGCCTATTTAACCACTAAATATAATGAAGGTGCTAGCTACGGAACGCTAAATTCCGCAAGGTCTGCGATATCGCTCATTTCAAAGAATAAGATAGGAGAAGACAGCTCGGTATGTAGGTTTTTGAAAGGAGTTTCCAAATTACGGCCACAGAGGCCTAAATACGCTTATACTTGGGACGTAGCTATAGTACTCCAGTACCTGGAAAAATTTTATCCATTAGATAAAATTTCACTATTAGACCTTACATATAAGACTGTGACACTACTGTTGTTAAGTACGGGCCATAGAGCGCAAACTATTGCCAATATAAGATTAGAAAACGTCAAGTCTACACCAGAAGGTATATTGATTCATATTACGGATCAAATTAAGACATCAGCACCAGGGCTTTGCCAGCCATTGTTAGCAATTCCGTTTTTTCAGAAAAATCCAAAAGTCTGTGTTGCCTCAACGGTTATAAAATATATAGAAAGCACCAAAGGGTTACGTACAAATTCGGAAAAGCTAATTATTAGTACTAGAAAACCTTATAAGGATGTAAGTTCTCAGACAATAGGTAGATGGGTCAAGATTGTCTTGAGTAAAAGTGGAATAGATGTGACTATATTCTCAGCACACTCTACACGGCATGCCACTACCTCATCGGCTTTGTCACGAGGTATCGATTTAGATACAATCAGAAGGACAGCCGGATGGTCAGAATCTTCTCAGATTTTTGCTAGATTTTATAACAGGCCAGTTATACCACTGGATTCCCAAAGATTCGCCAAAGCTATACTTGATTATAAGACTAAGTAATAATGTACTTTAAATTAGATATAAAAAAAAAAAAAAAAAAAAGAGGAATATAAAGAATATATTTAATGTTACATACTCATAAGTAGTATTTTTGGCTTTGATATAAAACATATACATATACATATATATATTATAAATAATAAACAGATTCCTTTGTTAAAGAAATTGAGTTGTCAAAATTTAAATCCGCTAAATAACTACATAGTAATATTGAGAACGAGATGGAATATAATTGAACGATCAAACGAACTTACCTGTACGTGAAGTTCGATCGTAATTATATGTAATCTCGTTCGAAGATATTACAAATCCCACCCAAATTATATCATTCCATTCTCCCCCACCCCTCAATGTCAAATTTTGACACACCTCTGAAAAATATGAAGATAGTGGGGCTGCTGGCGAGCAGCTAGGCAGTCCCCCTCCCAGTTTTTTTAACTTCGCTAAAGGTTGTGACATCTAGCGGGCCGGAGGGGAACTACATAGTAATATCTTCGAACGAGATTACATATAATTACGATCGAACTTCACGTACAGGTAAGTTCGTTTGATCGTTCAAATATCTTACTCTCACTTCGTGGTTTGGAATTCAAAATATCTTACGCTCACTTCGTGGTTTGGAATTCAAAACATCTTACGCTCACTTCGTGGTTAGGCATTATACATATCTTACTTTTTTCTCACTTCGTGTTTTTGAAATTGTAACACTTTACTCTCATTTCGTGTATTTGCTCTTAAGACAAATTCAAGAGTTCTTTTTCAACAATTCGAACTTAGAACAAATCAGTGAAAATCATTCGATAATAATAACCATAATTATACATTCTTTGAATAAACTAATTATCAAAAGTGAATTCTAAATCTTTTACATTCATTTGAATAATCGAATATCACCTACCATCTCCAACCATCAACAACCATCAGCAGACCCGAGAAGCCTAAGGAAGAAACTCAAATCAACTCAAAGCAGACCCGAGAAGCCTAAGGAAGAAACTCAAATCAACTCAAAGGTAAGAATAAATCATTTTAATTAATAGGATAAATAATCCTTTCTCGAAATTCTAAAATCATTTAATCAAATCTAAGTAAGATATCCAACACGAAGGTAACGATAGAATCTTTAATATAAAGTCAATTAAAAAGCAGTTAGACGAAAGCCAGCAAGTTAGACAGAAGTTGCAGGAAAGATAAAAAGAGAATAACGACGTAATTTCTTCATCGATTAACACTAGATTTATCCGATCCATTGTATTTCAATACTTAATCGATACTGGTGAGCCCACTTAACTACTGAGTGAACGTCTAGGTTGGTCATAGTGATAATTCAGGTAGCCGTACTTCGATTAGCTGCTAGGGTTTTTCACCAGCGTCCATTCCGACGTCACAAACTTGTGAGTGTCAGTCGAACTAAACTTAGTACTGCGTATCAAAAGTGTTTTAAATGCAAGAAATTCTTTAATCTCCGCCGGCTTCCGATTTACACCTTTTTTGCACAACATTTTTACGAGCAATTTCGGAAATAAAGATGAGCAGGTTAGGTTAAGTTTGAGAACTGTGCCACGAATTTCAATTGGTACGCACCACGAAAAATCTGTTTACACCGCGAGTTAGACGATTGGTCCGCGTATCAGCTTGGTCTGATACGTTTGTTTTGGGGTATCGGACCAACCTGATGCGCGACTGTTTACACCGTGCGCACCAATCACTTGATACAACATTTGGTGCTTAATACGCGTATCAAGTGCCCGGTGTAAACATGGCCAGTAACTTCCGTCGGAATGAAGCATGATCGTTGCGTGTCTCTGCACATGTAGCGACACTGTCATAGACATTGATAGGCTTGCGGAAAGCCCGCTGCAGCAGCACCCATGCGTAGGCTGCCGTAATTCTGCTGTTGTGAAAAGTGCAGACGTCAGTGGTGCGCAAGTCGCGATATATATACTGATATATATATTTTGGCGGCAATCAATATTTATTGACCAACACGCGTGGTTTTAACAATCTATCCGTACAGTTTTAAAATATAGCTATTTCAGTGAAAAAATCAGGTGATATATCAGTGAGTATGCCTCATGGACATAGGAATACTAGGGACGGAGTGTTTCGTCGAGGGGGGGAAGCCAGTGCGGGGAGGGTGCCGAGGTAAAGTGTGCCCACTTTTGATTGGCTGCAGGTCTGCGCAAGCGTAGTGTCCGAAGGCTGACACGCAGAGAGAGAGATAACCTATATCACGGTCGCATTCTAATTCAGTCAACGCGGGAATTAAACAATGCAATACTTTCGTAAAACACGGTACTGAGCATGCGTATTAAGTCGGCCAATCAAAAGTGGGCACACTATCATGGTGGACCCCCCCTCATTCTGGCTTCCATCCCTCGCCTATCCATCAAGCTTACGCTCCGTCCCTAGTATTCCTATGTCCATGGTATGCCTATTGTTATTCTTATATAATATACTGGGATAAGTATAATATAATGATTTTACCATCGCTCCCGCATGTATAGGCCAATCTTTTAGGTTATATTATCAAGTCAAACACATGTAATAATTCGAAAAAAAAGAAACCTTTTCAGGGACCTGCACTTGTTGCCATACTTGATAATGCAAACTTATTCGAGGTGTATTCGTTATCATAAGGCTTGTGTATTGAATCATGAACTGTAGTAGTTGGCGAAGGATGATGCATTAGAAGCTGTAAGGGCAGCGCCGGCTTCAGACAGTAAGCAAGTGAGGCAGCCGCCTCAGGGCGCCGTTGTGGGGCGGGCGCCAGAACACAAGCGATTATGTTTTTCTAAAACTCGAATCGATGCTAAGTGCAGCTTCGTTCGTTGTTACTCAAACCAAAGAAGTATGGAAATTAAAATATAGATAATAGACTATATGACTACCTGCTTCCTGCCTCCTCCTGTCCTATTATTATTCACGAGAAAACGTTTTTATGGTGCTGAATCTTAACTATAGAGCTCATAATAACTGCTTCTTGGAAAATTAAAAGCATGATTCACAATTAAAGTCGTAAGTTATATTGGCTGTAATGAACATAGGTGTTTTGAGTTTGGTTAAGTCACCTTCTGTTCTCTTTGGGTTTGCTTTGGTTATTTTGGTATCAATTCAGTTATTTTGGATTTAGTTAAGCTGTTTTACATTGGTTTATTTGGTCCAACTTGCGGGTCGTTGCTAACATATAATTTTATGATTTGTAACATATAATTCAAAATCCAAGGGGGGGGGGGGGGGGGCTGAAAACTCCAATTGCCTCAGGGCGCCACAATGTCTGAAGCCGGCGCTGTGTAAGGGATCTATCATCTCAACGCATCTGCGATAACCAAAGTATAACCTTATCAGAATTTCTCTATACGGGTCCACTTTCTCGATGAGTGTTATTTTGTATTTTATTTACGCATTCAACATTATACTTTATTATAATACTTACGGATTTTCAACATAAGTAGTCCGAATATTTTTTGGAATAATCACGATGGGGCTGAAACGGAAGACCTTTAATCAACTCACAGTGAGGCAACAACGTGATCGGTTGAAAGAATGCAGAATTGTTGCACGTCGTAATATAGTCAATCCATCATCGTGTGCTAATTTAAGCACGATTAACTCTAGTTCTCATGGACCAATCGACGAGGATGAAAACATTCCGATGTCTACCTCACAAAATGAAAGCCTTCATGATAAATCTAGAAGTTCAGTTGATTCGGATAGTCCAACCGATGAAGCCGAAGCCAATTCTAATGGACTTGACCAGGACTCTGTCTCCGCAGATAGTACTGATGAGTCGATGTATGAGGAAACTATCGCAGAGCCACGTAACAGCTTCAAAGAAAAATTAGCTGATTGTTTTATCAGAAACAACATTAATCATGTTCAAGGGAATGCAATACTTGGAGTGGTTAGAGCCCACAGTTGTTTATCTTTCTTACCTAAGGACTCGAGAACATTGATTAAGACTCCCAATAGCCGTGTTGAATTAATAGATGTCGAACCTGGAAAGTATTGGCATGCAGGATTTGTTACTGAGATCTTGAAAGAACTCTCCAAACAAACTTCAGCTGTTCCCGAAATCCTAGAAATTGACATTAGTACTGACGGAGTAGCCGCCGAGAAAGATGGTTCAACTCAGTATTGGCCAATCCAATTCCGGATAGTGAATTTGTCTGATAATGTATTAATCGCAGGTGTTTATAGAGGAAAAGGGAAGCCGAAAGATGCGAAAAGCTTTTTCAAGATGTTGACTGATGAAGTCACAGAGGTTTTTGCAAAGGGTGGTATCAAATTCCAGAATCGATTGATAGGAGTCAAATTTCGAAGCTTTATAGCCGACGCTCCTGCTAGAGCATTTATATTAAATCACAAGGGTCATATGTCTTCGAAACCATGCTCTAAATGTATGGTTGTAGGGACCCAATTTGAAAATAGAACGATGATTTTTCGAGGCACCGAACACCGACTGAGAACGCATAGAGAGTATGAGCAAGAAATCGATGAGGATCATCACAAGGCCGGAGGTAGCCCTTTGACAGATCTTAGAATAAGTAGGGTAACGATGGTACCATTTGATATCATGCATCTTGGTCATTTAGGAGCCATGAAGAAAATATTGGAGGGGGGGGTTGATGGCAAGTTCTCTCGAGCTGCTAAGTGGTCAGCTAGACAGATCAGTATAATATCTCTAAGATTAAACGAAATCGCAAAATCTTGTCCTAGAGAATTCTCACGCCGTCCTCGGCCGATTTCGGAATTTAAAAAATATAAAGCCACAGAGTTTCGTCAGTTCCTTTTATATACCGGTCCTGTCGTGCTCTATGGCGTAGTAGACACAGACTTCTACCTACACTTTCTAATTCTTCATATAGCGCATCGTATTCTTTCAACCCCAGCTGCCATACCCGTAGATCTTCTATTTGCAGAACATTCTATAAAATTGTTTGTCTCTTCTTCTGAGGATTTATATGGTCCTGCATTTCTAAGCTACAATATACATGGTCTATTGCATCTTGTAGATGATGTTAGAAAATTCGGTGCTGTAGATTCATTCTCAGCGTACCCATTCGAAAATAATATGCGGATTTTTCGAAAGTATGTGAGGAACCAACATCTTCCTCTTGAACAGTTCGCTCGACGTTCAATGGAGCGTGATCGTTATGCAACATCTAACATAATTTCACCCAGCACCGAATCTAAGTTATCAGGTATGCATACCTCTGGACCCCTTCCTGTAGATTGTGACCCAGGCACCAGGCAATTTAAAGGGTTGAAAACAAGCAAAAATTTCGTCAGCATTGATAGCCGCGACAATACTTTGATGCTAGAAGATGGATCTTTGTGCAGAGTTTACAATGTCCTAGATATATGTGGTCGTTATGCTCTGGTAGTCAGGAAGTTCAATAGCGTCCAAAATTCTTACACTACTGGAAAATCGTCATCTTTCGTAGGAATCTTCAAATGTTCGAATATCTCAGACCACCTCGAGTTAGTAAATGTGTCAGAAGTTTCAGCAAAATGCTATTGTACACCGACTTGGTCTAGTGCTAATACAGCCACAGATAGAGGAGAATTCATAATAATGACCCTGTTACATACATAATTCATTCCAGCAACTATCTGATCCCACATAGGTACACGTGGCGGAGATGATTCTGGCCCGGAAGTGACTGTTTGGTATATGATTTAACACACTAACCTGATCGCTTCCGGGCTAGAATCAACCTCGGCAAGTATATATTTACATTTGCCCATCATTCCATTTGTTATTATAATTTATTACTTGTAAAGTTTCAGCTTTATAATAATGTCTCTGTAAAGAATACAGGAGTAGTTTAACATTTTCAATTTTTCATCGTATTTAGGTGAACATGTTAATTATGTATATGTGTCAGTACACCATATGCCTTTTTGTGACCTGCATACAGAAGAATATGCCGAACACGGAGAAGTCAACTTCGCTCAATAGTCACGGACGAGCTATCAATAAACCAGTACGATATATGACAACCGAGTCATCTGCAGATGAAAGGCCCCAAATGTCATACCGACCGAGGCCTCACATTCCAATGGATCAACAAATATTGTTCATGGTGGACCAGGTCAACCAGGTCAACCAGGAAAACATACAACCGGAAGAGGATGAAATTGAGGAAGATATAATTGCTAATTCGCAGCCCGACTCCCTGCAATCTCTCACATTTAGCGATGTGATGAGAGTTGCTGCACCACGCGTGGGTGGTAGAGCTCCGGTCGAAAGTACCATCACTTCAACTTTACGTTACATACCACAGAATATCAATGTGGCGAACAGAGCAGGTTAACATAACATTCTCTAATAGTTCCAAATTACTATATTTGTTCGAAAATTTCCTTGCATGATTCTGTAAGATTAGTTTTCAATTCAATTTTTTTATAAGACCTCAAATTTACAGATACAATTCAGGCAAACCCTGTTGTCGGACCCGCTCCAACCTCGAACAAAGCACATCAACAGCTTGTGAAAATGTTGACAGAAAGTATGACAGCGCACTTGCAAACCTTCAATAAACGGCAAGAAGAACGTCTGGAAAGTTTCAAAAAAGAACTCAGGAAGGAAAACCGTGATGATCTGAGGACTCTTGACGAACATATTCACAATCAGCTGGTGGCTTTCGAGAAAGCTATTAAGTAAATGCCATTATCCGATATTATCTCCTATCAACTATAAGCGGAATAATCTACTCCATATTGCATGAGAACCCAGTGAATAGAATGCTTCCACAAACATTGTCGACTGTACTTGTGTAAACACTTGAACCCTGCTTGTCAACAAGACATTTGGATTGATTATTCCCACAGGAAAACCATTCAAAATGATACAAAAAACTTGTATCCATACGAGAGGCCACAAGGATTTCCACTCGAAAGTTTGGACAATTTTTTGGAGTTTGAAGCGGATGCCGAACGACAACAATCTCTCGTGAGAATCGTAAAATTTTAGTATTATATTGTTGAATAATTGAATGCGAGTAATCTTCATTAATCGTATTTAAAATTTATTATTGGTCGATATCAATTCTAGAAGCACTATCTTACCCATATCGGAGGTATTACGGCAAGAGATACTCTGAATCAGTTTTTAAAGGAAACGATGGTCGATAGTCTAATTAAAAAATTTTCATGGACTGGGGGGCCAATTGTAGACAATGTGAAACTCCGACCTTTATTTAATACGCGGATGGGCAGAGTGTTTTATGGTATGTAAGTCTGAAACTACGATTTTCAGCTTGATGTAACCACCTAATAGCTTCCCCTGAACGAAATCTTGAGTATAGATTACTTGTCATACATATACACTACCGGTCAAAAGTTTAAGCTCACCTAGGAAAAAAAAGGGAAATCTTAAAAGTTTGATATCTCAGGAACCAAAAATCGTAGAAGACTTTACCTTAGCTCATTTTGAAGCTCTTTTGGAGTACTTTAAAAGTCATCTGTACAGATTTTCTGTAGGATCCACTCAGCTCATTCTGCGCATGCTCAAAAGATTGAAAATTTCGAAAAATTTCGATCCCGCTTTAACTTCTTGCACTTTAGCTGGAAGTTAATCTAGCTTCTAATACACAAAAACATCATAAAGTAGGTTGCAAAAGCTTCAAAATGAGCTAAGGTACGACCTTGTAAGTGCATTTTTCATCGAGTTATTGACATTTTTGTGAAAAAAAGCCAATTTTTTAAATTGAATTGTATTTCAGTAACTAGGCAACGTACAGGAAAGTGTTAGGGCGAAAATTTTTTCCTTTTTTGATGAAGAATCGAGTTATAAATTCCAAAATATGCGAAAAGAAAAACATTTTTTTCTCACTTTTTTGAGAGTTTTTTGAAACAAAAAACACATGTAAATAATTGTAAACCTTCATGCGTCTGTGAAGTGTAGTTAGTAAATCATTTAAGATTATATATATTTAAGATTAAGACAATTATTTACATGTGTTTTTTGTTTCAAAAAATCTGAAAAAAGTGAGAAAAAAATGTTTTTCTTTTCGCATATTTTGGAATTTATAACTTGATTCTTCATCAAAAAAGGAAAAAATTTTCTCCCTAACACTTTCCTGTACGTTGCCTAGTTACTGAAATACAATTCAATTTAAAAAATTGGCTTTTTTTCACAAAAATGTCAATAACTCGATGAAAAATGCACTTACAAGGTCGTACCTTAGCTCATTTTGAAGCTTTTGCAACCTACTTTATGATGTTTTTGTGTATTAGAAGCTAGATTAACTTCCAGCTAAAGTGCAAGAAGTTAAAGCGGGATCGAAATTTTTCGAAATTTTCAATCTTTTGAGCATGCGCAGAATGAACTGAGTGGATCCTACAGAAAATCTGTACAGATGACTTTTAAAGTACTCCAAAAGAGCTTCAAAATGAGCTAAGGTAAAGTCTTCTACGATTTTTGGTTCCTGAGATATCAAACTTTTAAGATTTCCCTTTTTTTTCCTAGGTGAGCTTAAACTTTTGACCGGTAGTGTAGATGCATTACTTGCGTGCCGCCATATACCTCAACTTCCTGATCGCACCGCTTTTGCAAGGCTCATGCAGGAGGCCATTAGAGCTGGGAAGCAGAGGCTGCGGAATGCTGCACGGCGTCCCCGGGCAGGAAGATTAAGTCGCAGGCAACAATATCTTGCGGAGATGGACCAACACTATGAAAGTGATAGTGACAATAATAACAATCAGCCAGAAGACTGAACTTTCTCAAGACGAATAATTTGAATATCATCATTTATTCCTCTTTCATTCTTTGATGATAAGTACATGCAGAGTTGTTTCATCAGTACAAATTACATTATAACTATACTATTACTTAGTTTGTATCGTATACAGAGGATTACTGTGATTTTAGTTTATATTATGGTTTCAAGCAGTTTTATTTATAAAGTCGTGTACCATGTAGGTATCTTTGTATGAGTGCAAGCATGTAACTGAATAACCAATGTTACACTTGTCATGTTGTATGGTTGTCTATTTTTGTAGTATCGTAGTTTCTAATTATTTTTACTTTATCACTTATTTTCTTGTCATTGTAATGCTGCCTTACCTAGATGTGCATTATAACTAAGTGATTTAAGCCGAAGGAAAAAACAAAATTATAACTAAGTGCAATATAAAACATGTTCCTTAAGGGAGGACCCTACTGAAATCTTGGGAAAAAGCAGTTTTTTATTGTTCAATTGGCCAAAGAAAGTTCAATCTAAAACGTAATACGACCAATTGTAGATTATGGTAGAATATGTTTTAGAAAAAATAATCAGTCTTCTGCGATGAAAGTGTATGCGCAGGAAACTGAATTTTTTTGTAAAAATATATTTGACCATAATCTACAATTGGTCGTATTATTTTTTGGATTAAACTTTTCTTGGCCAATTGAAAAATAAAAAACTGCTTTTTTCCAAGATTTCAGTAGGGTCCTCCCTTAAATATACCTGTAGAATACAAAGAATGTGTCATATTAATATATTGTATAAGATGAGTATGCTCATATATATTATACGTACATAATAACTATACATGTATGAGTACTATATATGCTGACACATCCAGAAATACATGGTATATACATTAGGGTGATTCAAAAAAAAAAAATTTTTTATTTTTTCTTTCAAACAGGCTCAAAAGTTTCGTTTTGATGCCAAAATACGCCTGTCAAAATTTGAGCTCTTAATAATAATATTAAGAGTGTCCTCATCGTACTTTTCTATTTTTCATAAGAATAACACAGGAAAAATCATTTTTGCTTATTCTGATTTTTGTACGCTACAAAGGACTGCTCAAACAGTAAATCGCTATACATATTCTTGTAGAGAATTGAACGCTCTACAAAAAAGGTCTCTTGGTCTTTTTCGATAAATCTAACCGTTTCAAAGTTAGTTTTTCCAAAATCGCTAAAGAAATTTCAAAACGGTTAGATTTATCGAAAAAGACCAGGAGACCTTTTTTGTAGAGCGTTCAATTCTCTACAAGAATATGTATAGCGATTTACTGTTTGAGCAGTCCTTTGTAGCGTACAAAAATCAGAATAAGCAAAAATGATTTTTCCTGTGTTATTCTTATGGAAAATAGAAAAGTGCGATGAGGACACTCTTAATATTATTATTAAGAGCTCAAATTTTGAGAGGCGTATTTTGGCATCAAAACGAAACTTTTGAGCCTGTTTGAAAGAAAAAATAAAAAAATTTTTTTTTTTTTGAATCACCCTAACATACATGTATGTTAACTTATATACAGATATGAATATGAATAAATAAGCGTATATATTGTGACGTGGATTTTGTCAGACCTCGGATCTAGATCGGATCACTAGACCCCGAGGTCGTCCAGTCTACAATTGGCTAAGAAAATTATAATTATTTATTAATGTTGGGCGCCAGGCGGATAACCGCCACTTTCAAAATTCCAAAATTCAAAATACTGCACAATACGGGTACTCGAAGCGTCGGCTAGCAACAGTACCGCGGAGAGGGGTCGGGATTAATATGAAGGATTAACTCGGCGCCAAATAACGACTCGTGGATTTCAAATTAAACAAAAGAACACTAAATTTATTCAAAAAAATTAGAATTTAACGAAATTAACAAGTAATCATGTACCCGGGGGTACTTCCCCTCGGGTCTAAGGCGACTACAGGCCGTGTATAGCCGACCTGGCCGCGATTTGCGAGTTTTACAAACAATAAGAATTAACTAATACGCTCCCACGTAGGGTGGCAATAACAAATTGAAATTAGTTAACAATCAACTCAGCAAATCTGGTCCTCGCGGGACAACAAATCAATTTTACAAATAACAAAGGGACTTAGAACTAACAATGCGACTTAAGACTAACAATGAGGAGCTCGTGGCTCGAAATAACAAAATAATAACAGAATAACCGCAGAATAACTGAACAATAATACGTTACTCGAGAAATATCGAAATAATCGAGCTTGCGGCTCACAGTTAACAAAACAATAATGGCCAGCGGCTCGAGATCAACTAGGTGATAACGCCGACGGCTCAAACTTTAACAAAACAATTAACAATAGCGACACCGATCGTGTACGACGATCGGTACGCCTTCGAGAGGCGAAGCCTCTCGGGAAAGAATATTATTTACAATTTTAAATAATAAATTAACTAAATCTAACTCTGCCTTCGTAAGCAAAACAAAATTCAAAATAATAATAGGCACACGCCTAGCCTAACGTTCTAAATCTCCTCGGGGGAGGAAGAGAGCGCGACAATGACCGTCTAAGGCTATCTCGCTCGCACTCAGGTGCGAAGCCCACGAACTCTACACAATATACTCAAATATCGCGAAACTCAAAAATCTTACGCAAAATCAATATCAAACTCGAGCTTTCAAACGCCACGAATATTGCCTCACGGCCTCAATACAACTCAATATATCCCAAAAATTCTCAATACACGGACTCAAAATACAATTCTCTATAGCATGAGGACACTGGAGACGGCCTACCGACTCGGAGGTCGTTTTAATTTGATCCTCGAAGATCTATAAATGCCTCGTGGCTCGAAACAAGGCAAGATGGCCGATGGCCGTTTGCCGGATTCAAATTAGGAGTCAAGTTAGCTAACGCTTACCGTTGTCCAGCCACAATGAGTTTTCCACGCAGGAAAAACCCTCGGTACGGTCCTAGCCCTTCAGCACACGCTCCGGACTCAGTCACTCAAACAAAATACTAGACTCGAAACTAAACTCAAGACTCAAAACTATACTCAAAAAGTCCCTCGAAGGGAATTCGCAATATTGCCTCGCGGCTACGCCCAAATATAAAAACGAGCGCGAGCACTAGAGCTCGACGCCCTACCTGCTAGGCAGGCCTACGGCAGAGTGTTCTTCGATCGCTGAGCGTCGATCGTTCGCACCCCCGTCATACGATCGCCTAATAATTTGCGTATTGACCACTAGATCCCCTCACGCATGATAGTAGATCTTGGTTACGCGCGAAATTCCAAATTCGCCACGATGTTTGCAGCTCCTTCGTTTAGAGGAATACGGGTTGCAGGTTCTTCGCGGTGGTGGGAATCTCCTCCACCACCTTGATCCCTCGGTGCAGAGTGTCCTCGACACTCCCCCGCATCCTCTTTTGACCTGTGAGGTAGTCTGGCCAGTACTAGCCTCACGAGCTTCGGTGGCGTCCATCAAAAAGTCAACACCCTCGGTGTTTTAGCGTAGGTGCGTCCGTCGGGGTGCGTAATAGTCGTAGCTCAGACCCAAAAACTTGGCCTCGTCGTCCACATGTCAGAGAAAATGCGTAAAAGAAAACAAAAGAATAAATACTAAATTCGACAGTCTTAGATCGGTCACGGTCGCCTCTCGGAGAGTCTACAGCCTCGGGGCTAAATTAAACGCATTCATGCTTCGCTCATGCATCTCACGCCACGTAATTATGGTCGTCTAAGGGTTCGGGAGTCGCTTGTAACATGCGTTGCAAAATGCAATGTTACAATATAATAAATGAGCGTATGAAAGATATATTATAATATACTATATATATTATGTATTATGTATTATGCATATTTGCAGATAAAATAATTTTTTAAAACTCGTGGCGTGTATTTCATTCCGCGATAATGCTAATCCTACCCCCGCGACCAGCGAACCGCCCGCAGCTGCAGATCCTACCATATATCTGCAGCAAGTCTGCCATTTGCTACTTGGAGCAGAGCGGGTATGGAGCATGTATGAACTGCAGTCGGCTCCCGTTGAAAGCGTCCACACGCACGGCACCTATATAAAGTTGGCCCGTGACTTTATTATTTTTTAATTTCTAATATACTGTGACAGTTGAATAGCGCGCCGAGAAGTAAATCAAATATATTATGACTAATATGGTAATAGACAAAATATGGTAGTCAAAACAGAGAGTGAGAGAGACTTCCGTCTTCTCTCGAACGCAATTATCACTCACTCGTCCATTACCTCTCTAGACATAAGGACGTATATCAAATAGTTACTTGCCAAAGCCTTATTTTAACATCGTAAGACCTGAATTTAAACATAAAGTCAAGTTCAATAATAGTAAACTATATTTTATAACAAAGTCTACATTATATCATTTTTATTGATACTTCAACGAAAAGCAATAGCGAGACGTCGCATAATTTGAACACCATAACGGCCGATACAGAGCAATGGCAAATATTTAAGATAAGTAACAATTGATTATTAACACATCATAAATTGTTAGCACAAATGACAAGAGGTAATGAGACGAGGCATCATTTTAAATGTGTTCGTCCTAATTCTAAGATTTTAAGATTTATCGATAATTCTATTATAGAAATTTATATTTTACAATTTTATCATTATACACGAAACGAATATAAATATATGGCTAATAACTCCAGAATCGCCTAAATTGAAGTGTTGAAACAAAATAATAAATAAGTATCGCTTGAGCATTGATGAATCTAATTATTGGTCTCATTTATTGTATTTAACATTATTCCTATGATTATTATGTAATGAATGAAAGTTCGTTACAATACCAATCAATTGCTCATTAATTGCTCTTAATTGCTCCGCTAATTTCATTAATTGCTCCAGCCTAGTTTCCGAGAAAAAAGGAAAAAACGAAATACGGATTTACTATGGTAGAATGGCGGCCAGATTCAAATCTAGGTATTAGCTGAACGGAATGAGATACAACATTCTACAGGGGACTAAAAAATTGCTCCCTAATTGCTCTTAATTGCTCCACTGATTTCGTCAATTGATCCAGTCTAGTTTTTGAGCAAGAAGGGAAAAACGAAATAGAGATTTTTCATGACGGGATGGCGGCCAAATTCAAATCTAGGTATTAACTGAACGGAATAAGATACGACGTTCTACAGGGAACTGAAAAATTGCTCCTTAATTGCTCTTAATTGCTCTACCCTTGCTTTGAATTGCTCCCCCTTACTTTCTAAGAAAATTAAGAATTAAGACGAGTTCATCGAACATAACCTCTTCCGAGTGACAGCTCATTTCAGATTTCACTGGCTTATTGATCAGAGTGACGATATGTGCTGAAAATATCATCAAACAATTGCTCTTTGATTGCTCTGAATTGCTCTACCCTTGCTTTTAATTGCTCCTCCTTAGTTTTGAAGAAAATCGAGAATTAAGTCGAGTTCATCGAACATAACCTCTTCCGAATGACAGCTCATTTCAGATTTACTAGAGCATCGATTAAGAGGACGATCTATGCTGGAAGCATCATTAAACAATTGCTCCTCGTCAGCTTTGAATTGCTCTACCCTTGCTTTTAATTGCTCCCCCTTACTTTTTAAGAAAATTGAGAATTAAGACGAGTTCGTCGAACATAACCTCTTCCGAGTGACAGGTCATTTCAGATTTCACTGGCTTATGGATCGGAGTGACGATATATGCTGAAAACATCATCAAACAGTTGCTCTTTAATTACTCCTAATTGCTCCTCATTCTTAATTGATCTATTCTTATCTCGAATTTTTGCGCGATAATTTTTGAACAGGAAACAAAAACATGGGTGCTTTCCATTTACATGACTTTTGTGTCGACTCGTGTCAACTCGTGTCGACTCTCGAAAACGAATAAATGGAACATCGTTCAACTTGCATACTCACCATTCTAGCAGAGTCTTCCCGAGTCGACTTGTGTCGCCGACACACGGCGACACAAATCAAATGGAAAGCACTTTAGGCGACACAAGTCGACTTGTGTCGACTTGAGTCAGTAAATGGAAAGCACCCCATATAATGATGGCAAAAATTTGAACGGCGGGGCGCGCCTACGTCACGCACGACCCGCCGTCGCAGTATTCGATAACAGAAGAATTATCGAGGTGTGCCATCTTGCTTGTATTTGTAGGTTCATGTTTCTTGGATGACGCTTGGCCATGGGCCTAAGAAGTAAATGGACGGAGCGTAAGCTGTGCGGGGTAACGCCGTAAGACGGAAGGGGACTGGTGGTCGATGGTGTGTTCTGATTGGTTGCGCCATGTTGAGCACCTCACTCGTAGTGTCACCTAGTGGTCACTGCTGACGTTATTGATGTAAACGAAAAGTAGATTATTGTTCTGAGTGTCATATTTAATGAGAAATAGTTGATTGCACCTGAACAATTACTTTACAATAAAATTCTAAAATCCTTAATACTCATTTCAGTGTCTACCTTTGAATTTCTTACGAAGTTTACAGTTTGCTCACCAGGTAGCACTACGAGTGAGGTGTTGCAAATGGCGCAGACCCTGACTTCCCCTTACGGCTAACAGTGAGCCCCCCCGCATCCATATAGTAAGCTTACGCTCCGTCCATTTACTTCTTAGGTCCATGCGCTCGGCATTTAGTTTGTTCGAGCTAGCTACACTTTCTACACTTTTACTAGATTTTACACTTTTCACTAGAAATTTACACCTCCTATTGGGCGAGTGTAAAAAGTGTAAGAAAAGTGTAGAAAGTGTAGCTAGCTCGAACAAACCAAATGCCAAGCGTCATCCAAGAAACATGAACCTACAAATAAAAGCAAGATGGCACACCTCGATAATTCTTCTGTTATCGAATACTGCGACGGCGGGTCGTGCGTGACGTAGGCGCGCCCCTCCGTTCAAATTTTTGCTATCATTATATGTTTTTGTTTCCTGTTCAAAAATTGTCGCGCAAAAATTCGAGATAAGAATAGATCAATTAAGAATGAGGAGCAATTAGTAGTAATTAAAGAGAAGTTATTCCGTAACCAACGAACTATCGGAATTCTGTGATAGTTGAATAACAGAAAATTATCTCCGCAAACCAGTAATACATAACCTAACATCAAATAATATTTAGAGAGGAATTACTTTGGGAGATCAAATGATATAACTTTCGTCTATTTTACTCTAATTTGTAATGGTCAAATTCTGAGACGAATAACAAATACTAATAAACATATAATCTCGTTTGACACCTTCTAACCTCACAGACTATTTCGCTATAGATCGAAGAGAATCAATTTCGAGAACTGAAAATTCAATCACGATTGCATGAGCATATACCCACAGCAAATATTATTTCAGATTAGCAAAGGCTTTAGATACAGATAATCATGAAAACTAAAAGGGAGCAATTAAAAGCAAGGGTAGAGCAATTCAAAGCTGACGAGGAGCAATTGTTTAGTGATGTTTTCAGCACATATCGTCACTCCGATCCATAAGCCAGTGAAATCTGCAATGAGCTGTCATTCGGAAGAGGTTATGTTCGATGAACTCGTCTTAATTCTCAATTTTCTTACAAAGTAAGGGGGAGTAATTAAAAGCAAGGGTAGAGCAATTAAGAGCAATTAAAGAGCAACTGTTTGATGATGTTTTCAGCATATATCGTCACTCCGATCCATAAGCCAGTGAAATCTGAAATGACCTGTCACTCGGAAGAGGTTATGTTCGACGAACGCGTCTTAATTCTGAATTTTCTTAGAAAGTAAGGGGGAGCAATTAAAAGCAAGGGTAGAGCAATTCAAAGCTGACGAGGAGCAATTGTTCAATGATATTTTCAGCACATATCGTCACTCTGATCAATAAGCCAGTGAAATCTGAAATGAGCTGTCACTCGGAAGAGGTTATGTTCGATGAACTCGTCTTAATTCTTAATTTTCTCAGAAAGTAAGGGGGAGCAATTCAAAGCAAGGGTAGAGCAATTAAGAGCAATTAAGGAGCAATTTTTCAGTTCCCTGTAGAACGTCGTATCTTATTCCGTTCAGTTAATACCTAGATTTGAATTTGGCCGCCATCCCGTCATGAAAAATCTCTATTTCGTTTTTCCCTTCTTACTCAAAAACTAGACTGGATCAATTGGCGAAATCATTGGAGCAATTAAGAGCAATTAGGGAGCAATTTTTTAGTCCCCTGTAGAATGTTGTATCTCATTCCGTTCAGCTAATACCTAGATTTGAATCTGGCCGCCATTCTACCATAGTAAATCCGTATTTCGTTTTTTCCTTTTTTCTCGGAAACTAGGCTGGAGCAATTAATGAAATTAGCGGAGCAATTAAGAGCAATTAAGGAGCAATTGATTGGTATATTAGAAATTAAAAAATAATAAAGTCACGGGCCAACTTTATATAGGTACGCACGGCCATCCGACCAATGCGGAAATAGACCGATAGTAGTCTGCCGGCAGAGTCATGCAAGGGCCCGACAGATGGCCATGTCATGCGCTTGCGACAGAATGCTAACTGGGTCCATCTACCGACACAGTCGACACAGAGCGACACCGTGTCTCACGCGGTGCTTTCCAGCAACGACACACTGCGGCGCGATTGAGCACAGCTCCTCGGTGTGTTTACGGCGCTGTGTCGCTTTCATTGCTGCCAACTGTAGTAAAGAATTTTATGTTTATGCGTTGGAATCATTGTGTAAAGGTTCGTTGCGTCTTAATTTCCATCTCAGGTGGTTGAAATATTTCTTCAATCCTGTTTTTGGCCAATTTCTGATGGAATATTGCCTCAAATTATTGTTTATGGGTGGATATAATAAGGAAAAACCTACCTGTTATGCGATCGTTGGAAAATAATATTTAAATCTTGGTTAAAATACCGCGCATAATCACTGCTTGTGAAAAATGAATATGGAGAAAAAAATCTAGTGAAAACGATATTACTAAATGGAACTAAATGACGTTCCAACAAGCACCGTACACAGTTGTACCATCCGTGCGGACGCCATACTCCATTCATACTTACCACTATATAAAATTACTAGAACCATCTATATAACCATAGAATATATAAACGTAGAGTCAACATACGATATCAAACATTTTGTCCAAATTCAAATTACAACCTAACTGTTCATAAAATCACTAGATCTAGATTTCTCTAAGGAACATGTTTTATCCATTATATCTGACGATAGCCTTATTCAAATGTATTCCTTACATTAAGGATAACCATTTTATTATGAATATACGATAATCGCAACTATATAATAATACTTATTACATTAGATTAATTATAAATATTTTATTCTTAATTCTATTAATCAATCAATATGAATACTTCACGTTCATATTTTATATTTGCTATTTCTTTACATATTAATCATTATAATCATCGTACTATTAGCTGAATTATATTCGATACAATTATTAATCCACTAATATTATATTTAGCTTTAAGAATATGAAATACTCATTTAATTCAGAGCCGGACTTCACAGACGCATGCACAACACCCACGCATAACGTATACACAAACACTTATATACGATGCATACACAGATGGACCCTTTGCGTTCGAAGATCTGTCCTGAGATAAGAAATAATACTGAAATAATAAGAGGATATTATAATGTATCTTAATTAACATATCCATTTCTTACCATATTTTTTTTTTACTAAATATTAAATCATATTATGTAACCAATTGTGTCATACAGTTCTATATCACATTATATCGACGGCTGGGCGGAAGAAGAGCCTATCTCAGAAAATCGGTGAAGAAGAGCCTAACTCAGAAAATCGGTGAAGAAGAGCCTATCTCAGAAAACTCGTGAAAAAGCGCTTATTTCACGTTTAATCGCAGAACATGCTATCTCACAAAAATATTTCGCTTGGAAAATTTTGTAGTGGTACCCCTGGCAGCGGGAGTTATATTTATTTGAAAATTGTGTCCGCTCTAGTGCCACTATCTCGTTGATGCAACTCCCGCTGCCAGGGGTACCACTACAAAATTTTCCAAGCGAAATATTTTTGTGAGATAGCATGTTCTGCGATTAAACGTGAAATAAGCGCTTTTTCACGAGTTTTTTGAGATAGGCTCTTCTTCACCGATTTTCTGAGATAGGCTCTTCTTCCGCCCAGCCGTCGATATACTCTTATGATTTCGACAAATGCTAACATTAGAATTATATACATACATTACATTATAATAATACTAATTAAAGATTATCTCTTTATAATATTTTTACTATCAATTCGATACTATAGGAATACCTATGATCAATTATATTCGCATCACGAATACCTATCAACGCATATTTTGATATTCAATATATCTTCATAATTATCCTATAATCAAGAGAATATCATACAACGAATAATTATTGGTAAACCCAATACGATTAAATCTATTCTATTCTATTCTAAGAACGTATGTAACAACTCAAAAACTCAACCCGGATCCTGTCAGAAAGGGGAGGAACTTTTCAGAGATCCTCCAGTAACCACCTGTTCTTTAGCCAGTGCGGCTTGGGTATATAGACTAAACAATAATATGTGACCCACCATATTGTCGGTCAGAATTCCTAGAACATATTCATTTATCTTTAATTAATTAATAATCTTTTATTTTAATATAATTATATTCATTAACTGAAACCCTATGTATTCATATGAAATTATTCATTATATTCATTAACATTAATACTTTACACTCATACAAATATATTCGTAATACTCATACGATTATATTCATAATATTCATATAATTATATTCATTGACTAAAATATACTATATATCTATTGTGACGTGGATTTTGTTAGACCCCGGATCCAGACCGGATCACTAGACCACGAGGTCGTCCAGTCGACAATTGGCTAAGAAAATTATAATTATTTATTAATGTTGGGCGCCAGGCGGATAACCGCCACTTTCAAAATTCTAAATTCACAATACAATCAAACTACAAGTACTCGAAGCGTCGGCTAGCAACAGTACCGCGGAGAGGGGTCGGGATTACATGAGGAATTAGCTAGGCGTTGAATGACGACTCGGAAAGTTTCAAGTCTAACAAAAATAATACTGAATTTATTCAAAAATAAGTGATATAAAAAAATCAACCGGCTTTCACGTACCCGGGGGTACTTCTCCTCGGGTTTAGGACGGCTACAGGCCGTGTAAATGCGACCTGGCCGCGATTTGCGAGTTTTACAATAATAAGAATCAACTAATACGCTCCCACGCAGGGTGGCAATAACAAAAATAAATTAGTTAATAATCAACTCGACAAATCTAGTCCCCGCGGGACAACAAATAAAATTTACAAATAACAACGGGACTTAGAACTAACAATGCGACTTACAACTAACAAGGAGGAGTCTAGGACTCGAAATAGCAAGATAATAACAAAATAAATAACGCAAATCACGAAATAGCAAAATTAACAACCAGAAAGTCGGGCCTACGGCTCGAGATTAACAACAAAATAATTTTAAACAATATGGCCCGCGCCTCAGAATTAATAATGGAATAATGCCAGCGGCTAGAAATTCAACAAAAGAATTAACAATAACGACACCGACCGTGTACGGCGACCGGCACGCCTTCGAGAGGCGAAGCCTCTCGGAAAGAAATATTTACAATTTAATAAATAATAAGTTAACTAAACCTAACTTAAACTAACTCTGCGGCGAATAAATAACAAATTCTGCTTCTAAATAGCAGCTATATGACCAGCGCGAAACAAAAGACTCGAAGTCTATCAACAAGGCTCTTCCCACAGGAGGGAGCGAGAGCGACAGTGACCGACTGTCTTCGTCGCACTCGTGTGCGAATCGACTATACTCAATACACTCAATAACTCACAAAAATCCTCAATAAACGTACTCAAAATATGATTCTCTAAAGCATGTGGACACTGGTGACGGCCTACCAGTCGGAGATCGTCTTAATTTGATCTCAAATAAACTAAATAGCTTCGTGGCTTCACAAAGCAAGGCGGCAGACGGCCGTTGCCAGATTCAAATTATCATAGGTCAGAATGGCTAACGCTTACCGTCTTCCAGCCCTCGAACAAACAGGATCGTTTCCCTCGTAACGTCCATCGGGAATCGAAACGTTATCCCTCGGGGAAATCCTCACACTCACACCAATAACGAACCAAAAAGCCTCGAAGGCAAACCAAACTACGAAAATCTCTACAAAATCGATCAAACGCAAAATAATCTCAAGAACGCCAAAGAAATATCACACCAGTGATTACGACGCTGGCCTAACGCAGAGTGATCTTAGCCGGCGTGGCGCCGGTACGCATGGGCCACTGATCTCTATATAACTGGATGGCTGACCGGGCCCGCTGATTGAAACCAATTGAACAGCGCCATTTGCAATTTGTTTGGGTCAAAGTCTCCGCGCGTAGTTCAAATGCATAATCGCATAACGTTAACGGCTTATTATTATTTATTATTTACAGTCGGAATAATCCTAAAACAACAAAATTGTGCAGAGCACACATATCAAGCTGAGTAATCAATTAATTGATCAATAACCCGAGCCAGCTCGAACCGTGTATATCTATTCAAATTGCCCGCGGAGAATTTGTCCCAAGATCATGGACCTAAGAAGTAAATGGACGGAGCGTAAGCTTACTATATGGGTGCGGGGGGGCTCACTGTTAGCCGTAAGGGGAATTCAGGGTCTGCGCCATTTGCAACACCTCACTCGTAGTGCTACCTGGTGAGCAAACTGTAAACTTCGTAAGAAATTCAAAGGTAGACACTGAAATGAGTATTAAGGATTTTAGAATTTTATTGTAAAGTAATTGTTCAGGTGCAATCAACTATTTCTCATTAAATATGACACTCAGAACAATAATCTACTTTTCGTTTACATCAATAACGTCAGCAGTGACCACTAGGTGACACTACGAGTGAGGTGCTCAACATGGCGCAACCAATCAGAACACACCATCGACCACCAGTCCCCTTCCGTCTTACGGCGTTACCCCGCACAGCTTACGCTCCGTCCATTTACTTCTTAGGTCCATGCCCAAGATCGTCCCTTCGTCCGACCCCCCCCCCCCCCCCCCCAAACCCCTGCCCCGTCGTCAATTGGTTTCACGCCGTATGGGTAGAAGAGGTACCCGTCCGCTATCCAGTTATATGGGCAATTCTCCACTATTGGGAAACTTTACACGCAAAGTTGTCCGATGAAATTTTTTCTTCAAAAACGTAAAAAAGCTGTGAAAGAGGCAGCTTGAGGGTTAGGTCTTCTTACTTCTGTAGTGAGTCAATTGATTTCTTTAAGCAGTTGAGGATTTATAAGCGTTTTTGTTAAAATTGCAGCAGGGGACTGACACCTGTGCCAGCAGGGGGCTGTTTTTATAAACTGGAAACAACATTTTATTACTGAACAACAGGTTTTTATTATATTCCGTTCATGAACTACTTGCAACGAATAATATCAACATTTTTAATTTTTTAACATTGCAATAGAAATGAAACGTTTCAAAATTAACATTTAAAATATACCAATTATTATCATTCATGTGCTTAATCAACAAGCATCTATAACAATTATAAATTATAATTATTCATCAATTAATTCAATCAACATTAATAATAACAATTTAGCCTCTTCTTTTTTATTTTATTTTTCATTTTTTTGAATCAAAACATTGAAACTTCAAAATTATACTCTTAAAATTATACTTATTATTATTATTATACTCTACAATAGCGAATATGCCTTCAATATGGAAAGTGGCTGGCACAAGATGCACCCAACAATAAAGTTGCTACAGAAATATAATAAATTATACGAATATCATTTCTTTGATTTTATGATTAGTCTCCAAGAGCACTATTCAATCTTTCTTCCAACTACCACACAATTCCTTCCTGAGTTATTTACTATTCTCATCACTCCTACGCTCATTTTTTAATTTTAGTTGAGATAAATCAAATAAAGGGTATAGGCGACTCGGTCACAACGCAGACAGAGTGTTGTGGCGTCAGAAGGGAGCAATTTCATCAACAACTCAAGGCAATCTATTAAATTGTTTAAAAACATAAAATTTTGATGTTTTTAGCTCTAGTTTTACTAAAAAATGGGTATATTCTAGATATAGAGAACAAATATGGCGGTCACACCTCAAACAATCGTCCACCTCACAATTTCAGATGAAATTTTCTACCAAGCGCTATTTAAATCAGAATATGCTCTTTTGCTGTTTCTATAGAGCTGACAGGATTAAACAATATCCATAACTTTAATCTGAAAACAGTTTCACGGTTGTAAATTGCCAAGGAAATTTCGTCGCTTCTGTTTCCATTTGACGCCACGAGGGCCTCGAATCATTTTGATTACTCTTGAATGCTTTTTCCTCTCAAACTGACGGAGTAACCCAAACGAATAAGTTGATCCATTTGTCAAAGATTTTCGCTCAAAATGAACCGGAAACTAAGAAAAATAATTGTTAAAATACAATTTCGTCAGTCCTCTGGATGGCTGAACAGTCCCCTGCTTTGCGCAACGACAGGGAACTGATGCCAGGGGACTGTGTTATTTCGGAAAAGTTTAGAATATCACTCATATTCATAACGATTAACAAATTTTAATGATACGTTCATTATTTTCCTTCATTATTCGCATCGAATACAATACTAAATTAATTTAATCATAAAAACAACGTTGGAATGCACTCACCAGGGGACTGTCAGATTTGTAACCCCACGCTTGTGCTTCAGCGATGGACACCATATTAACATTAAATAAAACAATACTGGCGTACTTTTTATGATAAATCAACAAACTTCACACCGATCACTTTCATCTGAATGATAAAATGTCCGTTTTTATGCACGAAATATTACTTATATATACTGTTAAGTTTGGTCCAGGGGACTGTTTGTAATATTCAGGGACAACCAGAAATGGCTATTTATAATGAAAAATATAGAATAAAAAAAAAAACTCTTCAACAATTATCAACATCCGTTATTATATTTTTCAATTCATTTGTATATGGGGCTTTCCATCCATTATCGCCGACGTTTGACCTCGACATTTTTTTTTTTGCCCAATTTTTTCTTATGTTGTAGTACTATATCGAAAGATCATCTGCGATTTTTTTTTTAATTTTCCAACAATCCGTTTTTTTTTTCATAAATAATAACAACTCGGAAAAGAATACATCCTTCGAAAATTCTGAAAAAAATCACCGATATTCTACGTCCGAAACTCGATTTTTTGACACCTGTCCGATCGTGGACGGTTGAGATCTTCTATTTTTTCAACCAATATCAAGATTAAAGAATCGCTATTCAACACACACAAGTATCCTTGTGGGTTGATGAAAATTTTCGATGAAAAAAAAGACAATCCAACAAACGATTTCACTAGTCCAACAATTACCAACAAACAAAACAAACGATTTACAAAAAAAAACTCAGAAAACTCGAAATTGAACCGAAATATAACCGAAAGTTATAACTCTTTTTTGTTTTCGAAAGGATGGGAAAAAACACGAAGTTTTTTGAACACGAAGAATGTTTCTCCCTTTTCACTTCAAGTCGCTCTAAATCCGAAAATATTACGAGTTTTCACTGCAGATTTGGAGTAGTTATGTGTTAAACTATTCTCAAGATGGTAGATGGTAGAATTTTTCGTTTTATCAATCCAAAAAAGTTATTAAGTTTCTTCTGAGTAGATACACAAATCGCTTTTGAATATTTTCAATCGCTCGGCTTATTGAAGTAAGCTTAAGCAATCGCGAACTTCCCGCGGATGATATGGTTGTCAGGATATGTAGAAGTTTTTCGTGAAGTTTAACTCTGATTGAACCAGCCGTTAATAAATTGCGAGTGTTCAATTATTATATCGAGCCGCACAGCGTTGCAAGTGAAGCGGTTCAATTTCAAGTTTTCTGAGTTTTTTTTTTTTTTATAAATCGTTTGTTTTGTTTGTTGGTAATTGTTGGACTAATGAAATCGTTTGTTGGATTGTTTTTTTTTCATCAAAAATGAATGCTATCAACCCACAAGGATACTTGTGTGTGTGTTGAATAGCGATTCTTTAATCTTGATATTGGTTGAAAAAATAGAAGATCTCAACCGTCCACGATCGGACAGGTGTCAAAAAATCGAGTTTCGGACGTAGAATATCGGTGATTTTTTTCAGGATTTTCGAAGGATGTATTCTTTTCCGAGTTGTTATTATTTATGAAAAAAAAACGGTTTGTTGGAAAATTAAAAAAAAAATCACAGATGATCTTTCGATATAGTACTACAACATAAGAAAAAATTGGGCAAAAAAAAAAATGTCGAGGTCAAACGTCGGCGATAATGGATGGAAAGCCCCATATATATACATGGACTAATCGGAAAATTATGAAAACGCTTGCATTCATCGATAACTTGGGTTTGTGACACACCAGGGGACTGTGTTTTTGAATGTTCAAGAGGGAATAAAACGATATTCGTTCAGAAATCTAACTTCGTACGCAGTTAGTTTATTAAACTAATACGGATTTCAATTTTCAATGATAGTTTGAAAAAATATAAATAGATATGTAGTGTTTATTTGTTGAGGACATCGAATTTCCCAATAGTGGAGAATTGCCCATATAGAGATCAGTGGCATGGGCGTCGTTAGACCCGCAATTATCGATTCGCTAATCGATCCTATGATTGGCGTCATAAGGGTGACGCTACGTCACTCGGCGCGAATCCTTTGAATTTCGCCACGGTGTCTTTTGCTCCTTAATTTAGAGGAACACGGGACGTTGAATCTTGGCGGTGGCGGGAATCTCATCCACCACCTCGATCCCTCGGTGCAGAATGCTCTCGGCACTCCCCCGTGTCCTCTTCGAAGTTGTGGAGGTGGCGTTCGTCTTAGTAATCCGCAACCTCGGTGCGTCGGATAGTGTGCGTCCGTCGGGGTGCGTTTTAGTCGTTGCTTAGACCCCAAAACTTGGCCTCGTCGTCCACATGTTAGAGAAAAGTTTTGAAAAAAAAAAACAAAAGAATAAATAATCTATTTCATAATTTTGAGTCGGTCACGGTCGTCTCTCGGAGTCAGTAAAGGCCTCGGGGCCATCCTAACCATTCATACTAATGCCATTTACACTTCAACCCCCGCTTAATTAAGGTCGTGTCAAGGGGTGAGGAGCGCCTTGCAACATGCAATGTTACAATATATATTCATAATAACTAAAACTCTATGTATTCATATATTAATTATATTCATGTAATCGGACGATTTTCACTGAAAGAGCCCCTAGAGTCATAAAAGTTTAGTATACGAAACAACCACGTAGAAATACCAAGAACAAAGGAAACACGAAGCCCCAGGTATAAAAAGACTGTACGAATTTGCAACCGTTTCCTGACACAACAAATAAAACGTATTGGCCAGGAAGCTTATCTGATAATAAAAGACGGATTGCACGCCAAATGTTAGAGAGCTAGAAATCTTCTTCATGAACACGTGCCGACATAAGATGGAAGGAAGGATCCGCCTAGGCACAGATGCATTTCCAAGAATCACATGCATACACCATCACATCCAGAGGAAAGGGACTGCGCTACTCACATATTCCCGAATCTCACACATGAGACCAAACCAATCATAGATGAAGAAAACCCCCACGTAACTAGCGTGCCCCACCCTGAGAATTGTCACCGTATGTGGTGCCCCAATTAACCCCCTCACCCCCGAACATTAGCATATAAACCCCACCAAATGCTAGGCTCGCTCTCACTTCGTGGTTTGGAATTGTAAATACCTTAAACTCACTTCGTGGTTTGGAATTGTAACACTTTAATCTCACTTCGTGGTTTGGAAGTGTAAATACCTTAAACTCACTTTGTGGTTTGGTATTAAAAATATCTTACGCTCATTTTGTGGCTTAGAATATATTAATCTCAGTTCGAGGTTTGAAATCTACATATCTTAAATTCAGTTCGAGCATTTGCTCTCAGATAGATTCAAGTGTATCTCTTAATAATCAACTTTTCATACTTAGAACAATCAGCGATAATCATTTTTATTATAATACAAGTTTTGAGAGCATAGACACCATAATTCAATATTAGAGTCGATTAAAGAACAGTGAAAATCATTCGATAATAATAACAGTTATACGTTCAGTGAATAAACTAATTATAAAGAGTGAATACTAAATCTTATCGCATTCATTTAAATATTCAAATATCACCCATCACCTCCAACCATCAACAACAATCAACAGTCCAGAGAAGCCTAAGGCAGAGACTCAAATCAACTCAAAGGTAAGAATAATTTATATTAATTAAAGGATAAATAATCCTTTCTCGAAATCCTAAAATCATTCAATCAAATCTAAGTAAAATATCCAACACGAAGGTAACGATAGAATCTTTAAAATAAAGTCCATTAAAAGCAGTTAGACGAAAGCCAGCAAGTTAGACGGAAGTAGCAGGAAAGTTAAAAGAGAATAACGACGAAATTCTTTATCAAATAACACTAGATTAATCCGATCCATTGTATTTCAATACTTAATCGATACGGTGAGCCCACTTAACTACTGAGTGAGCGTCTAGGTTAATCATAGTGATAATTCAAGTAGCCGTACTTCGATTAGCTGCTAGGGTTTTTCACCAACGTCCATTCCGACGTCACACAGTGTCCAAGAGTGTCGACACTGTGTCTATCTGTGTTGAGTAGATGGAAAGCTCCCTCCATAAAGTTAGCCCCTCATCTACCCCGATTAAGTTAAATCTTATATCAATCGATTGTAGGTTGTTTTTAGGTGATTGATAGTCCATTCGCGACGTTTGATAGTCAAGTAGTTATTTATAAAATTAATAACAAATTCGCCTAGGGAATTTATGTGAAGATAGCCCCTCACTGGGTGCTTTCCATTTACTGACTAAAGTCGACACAAGTCGACTTGTGATTAGTATGAGTTTAGCCGACAGACGATCAATCCGATCTAATCTAAGTAATGAAACCGTTTGCAGTTCGTCTGTAGATGATTGTAGTGCAGTTAGAATTGTTTGATAGTTGACCGATTTTTTAAAATCCAATATTGAAAATTCTACATGTATTTAGCCGACAATCATATATAAAGCTCAATATTTTTAATAAATCCCGTAACATATCGATAGAGAATCGTTTGTAGGGCGATAATTCATTATTGTAATTGTTTGATAGTTAACCCCTTCCTTATGATTTAATAAAATTATAAAATTGCAAATTTGGGATTATGACGTCATCATTAGACAAAGATAACAAATAAGGGACACCGCTGTGTAGGCTGTAGCGGCGCCATAACCCCAAAATGTCACGTGTGTCTAGTTGTAATACCCTTCCGTGCAGTACCCTAATGAATAACAAGGATTCATCGGAGGTAATTGCTAATTACTTGGATAATATGTGTAGAAAAAGAATCAAAATTTTTACAAAATCCGGTATTCTCTTTTCCAAAATCATCTATGTGACATTACGTAAGCCCTTATGTCGTTACATGTCCGAAATGTTAGTTTCGATGGATTTACGTGTTTTTAACCGAAGCAAATAGCACAATTTGTGAAATTATATGACATTTTGGTTCTAGCAAGGCCAAAGACTAATGTCGTTATGGCATTAGTCACGCGATATATATTTTTTATTTTTTTTATTTCATAGGTTGCACTACTCAAAACACGAAAATGCCTCCACCAGCTAAAGTACCTAGAGACAAAGCCATAGCTATTCTTTTAGAATATTCTAACGAATTTAGTGGTGATCAACTACCTGCATATACACATGAGGTTTGGGACGAGTTATCTAAGAGAACAGAAAACCTGTGGTCCTCTCATAATTGGTATGTGAGCGTAAAAAACAATAGACGAAATATTCTCTCAGAAGTGAAAACGAAACTGGGGCTGGCAGAGCTGAATGAGTCCCTTAACGTAACACCTCCGAGAGAAGACGAAAATAACAACTCAAAATCTCAAGCAGATATCAGTAATGATTCAGAACTTGAAGGTTCTGAGACTTGGTTTGATTTGGTATTGAGTGCAGAAGATTGGGAACAAATAAAGCCACTTAAAGTGGACAATAAACGCACTACTCACACTTTGAGGCCGGGGGTCTGGACAAACATCGTCAGTATTGCATTTTGGAAACAATTTCGACTGCCTTGTGCTTTTGTATTTAAACGCGGAGAAGTTAATGTCTCGTCAAATAGGAAGTATTTTATAAAAATCAAAGGAGTTTGTCGCAGTAAGGAATGTGGCAACCGTTTCTTAGGCTATTGTGATACTGAACCATCAACACTGGCTAACGAACTTCTTATCCGTGTAAAAACGTGCGACACAGTCGGAGTACCGCATGAAAATATTAATCGGCCACTAAATGGCGAATGGAGGAAACAAATTGGCAAAGCTGCAGCTGCGGAAGGTGCCAGTAATATCAATAAACGGTTGGCTCGTGAACATCTTAAAAGAGGAGACCTTCATGGACCAAACAACCCGTCTCTTGATAATATACGGCATGCTAAGAAAGAAGCTATAGATGAAGAACTAGGCATGAAACGTGAAAAGAATGAAGATTTGATTCAAGCGATTCATCGGATAAGTTTCGAGCAACCATACCTAGGGTCGATTTTGGATCAAGGCTACGCCCCTTTCTATGTATTTTATGGGACAAGTGAACAACGGAGTGTCTATAAGCAATATTGTCATATGCACAGGAAGAACTCTGTGATCAGTATCGACAGTACTGGCAGTATTGTAAGAAATTTAATACGACCTCTGGGTTTAAGATCTGTGCACATTTTTCTTTACACCATCATGATTCACTTTGGGAAGAACTCCATATCAGTATTTCAAATGCTCACTGAATCACAAGAGACAGAAAAAATTGAATTTTGGTTAAGGACCTGGCAACGCACAGTTGATTATCAAAGGCCAAATGAGGTTGTTATCGACGGTGCCAAGGCATTGCGAGGAGCTTGCTGTAGAGCATTCAATGATGTCAGTATTGCTAATTATATATCAATTTGTTTTGACGCTGTGTCGAATGAGAAACCAGTACCCAGAAATTTGGTGTCGACTTTTATCCGCACAGATACTGCCCATTTTATTCAAGTCTGGTGTCGAATGGATTGTTTGAAGAATCACCCTCTGCGTACCATTCGAGATTTTTATGTTCGTCTTGTCGCCATCATGATGGACTGCCAAAAGTTTTGCGATTTTGTCGAAGTCCTTATTCTTGCGTGTGTTCTGTCCCTCCAAGAATTTGATGACTCATCTTTGGAATTGAAATCTGTGCAACAAAAAATCGAAACCACAAAAGACGCGCGAGAGAACTTAGAATCCATGATTGCGAAACGCCCTGTAGACATTGATAATTTCTTGGAAATATTCGACTCTCCAGATGTAAATCCAATTCCTGACATCCACGATGCTGAAAATACTTACTTACACGCACAAGATTTTTTTAAAAGATTGAAAATCGAAGCAGAATACATTAAATGTAAAGGTAACGTAACAAACTATTATTATCTTCCTGCATTCGCAAAAAAATTGATGGAATATGCAACTGAATTTCCTTTATGGACGGCTGTGTGCATACCGTATTATGCTGACCACGCTATAATGAACGAGGATTTAAGGAAGTTAAACATGAGATGTGTAAGAATTATTCACGTCCACTAAATGTTGACAAATTTCTCAAAATTCACCTTCGCCATTTACTTGGAGGAACTCGCAATTTTGCTGCTTCCATGTTGGACTTTCGAGCGCAAGGTCATAAAGTATCTGATCCAAAAATGAAAGAAACGTTATCCAATGAAAGAAATGAAAAATCCGGTTCGCAAGACAGTAATTACACTGATTCTGAATTACAATCTAAAGAAAACTGGCGTAATAAAGGTGAATGTTATACCAGATTCAAATGTCCTAATTTAGACGTGACGGAATATTCTCTGAAAGGTGCAGAGTCTTTAGGAGAAGAATGCGCGAATGAAACGCATAACATCGATAACAGCAATTCCGACGTACGTATGGAAAGTGACATCATGAATACGTCTGACTCACCTAGTTTGCCTGTGTCTCCACTTTTGGTATCCTTACAGTCAAGTATGGATCTATCAACAATGATACTTGATACGCCATCCCCTGTTCCCACAAAGTTAACTGATAAAAAAAGTGATGATATTTGCGCTCCAACAATAGAAGTTAAGAAATCTTCTCGAACAAAATTTTTCAGTTCATGTCCAGAAGTAGTACTCAATCGTGTCAATAACAATATGGTTGAGCACAAACAACATTCGAAGATATCAAACAAACGTCGAAATTTTTTGTTACGAAATGGACACCTCTGCGGGACATACAAAATCGATGGTAGTGTATATTTTATAAGGAATACATGCCCATTTGATTCCATTGCCAGTATTCTGGTAACCACTGCCTTGGACGATTCCAATTATTATCATTTTATGAAGGAAACCGAAAATGAACTTTGTCAATTCATCATGAGATTCATGGAAACTGGAACAACATCCGAGTTGTACAAAGAGCGTTTCATCTTATTGAAACCTTTATATGAGAGCAAATGCGCTATCACTAGTTATGGCAATTTTGATTTCGTGACTTCCTATGACGCAACTGATAGTCCAGCAGATGTTTGGAAAAAATATTTCGAATATGTACCTAGCACATTCCAAACATCCGATTGTCAATATTGCAAGGATGAGATTGACTGTGAGGTATCATTGCGTGTAAATCATAACATTATTGTGCGTAAAGGTTTTCAGGCACTTGAGAAAGGATTGAATTTTCATTCCATAATTTATAATAAAACGTGCAGGTGTGGAAATACATGCACTCAAACCAGTACACCAAATCATTACATTTATGTAGAACTTGAAATAAGAGCAAATTTAACTGCAGCTGTGAAAACGTGTCAACTGAGAGAGATTCCAACCGAATTAATCCTCGATAAACAATACAGGTACGATTTTTTTGCTTCAGAGTTAAAATTTAATCGACATAATTTAAAAATTATACATACCTTATTAGATGCCCTCATCTATTTTGCAGACTCATTGGTGTTATTTCTGGCGATGGAGGACATTTTACTGCCTATTGTCGCAGGAAATCCGGAAATTGGCAAGAATATAATGATTTAAAATCATCAGTACATCTCTGTCAACCCAGTGAGAAGGTTACACCAATTGGTGCAATATATGTGCTCACTAACGTTTGTGATCCAGAAGAGCTTTAAACTGACCAGATTTCTATGACTAGTATTATCGCATTGAATATTATTTAGAGGAGAAGATGGAGTTTATTTGGACTGAATAGATATAAGATATAATTTAAGTTAAAGAATTACCTAATAAGAATACTTATATGATGATTTATAATCATCAGTACGTCGTTGTCAACCCAGTGCGGGTTAAGCCAATTAGTCCAATATAGTATTACACATATGTGCTCATTAGAGTTTGTGATACAGAAAGTCTTAGAGTGACCAGATTTGAATTATTAGTATGTAACAATACTTTTCTATCGCATTAAATATTATTTAGAGGGAGAGAAGAAATTTTGTTGAATTGACTAGATATACCTAAGATATAATGTAAGTTAAAGAATTACCTAATAAGAATACTCATATGATTATTTATAATCATCTCTGTCAACCCAGTGCAGGTTAAGCCAATTAGTCCAATATAGTAGGTATATAATTGATAGACGAGAAAATTTTACATACATTATAAATGTTGAGTGATTGTTAGGTAATTCGATTAAAAATTATCCGCAAGGCTGTTTCACGTGAATGTAATTAGGTAAATAAGTTTGTTGAATAGCTGAATTATGCATAAGGATTCTTTATTTTTTTCACTCAATCTTACATTCATTTTTTTTTTCTTACTTTTCTTTTCTATAGTAAAAAATAGAAAAATTGTTTATGAAAATTGTGTTATGTCGCTGAATCGAAGGTGATGCTGCTACAAAAATCAAACTTCTCAAAAATATTTTGTGAATATTGATTATTATTGGTTTGAATCATTGAATCAAGAGTAAAAATATTTTGAAACTGATTGCGAAATAAGAGGGCTGATATATTATCCAAGTAATGAGTAACTATTTCCAATGCATACTTGTCATTATTCCTTTGCGTACTGTCTGCAACTAGTCAATTTATTCCTCCGATATTTCCTGTCCCTCAGAGGTTGCATTATAATGAACAGATTGACCGGGTGGTTTATGCAGTGCCTATAGAGTCCTTGTTCAAGATTCAGAAAATCTCCCTGCATCAGCATGTTCTGTGGAGATAAAACAAAATTTTAATGCAAACCTTTTGGATTCTAGTCAGGAGTCTCATGAAAAAGCGTAGACTAAAATATAATTGGATTTATAAAGGACAAGAAACGGTGAGTCTAATTTAATGGTCTAATTTACTGGTTCGATTATTACTAGCACGCTTCGTGAGTTACGTTCCTACTCTTATAGCGTTTTCAGCTGGGGCTACACCGAGCTACACTGGTGTAGTGTAGCTATCTTTGTCTTTCTCTCGCTCATAGAAAAGAAAGAGATGAAGATAGCTACACTAGACCAGTGTAGCTCGGTGTAGCCCCAGCTGAAAACGCTATTAGGAATGGTCGATATATTGGTTGATATACCTGAAAGTGCTCCGATGTTGTACTCTCGATTTGTAACTATTCATAAAACAAAATCCTTTTTTTAATATTTTAGGTAGGACCCCTCTTCATCGTTAGAAACATTAATTAAATCTAATCTGCGAGTCACCTAGAATGTATACTCAGCATTCGATTTCAATAGAGCGAGAAACTTAGAATAAAATTTATTTTAGGTTAGATCTGGAATCACCTAGTTGGGAATATCCGGTAATCTGAAGACTGGTTTTCACCCCAATATGCAACTGAATGCTTACGCACTCAATTCAGGCTGTTCGTCCAGAACGATGAGCTATTATGTAATACATTTATTATAGTAATTACAAAATCGAATTTACACAGCTGTCTCCCTTATTTGTTGTCCCATCAAGCAGTATGCTGATGTTTCGGCAGGAAAGTTATTTTTTGCTTCAAATTCAAGACGAACGTCTACTGGTCCAAACTTGAGCGACCCGTTTTGTTTCGAGCAGTCGATGACGAACAAGGGAGCGTACTGTAGAAATTCGCTCTTTTTCAGCAAGGGTTCAGGTTCCTTGCCGTAATAAGCAGGGGCGTCGTTACGTTTTTTTCCGAGGTATGGAATTTTTATCAAGCTAGGGGGGGGGAGGGGGGGAGGGGGGGTAGCGGCTGACTGAAAACGTAAATATTAAACCACGAATTCCTGAACCCACAAACACCATCGAGAGAAAATGAACCAGATAACCCACCCACACTACGCACGGACAACAAATGACCGATTAACATATATTTTATGAGAAAATATTTGGGATAGGCAAAAATGAACGTACACATAGGGTCAATCAAAGTGTCGCACCTAAGATATGCAACTGAACATACACCTTCATTTAAGTTGGCAATACAAATTTGACTTGAGAGCCCCCGCGACGGAGAGCTGCGGAAAAACGAAGCTCGTATCGCTTCATCTGTCAAAACGTCAATTGACAAATAATTTCTTGATCTTAACCACAAATTGACATAACCTGATATGGCACAGATGATCAGTAAAATTCGGTTTCTCTGAAAAAAACGTGATACTTGCGAGTTGTACAAGGATTAAAAGGTTGATTCGGGTATATCCAAGAAGCTGCAAGAGCAATCAAATTATTTTTAAAGATGATAATTTCGTTACGATATTTGCCGCATTTTTCCACTCTCTTTGTGTAGGTTCATTACGTTTCTTGAAATTGAGAGGAAGAAGCAGACATTATGACGTGCAGTGAGATGCGATACCTGTAACGTTGTGTTTAAAATCATCACAATGAAACGAACGCATACAAGACGCACCAAATTAGTACACATTAAATGCGTCTCCAACTGAAGCAAAAACTGAAAAGAACATTCTGAATCATTTCAAGTAAAAACCCGGGTCGAGCGAATTTTCGGATTGTCTTCATTTGGCTCGTCTTGTCTGATAAATTCACATGTTATGAATGTGAAGTATACGAACGATAGAGTCAGTACGTGAAAAAATCTAATTAACTAAAAGTATGACATCATAGAATTCGTCAATATGATCTTGAAAGACATAAACATTCAATAACATAATCTTCCATTAATTCTGATGGGCCTCAATTTTAGTGTTATTTATAGTTTATATTTAATGTTTCGTTTTCATTATGTTCAATAAAATTGTGTTAATAAGATACCTTATTGCATTCGTTTTATTGGTACGCTGAGAAATTATTGAAAATGATAATCTAATAGAAGTAACACATTAACTCAAATATAGGTCGCTTAATTTATTTGTGTTAATTATTTTATTTTCATTTCTTCGGTTGTGTTCAATAAATCTTGAAGTCTCCTGCTGTAAAAAAATGATTAGATTCGATTATCATAGCATTTGATGAAATCTTGAACCATCCATGATTCTGAGACTCTACAACGAAGACCTATGGAGCCCACGGTTGCGATTTTAAAAGATTTTACGTTGACTAAACATAAAACGAATAGCTTATACAACTTTGAAAAATTATTTAAAATGGTAATTGAATATAAGTAACACATAGAAACTCAAATAGTGGTCACTTGATTTATTTCTTCTTCATTTACACTTATTTTTATGAGCTTAGTTTTGTTAACTTAGTTAGCACAGCGAATCAATCGAATTGAAATGCACGGATTTCATAATCGTAAGACAATTTCATCTTAAGATATCAGCATCAGCAAAGTCTCATAAAACTCGTAGAACTGCTAGATTTTATTAAGTGGGGCTTTGCGTGAAATTTTTTTAGCAACGATTTTTCCGTATTTAAAATTACTCCATTGCCAGACGAAACATTAAAGATCACAGCTACTCTTGATCTGGAAGTAGATAATAACCTCAGCAAACCATACATTGAAAAACGACGCATTGAAGACGTTATAATACGTAGGAGTAGAAATCTTCACTGCGACAGGATACCAAATTTGACGATGCTGATTTTCTATAAAATGGAAAACATACATGGAATTTTACCGATCTATTGAAAGACGACTCATAGAAGATGGTCCAAAGAACTGCTTAGCTGTGAAGCATACTTATCTCGAGGATTGTCATCGGCGTAATGGATGAATAAATGTGTTAATCAGATCTTGTATGCGTTCGTTTTATTATGATGATTTTAAACTCAACGTTACAGGTATCGCATCTCACTGCCACGTTATAATGTCTGCTTCTTCCTCTCAATTTCAAGAAACGTAATGAACCTACACACAGAGAGTGGAAAAATGCGGCAAATATCGTAACGAAATTATCATCTTTAAAAATAATTTGATTGCTCTTGCAGCTTCTTGGATATACCCGAATCAACCTTTTAATCCTTGTACAACTCGCAAGTATCACGTTTTTTTCAGAGAAACCGAATTTTACTGATCATCTGTGCCATATCAGGTTATGTCAATTTGTGGTTAAGATCAAGAAATTATTATTCAATTGACGTTTTGACAGATGAAGCGATACGAGCTTCGTTTTTCCGCAGCTCTCCGTCGCGGGGGCTCTCAAGTCAAATTTGTATTGCCAACTTAAATGAAGGTGTATGTTCAGTTGCATATCTTAGGTGCGACACTTTGATTGACCCTATGTGTACAATCAAAAGTTAAGATAACAATAGTTTATTAAATTATTCTTCTCAGTAAAGCTCTCTCATCACAGATCAAAATCTAATTCATATCAAACAAAAAACTTAATTTGTTTACTTATACAGTCCAACTTCTCTATAGAGCCGCCCAGGCCCCCAAGGGGAAGAGTTTTTCCAGGAAATGAGGTACCCCCACTTTGCCCTCTTCGCTAGTCGCACCATTTGTTTTCCGTCTCTCTCTTTCTTCGCGCTGGTATTTCTCTATGGGACTTGCCATGAAGTGGGGGAACGCTGCGAGCGAGAAACTGGGGAAGCGGCTCTATCGGGCGGGGGCTTATAGAGGGGTCGGACTATAATTCATAGCGAATGTTGACATTCTTAAATTTTGTCTTTCAATAAAACTATTCAATAGTTCCTCTATATCTAATTCGCTAACCATTTCACGATGAATATTTAGAATGCTAACGTCATTCAACCTCTGCTGCAACATGGTAGATCGAAGATACGTTTTCAAGCGGCGCAAAGATGAGAAAGAGGGCTCGTTGCTACAGGAGGAGCCTGGTATCGTTAGTAATAATTTAACAAGCTTCGTGTACTGAGGGAAAATACCGCGAATTTCTGGTTTCTCCTGAATGTACATTACTATATGTTTCAATTGCATACATTCGATTGATTCCTCAACAGTTGTTTCGGACTTTGATGTTGCTTCTTTTCCTGTTTTCGAATTTATATTTTTAGAAACTTTCTTTTGTTTTTTCAGAATCTTAGCTTTCCTTAAATCTGTTAATTTTTTTATGAATCGTATATCATTTCTAATTGCATTCAAAAATAAATCCCGCTCGTTTACTAGTCTAGGACCATCCAATTCTTCCTCGTCTAAATCTATGTTATAGAAATTCGTTATTTCGTCGATATTTACATCCCCAACTCCTGTCACAAAATCCTCAAAATTGTTGAGCAACTTCATTGTGTCATTCTCAAATCTCGTATTTAACGACATCAAAGTCTGATCTACAACCTCCCCAGACAGCACTTAATATTCCGAGAATATTTGAAAATGTGTGAAAATGTGTGAAAATATCCGATATATTGGTATGATATTCACTATGTTTTTGTTGAAATATCTGTTCGTAAACATGTGTGAATATTTCTACAATATTTCTGTAATATAAGATCATTTCAAAAACATACTTCGATAAAGTGCATCTAATATTTATATATTTAAATATTGTAAGAATATTTGAAATTTTACATATAATGCTCGGAAAAATATGCTCTTCAAACATTGACATTTTTCACTGAATTACGTTGAAATGCAATGAATTACAATTAAATTATAAAAGATGTCTCGTCTCTAATGCAAAATAAAAGATACGTACTAAATTATCTTACGTATTATTATCTTTCTCCAGCTTTCATCCCATACACGTCGTATCGCGTGCTCGTAGTCCATCAATTATACACCGGAAATATTTAATGAATATTCATACAATATATTTTATAAAATATTCAGATATCTGAAAACCATGTCTATATTCTCGAAATATTATTTTAATATTTGAACTATATGTATTTCACGTGAAATGAGGGACAACTTATGTTGACAGAATATTTCATTCACGTTGTTGGAATATAAACATATATTGCACCAACATTCGATATATTTTTCTACATATTTCATACATATTTATGGAATATTTTTATGCTGTCTGGGTCATAGTAGAGTTTTTTGTAGTGATCTTGTGCGCTTGGAAAGACATGGCTTTCACTGCCACTGTCAATGTGTTTCGGAATTTTTTGTGGACGCTTTAAGGGGACCAGTACAGCTTGAAATTTTGAAAAAATCATTTTTTCGTTTTTTGGGTGTTGTTGGGTTGTGGATTTTGGAAGCGGTATTGATTGACGCACCGGTGTTTAATTATTATAAATGTGTTTATTAGGGTGGGTCAAAAAAAATGACTATTTTTTTTTTCATTTCGTACTCTGAAAAGTCGGTTGCTAGACACCTCTGGGGAATACTCACCAAATATGAGCTCTTAATTTTGATAGAAAGGTCCTCCGCTTTATGGTTTTCCATTTTTTCCTCAGTGTTAGAAACGAGAATTTATATCTCTCTATCAACTGTTCGTTAAAAAATATCGCTACTCATATTCTTGTAGGAAATTGAACGCTCTACAAAAAAGGTCTCCTATGATTTTTTCGGAAACCTCACCGTTTAGAAGATATCACAGTGTTGAGAGAGATAGCTCGATATTGGATCGTTGACGTAGGATCCACGAATTAGCGATACGGTGCATGCATAAATAACGAGAGATTTTTTGAAAAGAAAGGTTTATTTAACTTGATCTGCGATCCGATGAGTATCGCAAACGACTGACAACTTGTTACAGGATTGCGAGAACACACAGGTGACACGTACATAGATTGCGATAATATAGCGAGGCACGACATGAGCGAACAGCTGTGTCTAAGGTATAGCCGGGGTGTAAACATTGCACACGAGTGTGAGTATGGCCGTGTTGTGTGTGTTGATCTGATTCGACACTTGGCCGAAACACACAGGTTGAAATTTGATTATTTTAAGGGAAATTGCTGTTTTGCTTATGAATTTTATAACTCGTTAACAAAAAATTTTTATGAAATGCGCAATTCATAGTTTTGTAGGAAATTAACTGCTCTACAAAAAAGGTCCTATATGATTTTTCGATAAAAAAAAAATTTCAGAAGGTCTCTTATAATTTTTTCGGAAACCTCACCGTTTAAAAGATATCACAGGTTGAAGTATATTGTTTTATCGAAAAATCATAAGAGACCATTTTTGTAGAGCAGTTAATTTCCTTCGAAACTATGAATTGCGCATTCCATAAAAAATGTTGTTAACGAGTTATAAAATCCATAAGCAAAACAGCAATTTCCCTTAAAATAATCAAATTTCAACCTGTGATATCTTCTAAACGGTGAGGTTTCCGAAAAAATCATAGGAGACCTTTTTTGTAGAGCGTTCAATTTCCTACAAGAATATGAGTAGCGATATTTTTTAACGAACAGTTGATAGAGAGATATAAATTCTCGTTTCTAACACTGAGGAAAAAATGGAAAACCATAAAGCGGAGGACCTTTCTATCAAAATTAAGAGCTCATATTTGGTGAGTATTCCCCAGAGGTGTCTAGCAACCGACTTTTCAGAGTACGAAATGAAAAAAAAAATAGTCATTTTTTTTGACCCACCCTAGTGTTTATTGATATCGTGTATTACAAGGGTTTATGTTTCGCGACTTGTTGCGGCTAAGGTGCCTACTCTACTGCTGACCAGCCGTAGCTGCTCCCTCTCTTTTCTCCCTTCGACCTATCGATCATCCTAAATATCGAGATCGTTTCATCGCTTGTTTCAACACACCCCCTCGATGAAAATATTCTTTCTTATTTTTGACTAGTTTTAGGTACTAGATTTCTTTCGGAGTCATTATCTTATTTCTAAGTTTTATAAACGTTTCTTTGCCTAACGCTTTGGTGAACATGTCGGCTATTTGTTCATTTGTGTTAACATATTCAATTTTTATTAAGCCTTGGCTTACCTTTTCTCTAACAAAATGATATTTTATATCAATGTGTTTCATTCTTTTGTGATGTTCCGGGTTGTAAGCTACTTTTATCGCCGACTGGTTATCTTCATAGATTGTAATCGTGAGTTCATTATTTTTTGTTAATCTTAGATCCGATGCTATGCCATTTAACCAACATGCTTCGCTGGCTGCTAAGCTTAAGGCTACGTATTCAGCCTCCGTTGTCGACAAAGACACGGATTGCTGTTTCTTACAACACCACGAGACGATGTTGTCGTATAATAGGAAGCAATAGCCAGCCCAGATAGAATTTCGTGATGATCATGGTCATCACGGAGTATGAGATAATTGTTTGTCAGCACGTTGACTACATATTGTCAACGTGGAATGATCAACAAAACATAGTCGTAAATATGCCGACATATTTTAATCATGATATGACTCCCTTTATTTCCAACATATTGAGTACATGTCATGGTAGTATATTTCCGTCATTCCATGATCGATTATTTGTTGCATTCCATGTTGACATAATTGCAACATAAGTACAACATGCTGTGATCAACATTCCATGCACTCATGATGCGATCACGGCATGGTAGAAATATGACGGCATTAAATGAACGCGTTCTTCTATGGTAGCATATTTCCATCATTCCATGATCGATTATTTGTTGCATTCCATGTTGACATAATCGCAACATAAGTACAACATGCTGTGATCAACATTCCATGCACTCATAATGCCATCACGGCATGGTGGAAATATGACGGCATTAAATGAACGCGTTCTTCTCGCGTCAACTTCGGCTCTGATTGCCGGCACTTGGCGCTCTTCGCTGCTTCGGACACCATATATATATATTTATTTGAAGTATAACATATGTGGTAATATGTCTTTTTATTAAAATTTTTATAATTAAAATAAAATAATTTTTTCTTTCGCATTATTCTTTAAAAATTTCGATTTTTGTATTTATTAATAAATTCACTTTTTATTATATACAGGGTCACCCAAGACCCCCGGACCGGAAGGAATAGGTGAATTCCTCGTTGGATTTTGAGACGAAATTTCCTTTTCGAAAACTTTGTCCGATCAACGGTGTCCAAGTTATTAAAGATTAGGAGTAGCCAATCAGCGCCTCGCTTTAGGTCCGTGCCAGTGCCGGGTCAATAGTGAACGGCGGGCAGGGCCCGTGGTTTATTTTACATTTGGCTACTTTCTTCTTCACTTTACGATCGACGCGTATTATTATTATTATTATTATTATTATTTTTTTTTTTTTTTTTTTCTACCGGACCGTAGTTCTACGTGTCCAGGTTGACCGGACCGTAGTTTTCGGTGTCCAGGTCGACTGCACCGTAGTTTTCGATGTCCAGGTCGACCACACCGTACAAATTCATAAATTTCCAATCCCATGGTCAATTTCGCTCGTGCGTACGCAGAAAAAAAAAAAAAAAATAATAATAATAATAATAATAATAATAATAATAATAATAATAATAATACGCGTCGATCGTAAAGTGAAGAAGAAAGTAGCCAAATGTAAAATAAACCACGGGCCCTGCCCGCCGTTCACTATTGACCCGGCACTGGCACGGACCTAAAGCGAGGCGCTGATTGGCTACTCTTAATCTTTAATAACTTGGACACCGTTGATCGGACGAAGTTTTCGAAAAGGAAATTTCGTCTCAAAATCCAACGAGGAATTCACCTATTCCTTCCGGTCCGGGGGTCTTGGGTGACCCTGTATATTGAAACAGTATCAGTAGAGAGACGGGAGAGCAACAAGGACAGCAGACGCAAATCAAACAGACCAGCCGTTAGCCAGCTGATAGACAACATAGCTCATCGAATATTCGAGAGACGTGACGTCAGAAGTAGGCAAGAGTAGGGTATATAAGCAGCTGAGCGCGACGCTCAGCAGCGATTCACAGCAAAGAGCTTGATCGACTCATTTGGTACATTAGATCCGAGGTCTTCTCGGACTAATGATTTAGAAGCAATTTCCATTTTAGAATCACTAATATACGAAACAAATGTAGAAGTCTATTACGAAAGAATAGCAAAATTAAACTTATAAATTTAGAGGCAGTATCTAAAGCTGTGCTAGCACTCATTATTTTTCAAATAGAATTTTCAAACATAAATTATCTCAAATTAGAGAACAAAGAGAACGAGCCGGTAGGTTAAGAAATAGATATAAGATCCGTTTTTTTTGTAAAACTTTGTATTTTTGTTTTAGTTAATCACAGAAGAAAAAACCTTCAGATAGAATTTGATTTGGTTAATAGTCTAATAAAATATTAGTTAGTTCTATCAGTTCTTTGTTCGACATTTCGCCTAGACAACAATTCCTTTACCTAAATTGCCGCATAAGCCAATGCTAGGTTAGCATAGTGACAGCTTTGTGGAGCAATCCGCCGAGTCTGGTGATCAGTCTAGGGATCATATTTAGCAAAGAATTAAGGAATTGATAGGCAGACAGACTTGTGCGAAAGCGCCGGTTCTGTGTAGGAGGTGGCTTTGTTAATTCCGAGTCCACGAAACGACGGCTCTGTTAATTCCGAGTCCGTAGATAGCAAAAGGTTGATAACACAAAGAAATAGGTAGCTTTTTGTGGCACAACCAACTTTTCCCCACCAAGCGCGTTGAAGAGTCCCGATTTTCCTAAATTACATCTACATCCTCACATCCGAGACAAAGAATTCACAATAACAGCCGGATTCCCCTATAGCTTCTAGCCTGGGTCATCCGGAAACGTTACAATATATTAGGGTGATTCCAAAAAAATCGATATTTTTTAATTTTGAAAATCCCCTATTTAAAAGTTGTTGGAAGGTGAAAAAAGATCCCAGTTAAAATTTCAGCCCGAAAAAAAAATATTTAGAGGTCGCTCATTGAGGTTTTCTATTTCCCATTTAAATAACATGGGAAGCAGTCTGTTTGTTCAGCCTGAATTTTATCAGTCACGAATCGGTTTGTGACACCCCACGCATTGCGGTCGGAACAATGTTACTGCATCGATGTCGTTCATATATACTTTCTTGTGCGTATACACGATATTGTGTAAGGTTTAGGGAGTTTGAGGACACATTTCATATAATTAACGTATACTTCAAGAACATACGAAATGATATTTGAAGTATAATTCGGGGACTTTCACAAAATGATATATCTAACGTTTAATTTCAGGACTATTTTCAGCTGGAGATATATATTGTTACGTATAATTTGGGGTCCGAGAGTTTGAGGACATCTTTTCGTTATTCTATATACATACACTTTGTAGTCTGTAGATATAACAAATATTTTAGAACTATAATTCGAATAGCAGTACCAAATATTATAATAAATATTCAATGTGAAATAATTTTCAAAATACCATCTCAAAAATTGCGATTGAAATCCATGTCACACTGATACCTCCTTGCCAGTGTATATGGTATTGCGTGAAGTTCAGGGAGTTTGAGGACATATTTCATATAATTAACGTATACTTCGAGAACATACGAAATATATTGAGAGTATAATTCGGGGACTTTCACAAAAATATATGCATACATATATCCAACTACTGTTGATCCCGCTACTGTTGATCCCGCTACTGTTCTGACCTATTTAGATAGACAAATTTTTACATTACTCGCCGCTTTGCCGCACTGGTGTGCAGGAGCGATTATACACCGGACGCGCATGTCTTCTGACCGGGACGCGCATGCCGTCTGAGAAAATCAGTTTTCGAGCGTACCGCACTATCTTCAAACGTACGTATCCTTGGTTCGGGGGGTCCAAATAATATTTTCAATCAGTGCTCTAGAACCAAGAGACTCCCATCGTTCACGCTGTGATAACCAAAATTTTTGAAAAAATATTTTTGCCCACGAAATTTACAATCTGTTTTTGCTTTTCGTCCTGTGACGAATGGGCATAATTTTTTTCGATGAAAATTGGACTGTAAGTAGGTCTTCATGTACTTAAAAGACCCTGCAATTTTCAAGATGGCGTTATTTTTCCTTTTTTTTTTCATAATTTTTCAGGCTTTTTTAATAGGAATTTTTTTTTATTTTGTTTTTTTTTCTCAACGAAATCGAAACGAATGATTTATTTCGTTTCAGGAGACAGGCGTATTTCCTTCACGTGAGGTTGAGACGTACGGAAAATTCTTTTTCTTTGAGAAAAAAAATTAAAAAAAATAAAAAAAGCCTGAAAAATTATTTAAAAAAAGGAAAAATAACCCCATCTTGAAAATTGCAGGTTCTCTCAAGTACATGAAGACCTACCTACAGTCCAATTTTCATTAAAAAGAATCATGCCCTTTGGTCACAGGACGAAAAATAAAAATACATTGTAAAATTCGTGAGCAAAAATATTTTGTCAAAAATCTTGGATATCACAGCGTGAAGGGAGAGAGTTTTATGATTCTAGAGTACTGGTTGAAAATATTTTTTGGACCCCCCCAAACCAAAGATACGTCCGTTTAGAGATTGTGCGGTGCGCTCGAAAACTGATTTTCTCATATTTTGTAAATCTGACAACTTCTGAACCAGTTGAAATCAGGGGGTCGTTTATACTCAAAAACAAGATTGAAGTTAAGTGAATTTTGTGATTTTGCACGAAATATCGATTTAATCATGTAGGGTCCCAAACTATACGCTTGACATACATATATATATGAACGACATCGATGCAGTAACATTGTTCCGACCGCAATGCTTGGGGTGATTCGGGGTACTTTTGAAAGCACTCTCAACCCCCGAACATGTTCCACTAGTGACTAGAGGTTCGTTCGTGAGTTATTCGCGAAAGACGGTTCGCGGAAAGCAGGGAGTTTGAGGACACATTTCATATAATTAACGTATAATTTGAGAACATACGGAATATAAATGCATTGAAATCATAATTCGGGGACTTTCACAAAATTATATACATATATCTAACGTTTAGTTTCAGGACTGTTTTCAGCAGGAGATACATATTGTTGCATATAGTTTGGGGACTCCGAGAGCTTGAGGATATCTCTTCATTATTTTATATATACGGGTAGGGACACAACGGTCACCCTGAAAATTCTATAGGGGGGTGGTGAACGATGGCCCCCTGAGAAATGTCAGTTGCAAAATTTTTTATGCTAGACAAAATGAAAACTCGTTTGACAAAATATATATTCTTCTTTGTCTTTAATCTGAAAAAATCTTTCTATCGGAAATTATTATTATTATTATTATTATTATTATTATACTAACTTTGATATCAATTTCTTACGAAACCTTATTTTTCGATATGACAGATTTGTATTAAGAATATTTTATCAAAAAATTTCGCGAATAATTGAATCTGTCAATAGAAAATAAATTTCTCATGTTTTGTGAGAATTGATACAAAAGTCAATATAATGATTTGTAATTTTAAAAAAAAAAATCGAATCTAAAAATTTCTCCCGAAATTTTTTTTTTTGAAATAAAAAAATCATATAGCGTCGAAATAAATGAATTTTTTATTTCTCTAACCACAAAATTTTTTTTTACTAACAATGTTCAGGGTGGCCATTGTCCCCCCCCCCCCCCCCCCTGTTACATATAAAATAAAGAAGCGATATCCCCAAACTCTCGAAGTCCTTAAATCATATTATGCAACAAGATGTATCTCCAGCTGAAAACAGACCTGAAACTAAACGTTGGATATATGTATGCATATATTTTTGTGAAAGTCCCCGAATTATACTCTCAATATATTTCGTATGTTCTCGAAGTATACGTTAATTATATGAAATATGTCCTCAAACTCCCCACCCTACATAAAAAGCCTGATAGATTTGTATAGATGCGAATATCATTCCGTACCCAAAAACCGGATACTATCCGGATAGTATCCGGATAGTATCCAGTTTTCTGGTACGGACTGAGATCCGGATCTATACAAATCTATACTTTTTTATCCAGCATTTTTAGTAGGGCAAACTTTACCCAATAGCATGTACACTCACAAAAAGGTATGTTCCGACCGCAATGTTTGGGGTGATTCGGAGTACTTTTGAAGGCACCCTGAAATCCCCGAACATGTGCCACTCAAGCTTTAGGGCCAAGTCAGTAGAATCAAGCGTTTACACGTGGCGGATGTTTGAAGTCTATTTCAATCAGACTATTGCTTTTATTTCAGACTTGGGTGCGAGGACTTTAAAATGACACACCCTAATAAACAGAAAATGTCCTCAAATTATTCAATAGATATATATCACCTGTCCTGGAAACATACATTAATTACATAAATGATGTCCTCAAAGTAGACCCATAATACATAAACGACGTAAAATTTCAAAGTATTGTTTGGGAACATCTCGTTTTTTTATAGTTTATGTATAATTTAAGGACATGTCCATGAATACCACAGTTTATCGATAAGTCCTCGTAATATACATTGGGTACAAAAAATTGTTTAACGGCCAAAATATTGTATTGAAAAATCAAATAAAATTTTTTTCGGGTTTGGCGATGCATTTTACAAGTTTCAACATTCGAAAAAAAGGGTGTCCCAAACTATACGTTGGACATATATATATATATATATATATATATATTGTGACGTGGACTCTGTGTATCCCACGGGAATAGACCGGATAGCTTTCCCGAGAGACAGTCCAGTCGGCAATTGGCCAACGAGAACAACAAAGAAAAATAATAATTTTATGGTTGGGCGCCAGGCGACTACTTCACCACGAAACTCGAAATTTTATAAAATAAAACAAAAGATCCAGGCTAGCTGCAGTACCGCGGCTAGCTGCAGTACCGCGGAGAAGGGTCGGGATTAATTTGAGGGATTAGCAATTGAAGTAATTACTCGAGTAATTAAATTGTAATAGACAAAAATGTGCATTTATTCAAAAAAAAAATAGAATATGGAAAATATAACAAAATATAACAAAATAGGGTGTACCCGGGGCACTTCCCCTCGGGTATAAATCGGTTACAGGCCGTGTATAAGCGGCCTGGCTACGTTTGACGAGTCTTACAAATAAAAAAAATTAAATAAACGCTCCCACGTAGGGTGGCAATAACAGAAAGAAACGAAAATTAATAAATGACTCGCCAAATAAAGTCCTCGGGAGACAATAAACTAAATCAGAACAATGCAGTAACAAATAACAGCGGTTATAACAAGTTGTTACGAACGGCCCCGATATCGCATTTTCTCCAAATTTATTCTACTGCAAGTAGTGCAGTCAGCGCATTCCTACACGCGCGCGCTCGCCGGAAGGCAGAGCAGGAAATGACACCCGAAACCATCGATTCAGCGATTTGCAATAAACCCCACCATCGAGCAACCCGAGGTTTCTTTATCGAAACCGAGGTGATTGCTCGTCAGTCGAATTAATACCGAAAGTTGAGCAAAGTGCTCACCCCTCTAACGCGCACCCTGAGCCACGCCTAACCGTCTTCGAGGACTCCTGACAAGGGCTGACAAGGAGACCTTACGGCAAACGGAATTTTTTTTTTTTTTTTATATTTATGGTACGTGTAGTCGGGACCTTGAGTTTCCCAAAGCAGTTCGATGCAATATTCAGAATTTTCCGAGATAATCGACTTTGAAGTTTTGTACTCGACCTTATATTCACTAGATACGACGCTTGTTTCAACGAAAGGCGTAGCGCAGACGGTAGAGTTCGAGTCTAGTAATCGCTGGATCGCTGGTTCGAGTCTCGTCGCGTGGTTTTTTTTTTCTTCACAGAAACTTTTTACTTTTTTATTCTCTTTCACATTCCGAAAATTATAATACTATATGTAGGAATATTCCAGTATATATATATAATATGTATAGTATATTCTAGCTTGTATATATGTAACATGTGGCCGGGTACACCTAGTTGTTCTCTACATTTATACCTGGAATTCCCGACGATTCATGAATGAGAAGATTATATGAAAATTCATTCAATTGTTTACCACCAACCATCTTCTCCAATCTTTGGTGACACGATCAGGTATGCGTGGTTTGCATCAAAACTGTGCGATGAAAGAACAAACTTTCAAAATGTTAACGAAGTTTGCTTCGCAGTCGAACTTTTGAAAACAAAATGCGCCTGTAATAATGCGACATTTATACAGTGTGCTAGATACCGACCAAATTTCTGCTCCCCATGTTTTTATGATAAATACCATTCTGGCTCGTGCCACACGACGTAATATGCCTAGAACTACCTAACACTACTGACTTATAATATTGAAGATATGCCAATAAAATAGCATTTTACTTCCTACCCGACGTCGTTTGTTTGTTTGTTTTTTTTTTTTATTTTTTTTATTTTTTTGACAGAAAATTTATTGTTGATTTATAATGAATATTGTTTATTTAAAGTTGATATTCTCAATGAAAAATTCAATTTTCGGAATGTGAAAGAGAATAAAAAGGTAAAAAGTTTCTGTGAAGAAAAAAAAATCACGCGACGAGACTCGAACCAGCGATCCAGCGATTACTAGACTCGAACTCTACCGTCTGCGCTACGCCCTTCGTTGAAACAAGCGTCGTATCTAGTGAATATAAGGTCGAGTACAAAACTTCAAAGTCGATTATCTCGGAAAATTCTGAATATTGCATCGAACTGCTTTGGGAAACTCTTATTCAAGGTCCCAACTACACGTACCATAAATATAAAAAAAAACAAAATTCCGTTTGCCGTAAGGTCTCCTTGTGAGTGTGAAGCAGACCAGAGAGCAGATTCGAAGAAGGTCCATCAAACAGACAGCTGACTCGGATCCGACTACTCGGCATAAGCTGCACCAGGATCATTGTGAAGGAAGTCGCTCAACGGTGGGCTCTTGGAGTTGGCTCGGGTGACGCTCAGAGGTTAATTCGGTAGGCTCATTCCTTCTCTACCTTCCATATTTCGCATTGTATACTATCAAATAACACTTAGTTTAGTATTAGCTATCTAGCACATGATTTAACGTTATAGGGAATTAGTCTTGCAACTACCATTCTCACAACTATTCCTTTGAATAAACGTATATTTAAAGTAACACGACAGTGGTTCCTCCTAGACCATTCACAAATTGCGCAGGTGTCCTTAGGACTTTATTCAAGCAAGCCCAACAGATTGATCTTCAGCCGCTCGGAGATTACTCTCTCTCTAATTATATAAGAATACGACACCCGAAGCCTTCAGCTCGGTTGCCCGTAACAAAGTAATAATAAATCTACAGTTTCGAATAATGAATTAGACGGGCCTGCGGCCTGAAATTATTTCTAATTAACAAAATACTTGATCCCGCGGGATAGAATCTGGGCTATTTATTTGCCAGCGGCGCAAACTTAACAACTTAACTAAATTACCTAAATCTAACTTAACCCTACACGGGGAAACTGGGGTCTCCCGGTACCCCAAGCCTACTTTGAACTCCATCCATAACCTATCAGACCACAGATGCGGAACGGGACGCTATCCATAATTCACTTTGACGTTTTCAGAGTCAAATAAGATCGGAAATAGCATCAGTGCTTCATTGTCTGTGGCTCAGTAAACACTGCAATTGCGCTTGGGGTCCTACGGTACCCCAGTTTCCTCTCAACGTAAATATTTTGTAGCGCTAAGTAAAATTTACTTTCGCTTGGATCATTAGTTATTTTGATTATTAATTGCATATAAGGTGAGGCATTTAGATGTTTACATTTTTTTTTAGCATTTTTCGAATAAATAATGGTCCAAAAGTAAATAAACATCTTATATTGAGTAAAATCCGTCAGGGTAAAGTCAGTCAGTCAGTTCGTCAGTTTTCGAATAAACAAATAATTGTACTTTCTGGAAAAAATAAATTAATACACCATATTATCTTGAAGCTCAATGTGTTCCCTTTCAAATTCCGTTGGAATTTTGAAAATCGGTTGATTACAAAAAGAATGAGACTATTTTGATTGAAAAAAGTCATTGTCAGCTCTTCGCCGCATTTTTTTTACTTTAAACAAGTTTTTCTCGATTTTATCTTAAAGGGAATGGCTTTCAATATATATCATCGTCTTCTACATTCAAAAACGAAGCAAATGACATATAAAAATCTTATCTTGTCGCAACTAGAAAGGCTTGCATCATTTGGAAACGCTTGGGGTACTCTGGTACCCCAGTTGCCCGCTAGAAGGTAAAAAAAATAAGTTGCCCTGTCTAGGGTTAACCTAACTCTGCGAAATAAACAACAAAAACAGTTTACAGATTCGACTAGCGTCTATCTATTATTTAGACTCGAAATCTCTTAAGACACCACGAGGCTCGGCCTCTGTACAAAGTCTACCTCGCAGGAGGAATAGAGCGCGACAGTGACCGACTGTCTCACTTGCCCTCGTGGGCGAATCGTACAAAATTTCTTAATTCAATAATTACTCAATAATTAATACTATGGACGCGAAACTCGAACTCTAAACAATGGCATGGGACACTGGTGACGGCTTTCCCTCGGAATCCGGCTTAAGGGGACCAGTATGGCTTGAATTTTTGAAAAATTCGGTTTTTCGTTTTTTGCAGTTTATATCACCTAAAGGTCTCCTCCATCTGTAAAAAAATTGTCTTCGACGAAATGGTCATGGTTACCAAGTTACCGGCAATAGTTTCTCATTTGGCTGTCGCGATCTGCTTCGAATGGCGCTGACGCTTGATTTCGATATTGATCACATGGTTTATGATCGCTATTACTTTTCCAATACTTTTCGGAGTTGCGTGAGCGTTTCCGTGATTTTCTGTTGTTTGGAATTGAAAATATAAATAAAAACAGTACTTTTCAGTACTAAATAATCTTTCATTCATTTCTCCCGATAACTAGCGTGTTATTGTTATACGAGTGTTGTGCTCCGAAGTGTAATATAACCTGAAAGTAAGTATTCTATAAGAATAGTAATATCTACACTAAGCTTCTGCCGACGTGTGTGTAATAGTTTGGGGTTGAATAATTGTTAGCCGTGTTTATATTTTATAAACTGTTTGTTTTATTTTATAATTTATTGAATACAATATACGGCGACTCATCCCATGACGAGCGCGGGCACTCTGCTGGCGACACCAGGCCTGCCAACAGCTAGGTAGCCACCAGTAAGGGCTGCCAACCTAGCATATATTACACCTTCCCGTTTTGGCGAAAGCTATTTTTTTACGTAGTCCTTGAACTTGGTAGGTTCTCTGATGGTTCGACCGCTACGGGTAGTTACATTTTTAGTTGGACTCTTATCGGTAAATTTATCATCAGGTATACAGGTAGCATTAACATTATTGTCATTATTAACACTTACATCACAATCGGGATTTTCACTATAATTATCAGTCAATCGTTTGTACTCATTTTCCGACTTCCTCAAGTGGATTGAGTTACGTCTCAAAACCACTCCTTTCTGGTCTTGGACTATATATGACCTTGGGGCTTCATGCTTTTGTAAGATCTGGGCAGGTTCCCAGTTCTTATCTTTTCGGATAACAACATTATCCCCAGCTTCAAGGTCTTGTCTAGCCTTAACGTTCCTATCATGATAATATTTGTAGATAGTCTGTCTGTGTTCGATCTGTTTATGTATGTTTGGCTCAATCTTTGGTTTAAGCAAATTGGAGTGAACTGGCACTTTAGTTCTAAGTCGTCGACTTGCAATGATTTGAGCTGGTGAAACTGTCATCCCAGTGATAGGACAGTTCCTGTATTCTAACAACGCTAAATTTATGTCTTTATCTTCCTCTTTGCACTTTTTCAGGATCTGTTTCGCAATCTGTACGGCTCTTTCTGCCTGACCATTACTACGGGGGTAGCGAGGAGAACTAGTAGCTACTTCAAAGTTCCATCCCTTTGCAAATTGCTTATATTCGCTTGAATCAAATGGCATGTTATCGCTAACGACTATGCTCGGGATTCCATGAGTTGCAAATACCACCTTGAATTTTTTGATAACTTCAGTAGCTGTCTTGTTAGCTAATGGTATTACCTCCAGCCATTTGGAGTAATAGTCTTGTATTACGAGAAAGTCCTTTCCCATAAATTCACACAGATCGGTTGCTATCTTATTGAACGGTATGTCAGGTATGTCGTGAGGAATCAATGGTTCCTTGATATTCTTTGCTCTGTACTTTTCACAAACACTGCACTTAGCGATCATATTTTCTATATCCACCATGAGGCCTGGCCAATATACAGCTTGTCTAGCTCTAGCTTTAGTTTTATCCACTCCAAAATGAGCTTCATGTAACAACTTTAATACATCTTGTCTGAATGCACTCGGTACAACTAGTCGATAGTTAAAATAGACCAAGTCGTCTTCGACGTTCAACTCACTTTGATATTTGAAATAGAATTTTACATCGTCGCTAACTTTGCTTCTATCATTTGGCCAGCCCTCTGTGTAATACTTTTTGATTTTTGACAAAATTGGATCTGACTCTGTGGCTATTTGATATTCTTTCTTTTTCGACTGTGAGATGTTCAAACTGCTATTTATCGAGTGTACTACTTCAGTGATCCACTCACTTGTCTCGCAGCTACTGGTACTTTTTTTAACAAAGTTTCTTGATAACAAATCAGCCACGTACATGTATTTGCCCGGTGAGTGTGATACTGTCAATTCGTACTTCAGCAGTTTCATTTTCATTCGTTGTAGTCTGCTTGACGCTATGTCACCTATGTTTTTGTTATTTATTATACTGACAAGCGGCTTATGGTCTGTGACCAGGTTGACGTTACGACCATATATGTAGTTATGAAATCTTTTAGTAGCATACACAATCGCAAGTAACTCTTTTTCTATAGTCGCGTAGTTCTTTTCAGCCTCGTTGAGACTGTGAGACGCATAGTACACCGGTCTACCTTCTTGCAACAAACAGCAACCCAAGCCGTTCTGAGATGCGTCAGTCTGAATCGTAACCTCTTTGCTAGAGTCAAAATTAGTTAAGACTGGTGCGCTTGTGAGCGTCTTTTTAATTCGATTCAACGCTTCAGAATGCTTTTCTAACCAAAGAAACTCTACTTTTTCTTTCAGTAATTCCCTCAACGGAGCTGTTAATTCAGCTAAATTAGGAATATACTGTCGTACAAAGTTCACGGTTCCCAGTATACTTTGCAATCCTTTTTTATCATCTGGAATCTTTAATGCTAATATCGCTTGAACTCTGTCTGGGTCTATTTGCATGCCTTCTCTATTGAACAGATGTCCCAGATATTTTACTTGACCCACTCTGTACTGTATTTTGTTTGGGTTAAATTTCACCCCGACTTCTTTAGCTCTCGTGATAACTTTCTTCATTATCTTGTCGTGCTCGTCCAGTGAATCAGCAGCTATCAGCAAATCATCAAAGTAGATTTGAATGCCTTCAATATCAGCAAAATTTTTACTGTTGATGTACTGGAAGTACTCTGGGGCCATGTTTAACCCAAAAGGTAATCTATTAAATTTCCAACACCCAAATGGCGTACTGAATGTGCACAATTCACTAGATTCAGCATCTAACTCTACGTGCCAAAATCCATCCTTCAGGTCTAGTACCGAGAAGATGCTCTTGTTGCACAGTTTTTCACTTATTTCTTCTATCGTTGGTATCAGTACATTAGGATTTCTTTTAATCACCTTATTTAGGTTGCTGGGATCAAGGCATAACCTTAAACTCTTGTTTTGCTTCTCTACTATTACCACATTACTAATCCACTCGGCCGGTCCAGTTACTTTAGATATTATGCCTCTACGTTCCATTTCGTTCAGGGTTTTCTCTAGTCTATCTTTTATAGCCGTCGGAACTCTACGAGGTGGGTTAGCAATTGGTTTACAATTTTCTTTCAGTGAGATCGTACACTTATCCTTAAATGTCCCTAAGCCTTCAAAGACTTCTTCATTTTCTGAGATAAATTTTTGTTTGTCTATGATATCTATCGCTTCAATCTTCTGAATCAAATTCAATTCGACACACGTTTCAAGCCCAAGAATCGGAGTAGCTTTATTCTCCACTACTACAAAATCAGCGAAGCTTTCTCTGTCTTTGAACTGACATTTGAGGTTGACGATACCAAGCGGCTTAATCTTGAACCCTCCGAAGGTCTCTAAAACTACATTTGTTGGCTGAATTTTATATTCTTTCTCTACTTTTTTCAGTATGTTATTTGGCAAGACGTTAACCTGAGCACCAGTATCAAGTTTAAACTTTACTCTCAACTTTTCTACTTCTATCTCTTCGTGCCACGTGTCAACATTGCTGATACTTTCTATACATAGTGTATCTATACAGAAACTAGTAGCGTTATCACTTAATTCTAGGTCTTCAGACTCCTGTATCTCCTTGACGTTCTTGACGCGACAGGAAACTGCCATGTGGTTGGGGATCCCGCACTTGGTACACTTCTTTCCATAGGCAGGACACTGACGAGGCCCGTGGCGCTGTGCACACCGTCCACAATTAAACTGCGCACTCTTCTTACCACCTTCCGGCGTTGTTTTCTTCTCCACTTTGGATTTCTTTTGTTTCAGACTCTCGACGGACTTGATCTGCAGATTCTTCGCTTGTGCTTTTGATACTTCCGCAGCTTTACAATAATCCACCGCCTTTTTCATGTCCAGATCTTCTATTCGGAGCAATCTTTCTTGCAGCGCTAGATCATTGATGCCTAACACAATCCTATCTCTGATCATTTGATCAGCGAGGTTAGCAAATTCACAGTTTTTTGAAAGTTTCTTTATGTCCGTTAAAAATTGTTCGAAAGTCTCACCCTCTTGCTGGTCTCTTTTATAAAACACGAACCGCTCGAACACAACATTTTTCTTTGGAACGCAGTACGCTTGAAAATGTTCAATCACTGTTTTTATTTTCTTTCTGTCCGCTGCAGTTATGTTAAACGTGTTAAACAGTTCGACCGCATCTTCACCAACCAAGTTTAGAAATATAGCGACTTCCGTTTCTGGGTCTTCGCTGGCTTTACCTGACGCCTTTATGTAGATGTCATAATTTTGTTTAAATTTACGCCAATTCTCACTTAGGTTACCCTCGAGGCTCAAGGATTTGGGGGGCTTGAAACCATCCATCTTGTTTTATACAACGACGCTTTCTTTTTAGGTTATTAAACTTTAACCCAGAGTTTTGTTCACTTATTCACCCTTTACCATCTTTTATATTTATTAGACGACTGCGCCATGTAATAGTTTGGGGTTGAATAATTGTTAGCCGTGTTTATATTTTATAAACTGTTTGTTTTATTTTATAATTTATTGAATACAATATACGGCGACTCATCCCATGACGAGCGCGGGCACTCTGCTGGCGACACCAGGCCTGCCAACAGCTAGGTAGCCACCAGTAAGGGCTGCCAACCTAGCATATATTACAGTGTGTGTGCGGCCGAAGTTTTTTTGCTTTCTGTTCACAGATTTTTTCGAGTTTTTTACTAACATCGAAAGGAAATATATATCAAATTCATTCAATATGAAAAAAAGAGAGAGGAGTTCGGGTGTCGGCACAAAAGGAACCATTGGCCAGCCAAAAAAGAGGCCAAAAATATTTCCGGGCAAAAAAACTACGCCTGATAAACAAAGCGCCAAAGTTTCAACAGCTTCGAATAGAAAAATCAGTGGGGATTACGAGACTAGCAATTCTGCTGGCTATAGGCTGTTCCACGTTGAAACGCTATTTGGTGCTCTGCGGGAGCATTTATCTTGCAAGATATGTGGTGGGTCAATAGTTATGACCGAAGTTAGCTTGAGAGGACTGGGAGGAAAATATGGTATCGCTTGTGAGAATTGTGTTCAGCTAAGAACCTTTGACAGTAGCCCTATTATTGACGATACACGTAGCGCATATGAAATCAATAGGCGATCGGTACTAGCGATGCGTTGTATTGGGCAAGGCTTGGAAAGTTTAGCGACATTTTGTGGAGCGATGGACCTACCGCCGCCTGTAAAAAGGCCAACATACAATGCAATTGTAAAACGTCTAGCGGAAGCCACATCACAAGTTGCCGAAACAGTCTTCCATCAAGCTGTCGAAGAAGAAGTCGAGGCTTCATCGACACCTGAAGCTCGAGCCATCACTGTACAGTGTGATGGTACATGGCAGAAGCGAGGCTACAAATCACTCAACGGTGTTTGTACTGTCATTGGCAGCGAAACAGGTAAAGTGGTCGACGTTGAGATTCTGTCATCCCACTGCAACGCATGCATCCGATGGAAAGGAAAGCAGACTGGCGAAGAATGGCAGACTTGGTACGAGCAGCATAAGCCACACTGTCAAGCTAATCACACTGGCTCTGCCGGGGCAATGGAAGTAAACGGCATGGTTAGGATATTCCAGCGCTCCGAAGAAAAACATAATGTGAAGTACGTCAGCTACATTGGGGATGGAGATACTAAGAGTTACGCTGCCGTAGCGAAAGCAGAGCCTTATGGACCGGAGGTCAAGATCAACAAAGTTGAATGCTGTGGACACGTCCAAAAGAGATTCGGAACTCAAATGCGCAAGCTGAAAGTGAATCTGCGGGGGCAAAGACTTTCTGACGGCAGACTCTTGGCCGGAAAGGGTAGGTTGACCGATGTGATCATAGATCAAATGCAGTCATATTACGGCAATGCTATCCGTAATAATTCAGGCTCCGTTGAAAATATGCGCAAGGCAATATGGGCAATCTGGCACCATAAGTGCTCCACAGATGACAAGCCTCAGCATCATTTGTGCCCAAGTGGGGAAGATTCTTGGTGCCAATATAATAAGGCGGTCGCAAGAGGAACAGTGGCAGAATACAAACATAAAAGTTCGCTACCAGAGGCTGTAATGGAGACGATCAGGCCTGTTTTCGAAAACTTGACATCTCCAGAACTACTTACTCGCTGCATCGGAGGTAAAACTCAAAATGCAAATGAATCGGTCAACAATGTCATCTGGAAATTCTGCCCAAAGAGAACTTACACTGGGCTAAATGTGGTGCGCATAGCAGCTAATATGGGAGCTGTAACTTTTTCTGAAGGCGCTGCAGGAATTCTGAAGATCATGACTGCGCTCAAAGTCACTCCAGGAAGCAACGCAAAGGCTTACTCAATTCAAGCTGATAAAACACGCCTCGAGCAAGCTGAACAACAAGCAGCCAGAAGTTCTCGTGAGACACGGATCGCTATGAGGAGGCTGCGGCTTGCTGACAATGAGTCTGCGGAGGATGCAGCAGGGCCTTCATATGCTGCTGGAGCTTTTTAAAAAAGTGAGTAAGAAAATTAAGCATGTATGGGACTAAAAATATAAAGAAAAAAAAGTTGTTGGAAAATAATTTTTGAAAAAAGAAAAAAATTTCAATTTTGAAAAAAAAAAAAAATTGAAAAAGAAAAACATTTCACTTCACTTTTATATAACAAAGTTTTTGATGTATAAGCCCCTAGAGGAGTAAGTACCAATTTTTCTGTGAAAACTTCAAACGCGTTTTTCTCTGAACTATAATTTTGGAGCTTGTCGTAAGGTATAAGGAGCACCGTTGGTCCGATTGGAATGTTTGACGGCTCATTTTGTTCAGAAAACAAATCCTCATCTTATGAATGAAGGAATTTTTGAATCTTTCACGTTATTTGCAAATTAGTGGTTGAAATTTTGGAAATTTTGGATAAATGATTGTAACTTTTCATATGGTTTTTTGTTTTCAGATCCCTACATTCAAAAGATGTAGGATTGCTGGCTGAAGAAGATGAGACGTCAAAATCTTGAATTGGATCAACGCTGCTCCAAAAACCTTACGACACATGATTTTGAAAAAAAGTTTTTTTTGATGTGAAATATACTTTGGTTATGAAATAAATCAATTCTGGAGTAGTCCTGATTTCTCAAACCAAGGTGTACTGGTCCCCTTAATTTGATCCCAAATTAGTAAAATAGCCTCGTGGCTGTGAACAAGCACGCGGCAGAAGGCCGTTGCCGGATTTAAATTATCCAACAGGTACAATTGCTTAGCGCTTACCGTTCTCCAGCCACCTACGGAACAGAATCTCCTCTCTGCCCGGGTTCATCCTATCGAAAAATCCCTCGGGGATCGTTGCACTCACACTCAAACAAAATACTACAGAAAAATTAGCTCGGACGCAAAAAGATACTCAGTACGCAAAGGATTCTTATCACACGAGTGATCGGGGCGCTAGCCTAACGCAGAGTGAGACCACCGGCGTCGTGCCGATGCGCAAGGACCTCGTTAGTCCCGCAATTATCGATTATATTAAGGTGCCTGTCCACATGAGAGTAAATTCTGAGAGCTGCTCTCGAGAGTACTCTCATGACTGTTTTCACGTGAGAGTATTTTTCCGTGAGTTTCACTCTTGCGAGCAGTTCAGACAGTAGCCGGAGAGTTGCTGTCGCAAATTACTCTCAGGACCATGTCCACTGGAGAGCATTAGCAGCTTATGAATGTCCCATAGCAACTCGTGTCAGTATCAGTTGAGATGTCTGCTCATGAGCAGCGAACTGCTGCAGCAATAATAGTTGCATTGGAAATTCTTAAAAAAAAGAAAAAAACTAAAAGAAGCTGCTGGGTCAGACCATGGGTGTCGCGAAGACAACAACTCGGCGTCACTAACAAGCTTGTGCGTGAATTAGAAATCGAGGACAAGTTCCAATTTCGAAATTTTATTCGAATGACCGCAGTGCGATTAGAAGAACTGATAGAATTAGTTGGTCCAACAATTGCTAAAAAAGATACGCCAATGAGACAAGCTATCCCAGTAAGAGAACGCATACTGGTAACCCTTCGCTTTTTAGCATCAGGTTTGTATAAAAATACGTATGATATTTATGACTGCTTTGAAATTGAAATTGAAATTGAAATACATAAATAACGTTCAAAAATTAAATTTTTCTTATTTATTTATTATTATTATTTTTTACTTTATTCTAGCGAATAGTGATATACAAAACATACGTTAACATTATACAGATCATAGTTTAATACTGAATATACATTATCCTCTAATTAAGCTTAAATGCATCGATCGAGATTTGTACCTGGGCAAAAAGTTAGAGATCTTGGTTGAAAAAAATTACACATCCATTTTGGTAATGGAATTTCAAAATATACAAATGCCGCTCCATTTTCATTTTTTTCCAAATTCATGCAGTTTTTTTCAGCCGCAAAAACATTATATTAATTGAAGAAAAAAAACCAAAACAAAGATAAACTTGTGTACTTTAAAACGCCGTTTACAAAATTGCTCCGGTTTTTTTGCAACCGAAATCTGACTTTTTGTTCAGGTTAAAATCTCGATCGATGTATATAAGCTTGTAGCTGGCAGTGCATATTCGTTATGATAAAATACATAGCTTTTAAAAATTGTACGGATGTGTTACAGGTGATTCTTACAGCAGTCTACAATATTTATTTCGAATACCTGTATGTACAATTAGTCGAATAGTGACTGAAACAACGAGAGCTATATATAATGTCCTGAAGAAAGGATATTTAAAGGTGAATAAAATGGTTATATGAATTAATTGAATAACATGAGGACGCAGCCATGAAATACAAAAAATTGTTAATATACTTTACAGTTGTTGAAAGTCAGTTTGCCTGTCAAAAGTCATATTTGGAGTACATGTTTGATTGTATTGGTTTGTCATGTCGTGCGTAAAAATTCCGGATGGCTGTGGGTATGTTATTGATGACGGCGATGGTGACGGTGATGACACTGAATACGGCGATGGAGATGGCGGTGGATACTGTAGTGGTGATGGATATGGCGAGGATACTATAGATACGGAAGTAGAGTCATTGGTATCGTCTTCGTCGGCAATACGAGCTATCGCTCTTCTAATTTCAGATTTCAGTCTTCTTCTATTTGAATCAAATCGCAAACTCTTGAGCTCCATAGTAACGTATTCTCCGAAACGGTCATTCTCATCTGGCTCCTTCTGCATTATTTCCAATGCACGTTTCAATACTTTGGAATGGTCATCATCGGATTTAACGTTTACGTTTAATTTACGTTTTGAGCCCGTTTTTTCAATTTTTTCTTGTTCGGTGGTGTGTTTACTCCGATCATCCATATTTTTATCCGTCTCTTGAGTTTCGTCGTTGTTTACACCGCCACCATGAGCATCTTCTTCTTCATCGCCCTAATCACATATAGATATTAAAAACGTCAAATACTGACATTTACGATCACAGAATACGCTTATTTATTTATTTTACGGGGGGGGGGGGGGGGGGCGAGGTTAATTCGCTCTAAAAAAAAGCATATTTACGATAATTTTTTTACGATTAATTTTTTTCGACGACACAGTTTATATATCGCGTTACTAAAGCCAAGAGGGCGTATCTCAAAGATACGCCCTTTTAGCTTTGTAGAGCCAAAAGGGCGTATCGAAAAATTTCTGTTGAGATACGCCCTTTTGGCTCTAGTAACGCGATATATTTATTTATATAATTAGTACAAAATAAAAGAAAATTTTAAGAATATTCTGTACAATTATACATAATGGCTTTCAGTTTCCGAATACTGCAGAAGGCTGGTTACAAATCTCTGAAAATTTTAATGAGCGATGGAATTTTCCACATTGCTTAGGTGCACTGGATGGCAAACACATTGTCATCCAAGCTCCGAACAATAGTGGAAGTATTTATTATAACTACAAAGGAACTCACAGTATAATTCTTATGGCTGCCGTGGATGCAAATTACAAATTTATATATATAGATGTGGGCTGTAACGGACGAGCTTCTGATGGTGGAGTTTTTGACAATTCGTCTCTAAAAAAAGGTCTGGAAGAAAATACTATACGATTACCACCGCCGGAACCTTTGCCCGAAAGAGAAATTCCCGTTCCCTACGTGTTCGTTGCGGATGATGCATTTGCAATGAGATCCTACATTCTAAAACCTTATCCTTTCCGCAATCAACCAGCACCAAATCGAATATTCAATTATAGGCTCTCAAGAGCACGTAGGATTGTCGAAAACGCATTTGGAATCATCGCCAATAGATTTCGAGTTCTACGAAAGCCTATTAATCTTTGCCCTAATACGGTAGAGAATATTGTGCTGGCGATATGTACGTTGCACAATTTCTTATTATCGACGAAAGAATCACGTTCAGCGTATTTTTATCCTGGATCTATCGATACTGAAGATACAGAAAATCGGAATATTCGGCATGGAGATTGGCGTAACAATAGTCCAGAAAACTGTTTTTTTTCGTTGAAACAAGGAACGGCACACAACTATACTACTTCTCAGAAAAATGTAAGAGATGAATTTAAAGATTATTTTGTAACTACCCCTGGAGAAGTTTCTTGGCAATACAGACACATCTGAGAAATTGCAACAAATATACTTTATACGAATGCTACATATTATTTGTGGAAAATAAACATAAATAAATGGTTTATAAAAAATATTTCAGTTTTTTACTTACAATGTTTGATGTGGTAGACCTATTAATTAGTCCAGGAATCAAAAATTGAAGGGCAGAGAAGTATGGCCAAGTGCTTTTATAAACTTCATCTGTGCCACTTCCACTTTTCTTTTTTTTAATTTTATTGAGTTCTTGCGAGACCTAACAATACATAATTATTCATTTGAATTAGTATTATTATTATTCTTTAAAAATATTTTTATATTACACTTTTTTTATAAAAGCTACTGTCTGAATGTACACATATAGCATATATATGTAATTACTTACCTGGTTTCGCAAATTATGCAATTTCCGTTGAATCTCTTCTTTCGTACTCTGAAATTGTAATGCTATTTTCGACAGCACCTCATTTTTCAATTCCCTGTTACGGTACTCCTCGCATTTAATATTCCAAAGCGTTGGATTTTTCTCATAAACTTCAATTAATGCACAAGTGTCGTCTTTGGTCCAAGTGCGTCGTGCCATGACTGTGGTTCTGAGAGAACTGTCACAATTCGGACTGCATTCGAATTTTTGAGAGTTGCTATCCGATAGCGTGTTTATGCGTGTCCATTTGAGAGTGAGCTTCTACGAAAAAACTATCGGAAAGTTTAACGTGACTGCCTGCGAGTTACTCTCAGGAGCGTGTCCACTGGCGAGTACTGCTCTCGAGATCGACTCTCGAGAGTATTACTCTCATGTGGACAGGCACCTTTATTATCCTTTGAATAGCACCCTTGACGTGTATTCTAACTGATGCGATTTTGTAAGTTTCATCTACTTCCGAGCTACTAAATTGTGGATCAAACGCGAATGGAGGTATCACCAATACAGCATCACGTTTGAGTAGTTCAGATTTTATCTGAGGGAAACCTTTGTCAGCCAAGACCGTATCCCCTGGTTCTATGAATTGTAAAAGTCCACAGTCATTTGTAATATAACTGTCTGTAGCTCTTCCGCCATACCCCTTTGACAATTTACAAATAAAACCATCGGGCGTAATAGCGATCAGATATTTCGCGTAAAACGTGACTTGTAGTTGGAGTACATGAGAACACGTTGTTCTACAGTAGGCGGAGTTTCAGTAAATATTTCCGTGCAATCAATGATGCATCTGCAATTCGGATATTTTTTGAATGCGACCGGTAGATTTCGTTTAATACTCTCTCTTGATGGCCAAAAAATCCAAGTTTTGGTCTTCTGCGTCAACGTACTCAACATTTCAAAGTAGATTTGAGAAGCAGTTGATTCGTGTACCTTGAAGAAACAAGCTGAACCAGAAAAGGAAATGCCTAATTTTATTTTCATTAGAAAAAGCACAAGTCTATCCTTCTTATTTAACCCTTAGTGCGCACCCGGGGTCAGGCTGACCCCAAAATTTTTTTCTCACGTAAATAGCGTTCACAGGTAAGCGTCTCCGGGATTAAATACCTAATACTAAGGAACCGTCATCCCTCCCCTAAAAGTGAGAAGCATAGCCAGTCTAGCTGCTGCTTCTGTGTATGCGTGGCAGCCGTACGAAACAGACGTGGGGTCAAATTGACCCCCAGTGTGCACAGCTAAGGTGTTTTAGTAATTTTTGGTTCCACGTAAATTATATCATCTTGCACTACAGGTAAGCAAATGCAAACGTGAAATGTGTCCAGAATTGTTTTTTCTTCAATCTAATATAAGTTGTATATAGAAATGGCGTATAACTTACGGCCGCGGAGCGTTGGGGACGCGATTCTGGAGGAGCGGGAAAATGACTGCGGCGCAAAGGAGTAATAATTCTGCCACATTTTTAACAAAATGCACAAAATACAAGCTATGTATCGAAAATAAAGCAGATTTAAGATGATTATTTTTGAAATAGTTGTTGCAATCTCTCATTTTCCCTCTTTCACGAAACCTGAAAATCGACCAAATTCATAATCCAAAATAAATATACTTTTTGAAGCGGCCGCTAAGCGGACTATTTTTACCTTAGAACATGGACCCTTGTCTGTAAAATCCTGAAAGGTTTTTTTCTCCAAACTCAAAATTGAAGTTTTTACGAGCATTTTTACCGAAACAGTGCTTTTTTTGCGTACCATCAACTTTAAGCACGTTTTTGAACAATTATGAAGGATTTTTTTGGAAATCTAACTTCGCAGCCTTAAAGTTTGATCAATTCACTGCAAAAAGTGACTGGACCTTTTTTTCCAAAAAGCGCATAGTTACCGAGATATCCGAGGTTAAAAATGGCTAGGGGTCAAATTGACCCCATGTGCACTAAATGTTTCGCTGCGAAGGTGTGCACACTAAGGGTTAAAGAGGGTTATAATTGGACGCATGACCTTATAGCTCTTTATGCATCCTAACTCCCAATATAAGATCAAGCCTCGTTTCTTTCCTCCTATCTATTAATGCACAACTATGAACTTCCTCGCCTTGCTTTTAGATCCATGAGACTGCATGATTAAATTTTTTGTAAGCTTGGGTTTTGACACTATCTATCCTGAGGCTCGTTAGCCACGAAAACATTAGGTTTATTTGAGCTAAATACACTTTCTACACTCGAGTGTAGAAGATGCAAGTGTATCGTAGGACCTCTTGCTCAAAAATGGGGAGGTGTACACCACGATAACGCGAACGCCAAAAGTGTAATATACAAGATGGCGCCGCCCAGCAGCAGCCAACCCTAACCTATTATACCGGCAGCTTACCATGCAGTTGCACGATGCATTATATTATAATATATATTTATTATGATATGTATCAATAACAATAAAAACAGTGATAATAGTTTGATAAAATATAGATATTTATAAAGATGTAGAAACAGTAGTAACTTTTTATAAACCCATACAATACCCATATAAACTTCCTTCAATTTAATCGCGAAAACATATACCAAAATTTTAAACTAGTACGATAAACTTTGGATAGTAGGAACTTGAGATGTGGCGTCAGTTGGCGTTTACATTTTTCTGACTGCTTACACTTTTTACACTTGCTACGGACCGAGTGTTCGCTAGAAAGTGTAACTTCTCTTACACTTTCTAACGCGAACAGCGCACAGTGGTCCCAAACCCCGAAAAGCTTGCCAAAAGTCGAAAAAAAATATTTTTTCTAAGGACTTTCAATGGTTGGAATAGTTGTAGTGGTACCCCTAGTATGTATTATGACCCTTAAGAAAGGGGGAGCGTCCCTACCTGGCTTGGGAATGCATTCCGTTCGTGAGCGTGCGAGCAGCTGCATCTTTTACTCGTCGCGCGTCGAAAATAAGACAAAGTTCAAACACGTGTAGAATCGCGAAAAGTGAACGGATTTTGATTCTCCAAAATGGATTCTTCTCCGGGAAGTAAGTACAATTTGAATGTGTTGCTCAAACTTATTGTTAACCGTGTATGAGATAGTAAATCATTAATAAAAGTAGTGGTATTTTTCTTGGTTATGTTCTGAAAAGTTGTGTTAGAAAAAGCAATAAGTCAAAACTCTCATCGAATCCTGCCCGGAAACTAAATGGAGACTGTTGCTTAGACATTTCTTCAAAGCATATCCAAAAATTGTCTGCATCTGGCTGCGACTTTGGTTTTGGGGATAATTTTTATGCGATGATGTGTGCACTCGGGTGGTCCTTGTTCAGGATATGTTCTTGTTTCCTTTGAAAATGGTGCTTAATCGATTTCAAATAAATAAGTAAAAATTCATGCCAAATTTTAGTTCGATATTTTAATTGTATCCTGCCCCCCCCCCCCCAGTAAAAGTTTCAAATTGGAAATACGTGTAATGGAAAATGCCGCTTGGAACATTCGTATTTTTACTTATTTATTTGAAATCGATTAAAACCCTAGTGTGCACTATCTGCAGTTTTTCATCATTCTCGCATCTGTAATATTGTTTATAGGAAATTGGTAAAGATAATTCTTCTATTAATGTTAATTTTCCATTTTCTACAGAAAATGATTCCAGATTACATCTTGTTCAGGTTGAGATCCTCGGAATAAATATAGATGATAGATTTTCAGAGGGTGAGGGCGACATGGTCCAATGTCGAGAGTACAATTATGAGCCTGAGGAAGTGTGAATGATTACACGAAACGCCGCGAGTAATACAAATCTTGACTTAATGATTATTGATCCTACACCCTCTGAAAATCTATCATCTATGATTTCAGATTTTCAGTTTTTTTTTTTTTTTTTCAGTTTTTCAGATTTTTTCACATAACACAAGCGATACATCGGACGATGATGACAGTCCGCAGGACAGCGATTAATTGTAAGAAGTGCTCAAATTATATCGATTAAAAATAAAATAATGAAAGAAATATATTATGAATATTCATTGTCATTGTAATAATGATTAATTCCTGTATTCCAATCCTATTTTTCCCAAATCTTCAAATGTCAACTGTCCTCACGTTTTCTATTTCATTTATTTACAATCGTAATTTTTAAAACCTCCGAGTCCAGAAATTCATCCGAATTGAGTACGTTTTTGAAGAAATTTTTCGCCAGATTGGATCCGCCATTACGTTTTTTCAAATTTTGACTTCGAATTCGTAATCAGCGACCCCGAAAACCCCCGAGTTCAGAATTTCATCCGGATTAAATGCATTTTTGACTTTTGGCCAGCTTTTTGGGATTTGGGACCACTGTGCGACGGCAGACAACAGATATGGCTCATTCTCAGATAACTGTGATTTTTAAAACTTGAATTTTTCTAAAATTAAAAATGTATTAAAACGCATGTTTCGGGTGTCTTTTTGCTTCACTTATACACAGAACTAAGACTGTAATGTAGTTCTACTACAACTATAACAGAACAAAAACTATGACAATATTTGAAAAATATTTATATTATATTATTATAATATTATATTTTTTTATTTTTTATTTTATACTCAGTAAGTGGTCCTAAACCTTATGAAAAAAAAAAATTGGATCAGCAATTTAGTGCAAAGTTGACCAAAAAAAACGTCTATTTTTGCTGGCCTATTTAGTTACTTTTTTGGTTTGGGTCTTCACTCTTCTTTTTAATTGATTATTATTGCACAAGTTTTGGAGCCCAGGTATGTCTTTCAGTCTCGTCCGGAGTATTCTAGCCATTTTCAACTAAACTAAATAACAAATAAATAAGTTATTTTTTATTTTTGCCATGGTACTGACATCCACGGTACTGACATTTGGATTTATAATTGACCTAACTTCATAATGCGGATAGTTGAAATAATTTCCAAAATAATTTTGATGTTTCACGTGAAAGCAAATAATAATTCAGTACAATTAATTCAAACATCATAATAATAACCCTAAATTTCAATACCATGGTACTGACATGTAATTTTATGACTTACCTTTTTAAAAACTAAACAAATTGCTTTAATCATATTTTTTAAACTTCCAAATGAACACACAGCTGTAAACAATGCACCAATAATCTCTCTTTAAAATGACACCAGATAGAGCCAATGAAACTAAATTAAGATAGCGATTAGGCGGTAAACATTTCAAATTTAAAAATTGAATAAAATTCCCGGACATAATTCAATGATGATTATTTTTCTCAACAATCAATATTTTCGTATAATTGCAATACAATTTGATTGAGTATACATTAGACTTAAGTTATGAGAGGTTGATTTTATATTACAAAACGAATATTGATAGAAATTTATACATTTAGTTTGAAAAATGAGAATCGGACATGCCACGGTACTGACATTTCCAGTATATTTTCATCAGTTATGAATAATCCGAAACCACTTATGTTCCAATATCCAATGTAGGTTGTAGAAAACTATCAGATTTATGACATTAATGACTACTTGATGAAAAAAAACTCTATTGGATGATAAATAATATACTGGACATAAAAAATCACAGTTATCTGAGAATGAGCCATATAACAATAGAATTGGGATTATACAGATTTAAACTATTATAATTTCTTCAAAGAATGGTTGTATAACACGTAAGAGCTACTTATTAACAGTATGAGAATCATTCTCATACTGCCCAGTTGAAGTCCCCCACCACCATGTCCCCACTACTCTAACATGAGTTCCCGCCGTGCAATTGGTCTCTGGTCTCCGCGTTAGCGCGATCGTCTAAATCTGTTTGAAATTGTGCTTCGTCGCGTTTTCGAGAAGTATGTATTTTTGAATTCCGGGGGAGTGAGCTGAGGCAGTTAAGGGTGCGAAATCAAGTAAGTAAAATATTTAAGATATGCTGAATTAGATTGTATCAAGATTACACCCCCGAGTCTGACACATTTTTAAGAAATTAGTTACACATCTACGATAAATTTTGTTTTCACGCCGTTGTATAACAGATAATGCCTATTTGGAAATTTTCAATTTTCCAGTCCACTAATATTAGAGGGTCTAATCAATAATGAAACGTATAATAGAAACTCGACTCGGGTCAAGCCAGACTACTGATTCAATTACAGCTGATAGCCGACTGGAGGCTAATTCTTCTCGACACGTAAACACAATGTTCTTTTAAAATTTTTATGGTACAACCTACCAAAGATCGCATATCATTTCAAACACACTAGATACAGTGAAAAAGTTTTAATAATTAATTAGATATTTTTTGGTAACACGTACTTGAAAACTTCAATTTTTGATGCCAGTGTAGCGTGCGTAAAATACCCGAAGAAAAGATGTTAGCGCATTTGCACCTTTTGTATACCTTACTTTCTACACACGGACTTTTATTGTAGTTAAAACAGAAATAACACCTGCCATACAATATACCGTTTACCTAATTCCAATCTGATATGTTCGTAGACACTCCACGCTGACTTTTCTAGTGAAAAACTCCCGCCTGAGAGCAATTTTTTAGCAGCATTGCAAGATTGGCAAAAACCAGATTATCAAGACTTTGAATCTTCTCAAGGAGCCAATTACCAGAAGGAAATTTTTTACAAATAAATAAGGAAACAGTATACAATCACCAAATAAATTGTGATCAACTGAATAATTATCAACCAAATAATCATCCTCTATACCATCAACAACCAAATGATCAAGTTGTTTACTATAAAGAACTAAAAAAATTTCAACAAAACAATCAAGCCTCAAACTCTCAACAATTAAACAACCCACAACCGAACAATCATCCAGTGCATGGTCCAGAAGTGAACGATCAACAACCGAACCGAGAAGAGTCAAGCAGTCAACAAATTACCAACTCGCTCAGTACTATTTCAAACGCTAGCACTGAGACAGTTCAGTTGAATGTATGACAGCTTGTATATGCCAAATTATTTGGACACCTATTACTCATCATCAATGGTTTCGTTTTCATTCTGAAATTTTATACATTTTCAATTTCCTTCAGAGACTAGAGAAAGTTCTCCACTCTTTTGGCGAAGAGCGAGCGATTTACAGACACTTTCATTTACATGGGAAACTGAATGAGGAAACGAGACAAATTTTGGTTCAAATAATTATCCAAAGCGAGATCGATGAAGCCTGTCGTGGATTGTCGGTGAAAGGACCTGATCAACTACAAGAGTTTTCGTAAGTATCTTTAATCAACAAATGAATCATTCCAAAGGGCATATTCGATATTATTCACAACTATCAGAAGCTGACCGAAAATTTTATATCTTATAGGGCCAGTATCTATACTAGTTCGATCAATCCAAAATAGCTTAACAATAATATACAACCACATGAACTTTAGACTTACTACAGTATAACCCCGATTAACCCGGGGGGTCGGGCCCGAGAAGTCCACGGATAACTGAAATGACGGTTAATCCGAATTAGGTATCAAGACTTTTTAGTTGAAGTTGATGAATCCTACATACTAATATATAAAGATCTCTGTAGAGCGATTCTGTAACTCAATAACGCGACTTGCGCTATCGTTATAATTTTTTCAACTGCTACGCCAATGTATTTCCCCGCTAATACCCGTGCACCCCCGCTGATACCTATGTGTTGTTAAAAATTGCGAATCTAGAGTCGCCTCGTAGCGACAATTATATAAAAGCGGCCCGTATTGAAAGTTATTCAACGCGTAGCAGACTGAAATTCGCTAAATCATAACGCCAGCCACAGTGCGACGTTATGAGAAGCATTCTCTTCTTCTTAAATCTAGCCGTAGATTTCGTAAATTAAGATACGAATAATGTAATGTAACCGGTGTCTCGACTACGTTCGGGTACACCTAGGAGAAGGCCGGGCTACAAACTTGGGGCTCCTGGGGAAACTCGTGCTGGGCGCCAGACTTCGGGCTCGAAGTCCTCACTCTCTCTCACTCGCTTACGGCTAACTAGTCTAGGGGTAGAGGGATTTCGTGGGGGCGTAGAATAAAGACACCGAAGAAGAATTACGTTGACTAAAATTTTATTAAAAGAAAAAAAGAAAAGGTGGCGAATTTAGGATCACGCCCGCTACCTGGCGTCTTACAATGAATTATAAGATTAACTCTACTCTACTCTAATTATTTAAACAATGAAATAAAAGTAATCAAAAGCAAGGAAAAGAATCTCTGTCGTTGCTTGCTGTCTGCCGGAGGCTCTCTCTCTCTCGCTCACGCTCACCGCAGTCCCGCGAGTCAGCTGTCACGCTGCGTGGCTCTCGCGAGCTCTCGCCAGCAAGTGACGCTCCGCGGACTTGACGGGAGGGGAGGGGGTTGGCGGGGGATTGCCGGAGCTCGGTCTCGGCGCAGCTGAGTGCGTCGCGTGACGACACAGCTCGGGCAAGATGGCACCGACACAGAATCGTCTGTCGGCTGCGCAGCGATGCTGAATAGCACGGCTTTGCGCAGCGCAAACAACACGTGACCGGCTACCGAGTCGTTCGAAAGTAACGGCTCGCGGGTAACCGTCGGAGACGTCCCAGCGGGTTGGTTTCTACTGACTCTCAGGGTTTTCTCAGGACCAAAAGATGTACTGGTTCCTACCTTTGCTGACCGCTCTCTGCTTCATACACCGGGACGCAGGGGGAAGAGCCTCCAAGCTCCGTGCTCGGTCCGGGGATGAAGCAAGTGTCGGATGTAACCCAGCGGTAATCCAAGTACTCGTTTGTCGACGTCCGAGAATTATTGCAGGATCGTAAGATCGTGCCGGGGAAATCACTCTCACAACACAAATTGGTTAAATCTAATGGCTCGCTAGCCCTCACTCTCACTCTCACTCTCACTCTCTCTCTCTCTCTCTCTCTTATCTATTTCGCTCAGGAAATTTGCTCGAGGCAGTTCCTTCCGAGCTCCGAAATAGACTGAGGATCGTCTCCGTAATCATCAGTTCCTTTCTGCGGCGTTCATCCTACGAGCGCTGGTCCTTGCCGGTCAGCTGCGAACAGCAGTACACGGTCAAGCACTGATCTCTATACTAACTGGATAGAGGATGCATACGGTAAAATGTTCCGAGAGACAAGATTTCTGATATGGTCAGCAGAGACTCTGTGAGTGGTCAAAGAACTAAAATGAACTGTAATGCGCGTGCGTCGCATTATAGCGCCTTTGAGAATTAACATCTCGCATGCGCAATGGAACGCATTTTAGTTCAATGACCACTCACCGAGGGCGCTGATGGCCTATTCAAATAAAAAATTTGGAATACATTGCATCCTCTATCCAGTTAGTATAGAGATCAGTGCGGTCAAGACAGCCATGCGGGAGGAAGGCGGCAAGAATTTAACTAGCGAAATCGGTGTACGACGCTCTGTACGCGCGTTAGGCTCAATAGGAGGAGGTCATAACGTTTTGCCACGTTACAGTAATCAATAGAAATTGTTCGGCTTGTTAAATTATATCAAAAACTGTTGATAATGATTTTTTGTTGATCCGATCGTTCGACTCAATATTTATCAAGAAATTTTCTATTTAACTTCGCGTACGCAATGAGTGCTTTTTACGACAAGCGTATATCATAGTTTTGAATCTTTAGAAATTTAATAGAATGAAAGGCTTTCTGGATTTTTTTACGTATTTTTAAAACCGACGGTTTCTGAGATTTTTATTTTTTTAGCAATTAGATGTATTTTCAGAACCATTTGTAGCGCAAAGAATTGATGGTAGTGTATATTTGTTAATTTTCTAGCCAATTCTCAATCGAATTATTGCCATAAGTTTCATATCGCGAAAAAGGCTTTTTTTTAATTTAAAAAGTGGGCTAAGATAATTTTTTCCTGCCAAAAACCCACAATTGATTTTGATTAAAATTATTCAAAGTATTCGGTATGGTATTCAAAATTTACTGAAAAATTCGAAGTCGAACGATTAAAATTAAGTAATAAAATTAAGTCGAACGATCGGATCAACAAAAAATCATTATCAACAGTTTTTGATATAATTAAACAAGCCGAACAATTTCTATTGATTACATTATTCGTATCTTAATTTACGAAATCTACGGCTAGATTTAAGAAGAAGAGAATACTTCTCATAACGTCGCACTGTGGGATGGATAAAGGTAATCGGTAAAACGGTAAGATTGATTCATAATTATGATAGACGTATGCCGTAAAAAGTATTCATTGCATACGAGAAGTTAGATTGGAAATTTCTTGATAAATATTGAGTCGGATGATAGGATCAACTGAAAATGATTAGCAACAATTTATGATATAATTTATGAAGACGAAAAATCGATTAAATTATTCGTACATCTTCTAATTCATGCTATACGCCAGTAAAGATTCGTGGAATTAAAAGGCGAATCCCACCAAATATTTCCGTTTGACGAATGTCAGAAAGCTCCGGCTAGATTTAGGAACAAGCTTCTCATAACGTCCCACTGTGGCTGGCGTTATGATTTAGCGAATTTCAGTCTGCTACGCGTTGAATAACTTTCAATACGGGCCGCTTTTGTATAATTTTCGCTACGAGGCGACCCTAGATTCGCAATTTTTAACAACACATAGGTATCAGCGGGGGTGCGCGAGTATTAGCGGGGAAATGCATTGGCGTAGCAGTTGGAAAAATTATAACGATAGCGCAAGTCGCGTTATCGAGATACAGAATCGCTCTACTAGTTAGTTTCGATATTTCGTTAATACTTTAGTCTTGTTTGGCGATCAACTGACTGCGAATGTTAGATTGTAATAATAGGTTTGATAAATTTAGTATCCATGGAGTATTTGATATATTGTAATTTTGTATCAGGAGAAGCACCGAGATCGCAAACGAGTTTGCTTGCACGGTTAATCCGCTCCCCGGATAACCGACCCCGGTTAATCGGGGTTATACTGTACATGGCTTACATATATGAACAAATCCATCCATAGAATCTAGCAGTTCCAGATTCGTTTCATTCGCTGAAAATTTCAGCAGTCATTTTTCACCTGAATAATCACCATCAAAACCCATCCACCGGAGTAATGTTTGCATAATCGTTCAAGTTTATAACAAAAAAATTTCGGATGCGAATCAAGTACCTCACTTACACACAAAGTTTCCTGCGTCTTGCAGGATATCGAAAAAAAGGTTCACAGAATATTCTGCACAAATAGAAGAACTATTCCCTCCGGATTTAAAAGAAATCTATTACACACCATTTTACTCCAATAAAGGCGAGAGAGTGCTAGCAGGTGGTAGGTTTTGGAATCACTATAATGACGCAAAGGGGTGTATGCGTGAACACGGCTTGCTTCAGAAAAAATCTGACGAAGTGACTTCAACTCCAGCAGTGAATCACAGTGGTTGGTTAATTGCACAATTTATATGAGCATTGAAATATTTCACATCATAAACTTTACCTAGGGGGGTACATACACCTTTAAAATAATTTTTGTCAAATCACTGCTGCTCTGTGAAAACATTTTCGTGACTCAGTCTTTCTACAGTCAATTAGTGCTGTTTTGATACAATATATTCCATGATTTTTCCAGGTTTTATGTCCTTTGCTGAACGTAAATTCAATCCATCGAAGAAAAATCAGTTATTATAGAGTACAGGTTGCTGCGTTGGATGACATTTCTTCAACTTTGGAGGAAATATTCTGTATTGATGTAATTTCGGGCCAAACCAATAATATTTCATGAATTTAATTTTTCGATATAGAAATTTTTGATTTTAAAACATTTTTTCCAAAACGATAGAATAAAAGTCTTATAATCAAAAATTTGTATGTCTAAAACTTGAATTCATGAAATATTATTGGTTTGGCCTGAAATTACATTCATACAGAATATTTCTTTCAAAGTTAAAGAAATTTCATCCAACGCAGCAATCTGTACTCTACGACAACTGCTTTTCCTTCAATGGACTGAATTTATGTTCAGCGCTGGACACAAAATCTGTAAAAATCATCAACTCTGTATCAATAAAGCACTAATTAACTGTAGAAAAACTGAGTCACTAGAATCTTTTCTCAGAGCGTAGCAGTGATTTGAAAAAAATCGATTAGAGGTGTATATACCCCCTTAACTCGTGAACGACATATTTATTTTTGGCCTGATAACGTGCACAACTCCTGCAGTTTTTTTGTTTGTGAGTCTTGGTTTGTCATAATCGAAGTTTAATGATAAAGTATCTACAAGATTTTTATTATTACACAGAGACCTTTTTTCTGAATAAATTATTTATGTTCTGTTTCAATCTTTAGATGACATAGAGGAGAAGCTAGAGTGGCTCAGGAATTTCAGTAAACCATTCCAGAAGGTGACAGATGATTGGTGAGAAACCTTCTCAGCAAGACAACACATGTTGTTAGTTTTGAGGACCGACGTTTTTTCTTATTTCTCTGAATTCTTGCCCTTAAGGTTGCAAGAGGGGGTGCACTTGGTAAGTTGAGGAGGTAATTTTACTTTGATCTTACAAGATAACTGCAGTCAAGTGTAACGGAACCAATATTTTGGAGTACAGATCAATTCGGATTTCGAAGCGTTACATCCTGGAAAAACACTGCTTTTCACTGGGCGTTGGTCGATTGGAGCGGAAAAGTTGTCTGAGCGTTTACAACACATTAAAAATATTCGATCAGTTGACGATAAGGCGTTACTTAAAGTCATATCACACTTGAATACAGGTGAATATTCATAATATAACTATAATAATATTATATATTATGCATGTAGTATGTGTGAATGAATCTTGTTGAATATGCGTTTTTTGAAAAATCTTAAATTATAGACACGAAAGCAGCAGTCATATTCCACCAATTCCTTATTTAATACCTGCGGAACGTCAAGGAAGGAAAAGAACATCCACTGGCAAAGAGAATAAGTCTGGAAACAAAAGTGCAAAGAAAACAGGCTCAACAGAAATAAGCGCTGTAGGAAGCAGCATTGTTCCATCTTCAGAAGAACTGCAGGCCGGTAAATCTTCATTGATTGATCGCAGGGAATCTTTCACAATCATTGTTCCGGTTAGTATGGCAGCTAAATCATTATACACTGTAAATGTTACCGGTTGATAATGTTTGACGACTTTTGTATTAACTTATACCGAGTTAATGTACCCACATACTTATATTATACAGACTGCAACAGACATCGAAGTGCAATTGGAAAGAAAGCGAGAGGAATTGAGGAAACGGGGTGAGACTTTGCAGCCAACACCTGTGATCGTCGGTACTTTGACTGATATAATATCGACACACGTTGTCGTTAATGACATAGTTTATAAAACGGATTCGTACGTCAAAGCAATCGATCTCTGTTTCAAAATTTTTTACGCCGTTAATTGTGAATTACCACACGGTTCAAAAAATATTTGGAAGTTTATCCAAAAGGCGTTTTTTCAAATTGAAAATAACTCCGACCGATTTAGCCCAGCCGTCAATGCTTTGAGTGGTGAGTTATGGGCTGCTTTTAAATCAGATCAGTAATAGGGACATATTTTTCAGTCATAGAATGCTCTCTTTCAGCAGATTCGTATTTTTCTTCATCCATGTATGCACTTTTTTTCGAAAAAGTTTTCACACAATCATTTGTCATATTCTCAACTTAAAAGGTTGATTTATTTTCTATACGTACTTGATTTGAAAATCCTATTCTACGATTATTGTCACTGCATTCTTAACTTGTAAGTTGTAGGATAGATATATTCTTACATAGTAAAAAATGATATGTTTCGAATGTCAGTGTTTTTTTCACGATGATAAATCATTAATTCAACATGTGTATTCGCATCACGGTCATATGTCATACTTCCGGTGCATAGATTGTACAAAAAGCTTTTCGGTTTTCTCGTCTTTTAAAAATTATATAAAATTGAAACATGGCAATAAACCATACGAACGTGCAAGTGGTAGTTCAGGCAAGCGTGCTATTTCAAGAACTCCAAGAAGTGATGTGACTGAAAATGTTGAAAGTTTCACTCCTTTATATGATAAAACAGTTTCTTCTGATGTTAATGAGTGTAATGAGGCAATTTCACTGGGTCATGACAGCAATGACGATAGTAGCAGTGATGAGACTCATTTGACTGCAATATTGCAAAATATAAGTACCGATACTACAGACCAATCTATGAATAATTCTACGCCCAATACTTCAGTAATTAAAAATCAGGTATTAGCTTTTATTTCAAAATTATACAGTTTCACGCAAGTCTGTAGAAAACGTGTTCAAGATATTATATCTGAAACATCTACATTTTGTCGTTCGCTATTTGATGTGGTTCGTGACAGTTTACCTACAGTATCAGATACTGAAAACTCAGCTTCATTACGTGAGATCTTGGATGCTGTTTCTGATCCGTTCGCTAGCCTGAATACAGAATGGCAACACATAACAAATTTTGTAAAAGCTGGAACACTCATACTTCCAGAGAGTCACATAGTCGGGGAGAGGTATGAATTTGAAGAAGTAAATGGTGAAAAAATTCTAACACCAGTCAGAGTCACAGTCGAGTTTATACCAATACGAAGGGTTTTTTCTGAGTTTTTCAAAATGAATAGTGTGTTGCAGGAAACAATTGATTACATGGAAGAATTGAAATCAAATCCTAATATCATATATAATTTTTGCCAAGGTAGCTTATGGAAAACACAATCTTCTTCATTTGATGGTAAAATTTGTCTTCCCCTATTCATGTATTTTGATGATTATGAGACAAACAACCCCCTTGGTAGTCATAAGGGTATTAGCAAATGTGGTGCTGTTTATCTCAGTTTACCCAGTTTACCACCCAAATATCAATCAAAGTTGGAGAACATATTCCTTTTTTTATTATTCAATTCACTAGACCGTGCGTCTTTTAAAAACCTAGCAATTTTTGCTAAAGCTCTTGAAGAGTTGAGATATCTCAGAAATGAAGGAATTACAGTCGTTTTACCAGATGGCCCAGTGCGAGTTTTTTTCCAATTATCATTAGTATTGGGTGATAACTTAGGGATACATTCAATGCTTGGGTTCAGCGAATCATGCAACGCTAATTTGTTTTGTAGATTTTGTTTGACACATCGAAAAGATATTGAAAAATTTTTTCATGAAAACCAATGTGAATCACGCAATATTGAAAATTATGAGACCCTTTTAAACTTAAAAGACATATCGCAAAGCGGTATTAAAGAAGATTGTATTTTACATAAAGATCTTGGATTTCATGTGACAATAAATTTGTGTGTCGATGTCATGCATGATTTTTTGGAAGGCATTTTGCCAGCAGATTTAGCATTAATATTATTTCACTTTATATATGTGAAGAAATATTTCACGCTGGAAGAACTGAATACTAGGGTTCGGGCATTCAACTACGGTTCTAATTATAATCAAAATAAACCAGCAGAAATCTTGCCCCATCACCTAAAAAAATCTAAGCGCTTGGCCATGTCATCTGCTGAGATGCTGACGTTCGTTAAGCATTTGTGCATGATACTGGGTTGCTTAGTACCTGCCGACAGTGAACACTGGCATCAGCTGAAACTGTTAAAAACTATCATGGAAATACTTGTCAGTGAAGTACTACCCGTAGAAGCTGCTAATCGGTTGTATGGTTTGACCACTATATACTTAGAATCTCACGTAAGACTATTTCCTGGTACAATGAAGCCAAAATAGTAGATTGTGATACATGTGGAGAAACAGGGACTTTGCACGAGTGATGTATTTAGCATGAGCCGCAATCGAGTGGAGGCGCCGAAGGCGCCGGAACGAAATGAAGGCGAGTGCTGAAAACATCACACGAGTGCAAGGTCTCTGTCTTCACGCGTATCACATACTGTTTTTCATGACAACTGCATGGCAACCTTCGCTTTCGACGCCATGATAGTGTGGCAAAAATTTTGTCACACTCCTCAACGCCATGATAGTGTAACAAAAATGTTGTCACACTCCTGAACAAAGACTCATTTTCTCTACTGTTTACACGAAGAGAAAGTGAAGGTTGCCATGCATGCGTTATGAAAAATCATTTTATCATACATTACAAAAAAGTCATGTTATTAGTAGGGGTTTTATGGAAAATTTCCTCCATGAGATATGAGGGTAAGCACCAGGAAGGAAAAGTGATAGCTCGGACTGCTGTCAGCCGTGTTAATATATGTCACTCAATAGCATTTCGCCATCAACTATTATTAAATCATCGTTTACTTTCACAATTTAGTTCAGATTCTACCATAAAACATGGCGCAATACATAACACAACGTTCACCGATTTACTCCAAAAGGTTCCATCACCAGAATGTTTACCGGCCAATTTAGAAAGACCTATTCAAATAGTAAATTGGATAAAATTCCAGGGGAATAGAATAAGTAAAAACACAATAATTATGATACCCAATGAAGAGGGACCTATATTTCATGAAGTGCAATTCATTTTGCTGCACACCAACGATAAAACTATGATCATCACAGAAAAATTGCACGGTTGTTACTTCGATGAACATACACAGTCGTACAGAATTGTGCATAACAATTCGGTCTCATGGGATTGTTTGAGATATGCTGACCTCAAAAGTACCATATTCTCCCACAAAAACCGTTTAAGTGATGGTTATACTTACATAGCCAAGTTATGGATGTAGAGTCGCTGTCATGAAAAACGAAAATAAAGTACAGGTCAAACTATATTATTTATGTATATCACCAATTTTTCGGTCCGTATGTAAAATTTATTTTTCTGAAATTTATGGGCAATCTGGTATTGAATAAAAAAAAAAAATTATAAACACTAATAAATGGCTTGTTGTATTTACTGTATTCCATAATACCTATCACATGAGTAACGATTTGAGACACAACTATACTCACTCACAGTCCCTACGAGGACAATTTAAGAGGTTAATATTCTCACTTACAGTCTCTATATGCCTATATGGCACTGGTCTTTATAGTATACATAAGGAGAATTCTTATTTTGGCTGATTGTGACTTCAAAAGAGTATGATAGCCGTCACTATACAGTATGGCGACGTGTACTATACCATTGGTGCAGAACAGAATCACACTAGTAGCCGTCGATTCTTATGCTGACTAGCTGGCTTTACGGAACAGTATGGCAATGAGTGCTGTACTACTGTTCCAGAAGACTACTACACTAGTAGCCGTCAATTCTTATGCTGACTGGCTGACTTTACGGAGCAGTATGGCAATGAGTGCTATACTACTTTTCAAGAACACTGCTATATTGATAATGGTCCCCTTTCAGCAAATCTGATCGCCACTGTGACTTGTTTATTTATGTGTATTATGTGACGTCGATAAATCCTTCCACTTCATGAAATGTGAATACCTATTATATTTCCGCAATAAGTCAATCGTCCTATACAGTATAGTACTCTTCATTATATTTTTGTGGGAGTGATTCCCATAAAATTCTCTCCGTGTGTCTAAGATCTCAAGCCATTTAGAGAAATAATCTTGGATGATAAGGTAGTTTTTTCCACCATATTCGCAAATGTCTGTCGCAATCTTGTTGAACGGTATATCCGGTATATCATGTGTGATTAAAGTTTCCTTTACATTTCGTGATTTATATTTTGCACAGATTTCGCACTTAGCTATCATGTCTTCGATGTCAAGCATAAGGCCGGGCCAATACACTGTTTGTCTAGCTCTAGCTTTAATTTTTCTATACCAAAATGCGCTTCATGGAGTAACTGTAGTATTAATTTCGGTATTTAAAATAAAATTTGACTTGTTCCTTGACTCTATCTATCTTTAGAGGCCAACCGTTAGCATAATAGTATTTTATTTGTTGTAACGTTTCATCCTGTTCTGTTGCTAATTGGAGTTCTTGTTTTTTAGTGTCTGAAATATTTAAACTTGAGCTAACGGAATGCACTATCTCAGTAATCCAGTCCGACTGCCCTACTTCATTTGTTAAGTAATTTGGCGACAATAGATCTGCTATATGCATGAATTTCCCGTGTAGGTATTCTACCTTTAGGTCGTATTTCAGAAGTTTGATTTTCATTCTTTGTAATCTCGATCCCCAAAAAGCACCTCTGGTGCAAAAACCTTTCGCCAAGTACATTAAAATGACATCCACCTACAAAAATGTCATCAAATCAGATACTACTGCCCAAGTACAATTCATTCTGATATACTATAGTCTATAACAAATGAAGACACGAAAAAATAGAAATTAAAATTATAATTAAAAAATTTTTAATTTAAATCAAAATTTGGAGTACGTGGTACTTGGCGAGCCCATGTTTATATTGCTATAAGAGCATTGACGTAGCTCAACTTGTGTTTTCTTGTGCATGTTTTGAAAAGGCCCGCCAAGTACCACTACCTCCAAATTTTTTTTTGAATTTCAATTTTGATTTAAATTAAAAATGTTTTAATTCTAATTTTAATTTCTATTTTTTCGTGTCTTCATTTGTTATAGACTATAGTATATCAAAATGAATTGTACTTGGGCAGTAGTATCTGATTTGATGACATTTTTGTAGGTGGATGTCATATTAAGGGGAGACTTCGGTGAAACTTTCGGCCCAAATGACCAAAAAATCGATTTTTCGTTTTTGACGTTAAAATGTTCTTCAATCCTTCCCCCACCTATACAAAATGTGACATTCTCGAAAAAAAAATTTTAAAGGTGTCTTTTGGCGCGTTTAAGGGGGTATATACACCTTTAAATGGGTTGAATTTCTGGAAAACAATTTTTTTTTTTTCTACAACTTGAAGACTCTGAACAAATTGAAAAAAATCATCATGTTTGAGGAGGGTTTGACCCTTATTATCCATATTGTACATCATGTATTACTTTCAGTCTAATAGTGGTTGCGCTGAAGACAGTGCCGTGGCTAGCAATGGCGCCGCCTGGTGCAAGTCTTCCAAGTGGGCGCCCCTTATGTACAGGTTCAAAATAGGGTGTTTAGAATTTTATTTTAGTTTCATAATCGTACGGTGGAGTTGTGGAGGAGCGATGAATGCAGAAGAAAGAAGGCGCCGTCGCAACAAAATCATATAATCCGTGATATACACGAATAAAAATGGAATCTTAATTAGAAAAAATTATCAATAAAATTTCATTTTTCTTCTGATGACATGACATTTTCGATTACATTCGCTTTTGAGGCGCCCCCTGACTCGAGGCGCCCAGGTGCGACTGCTCCAATGCACCACCCCTAGCCACGGCGCTGGCTGAAGACAAGAAAAGACAAAATCACTTAGTTGTCGTAAAGAATCAGAACCAGAGTTGGACCGATCTTTGAATTTTTGGTCCTCAATTGTTCATAAGACATGCCTCTATCAGATGAACATAGAACTTTTTGATATTGCAAGAATTACTGGAGTTATTGAATTTTTTCGATTTTTTTTTTTTTTGATTTTGACAAAATTTTGGCTCATTTTTCTATTATCTCAACTAAAAATGGGTTCATCAAAAAGTCCTATGTTCATCTGATAGAGGCATCTCTCATGAATAATTCAAGACCAAAAAATCAAAGATCGGTCCAACGGTTGATTTTATTCTCTACGACAACCGGTCAAAATAGTGATTGTTCAGAAATTGAAGGTCCGGATCGAATAACCCGCCTAGCGCTCGGCTGAGTCAAAAAGTGACGCCCTGGTGACCAAATTTTAAAAGTTGCGGAAATGAATTTTGAAAATTCCTATCATGTAGAGGATCGATAAAGAAAACTTTTTTGCATTGAAAGTTTATTTCGATAGTCAATAGTTTTCGAGAAAAAAGATGAAATTTGCAAAATCGTCAAACCGATTTGCACCACGTTTTTTAAACTTAACTCGCTATAACTTCGGCAAATATGAACGGATCTTTTTCATTTTTGGCATGCAGTCGTGGAATACGCTAGCGCTGCTGATAAGATCATAAAAAGTTTTATATTAGATAGTTTTTATCCAATAAATCAAACAAAACCAGCGAGTGAGTTTTTATACGATTCCGTTTGTTCAAAGAGAAAAAGTGTGCTATGAAGTTGAAGTCTCGAAAAACTTTCAGCGAGGCGTTTGTTCGTTAACGTAACGGGAAGATTCTCAGAAATTTTCAGATCATTCGGATGAGAAACTATGAAGATAGAGCGATTTTACAAAACTCGGGTGATGCATGCGATCCCAATCTTTATTATATCGCAATTATATCGCAAGATTGAGACCGCACGCATAGCCCGAGTTTTGTAAAATCACTCTATCTTCATAGTTTCTCATCCGAATGATCTGAAAATTTCTGAGAATCTTCCCGTTACGTTAACGAACAAGCGCCCCGCTGAAAGTTTTTCGAGACTTCAACTTCATAGCACACTTTTTCTCTTTGAACAAACGGAATCGTATAAAAACTCACTCGCTGGTTTTGTTTGATTTATTGGATAAAAACTATTTAATATAAAACTTTTTATGACCTTATCAGCAGCGCTAGCGTATTCCACGACTGCATGCCAAAAATGAAAAAGATCCGTTCATATTTGCCGAAGTTATAGCGAGTTAAGTTTAAAAAACGTTGTGCAAATCGGTTTGACGATTTTGCAAATTTCATCTTTTTTCTCGAAAACTATTGACTATCGAAATAAACTTTCAATGCAAAAAAGTTGTCTTTATCGATCCTCTACATGATAGGAATTTTCAAAATTCATTTCCGCAACTTTTAAAATTTGGTCACCAGGGCGTCACTTTTTGACTCGGCCGAGCGCTAGGCGGGTTATTCGATCCGGGCCTTCAATTAACCTTTAAACTTCATCACTACGTTGATGGTTCTAGATGCCGATACACTACTATAATACTTTTCTATGATCTATCGAGTGAGTTAATAATGCAAAACAGTTTTCCATCCTTCTTTTTGATCTAGGCGTTGGACCGACGCAGGTAAAGTTAAAAGCTGGTTTTGCGACGTCGCCTAAGTCCTGCGCCGCCTTATTTCTATAAAGCACCTGGTTCACAACTGCTACCTTCTACCTCGATGGCCTCCTCCTGCGGGCTTGTCTGTAGTTGCCTCAGAGCAACATGAGCTTCCTTGGTCCTCTGCTCCGCTCGCTTATCGACAACTTCGATTCGGGCTTAGCCCTGTAGTTTCGCTGCAGCGACAGCGTAGCGTCTTGGCTCTACTGAAAGTTTTTGCATGATTCTGAACATACCTCGTTGACTTTCGGAGTTGATCGCTGCAATGTTGGCTCCAACTTGAAGGACGTCACGACCTGAAAATAAAGTCTTAGGACTCGCTCCTATTCTGTGTCTTGTCTCCGACACAGCGCTTTAGTAATGCCTTGTCGCTGAGGTCAACGGAGACTGGTCTGACCTCATTCATCTCAATTTCTGGGAGATTAGCCCGGTGTTTGAATGTCTCAACTGTTCGAACTGCAATTGCCTGTTGATACTTACACCAAGAGTCTCGACCCTCCGGGTAGAGATGGTGCTGCGGCTTATCGTCTGTCGAAGACTTGTGGTACCATATAGCTCATATAGCTGTTTTTATACCTTGAACTAATTTGCGGTTGTTCCGTAAGCATTTCAATAGTAAGACAGATAGTTTAAAATTTGAAAAATTGATACTACTAATTTGCATTTTTTTTCCTAACTTTGAATAGTGATACACAACTTCAGAATCAAGTAAGCCAAGTCTAGTTATCGTGACAGTGAATAACTCATTTTTTGCCTACATATTATTTGCATCTTAGCAATCATTTTACAGAAATTCAGTAAATCGCGTTTATCTCAGAACTATGTTTTTGGGTATTCAAAAAATTCCTTGCGTCTCAGGTTTCATCGAATTGATTTGCCCTTCGGCAGACATATTTTTTGGCATGTTATCTTCAAATTGCTGGAAGGAATTTTGGCTCCGATGAATCTACTTCGTTTCGCAGCATGAGATATACCAAAAAATGTAAGAGCAAAAAATGAAGCCAGTTCCAGTAATTATTGAAATCACCTAGAGGACTCTAATCAAAAATTCCTTCTAGCAGTTTTTAGTCCTTGATAGTAGCTGTGTTCAGAAAAAGTTTCAACCTTCTGCGATGAAACCCAGTGCGCAAGGAGCGTTTCGAAGAAACGTTAGAGAAATATTCATAACTCAAAAACTACTTGTTCGATTGGGTTCAAATTTGAATCAGGTTTTAGTATGAAGGTTCTCAACTTTTGGTTAAAATTTCAAAAAAATTGATTCACAAATACAGAAGTTATTTTTCACCGTAGTCTCCCCTTAATGTACTTGGCGAAAGGTTTTTGCACCAGAGGTGCTTTTTGGGGATATCAGTACTTTTTATGGAATTTCGCTTGAACGTCTAATAATTGTACTCGCTCGCTACGCTCACCCGATTAATTTTTAAGTTTTGTACTATCCAAAATCCATCGATAAGCACATAGATATGTACGGTACATAAGCAGGAACGTTAAGACTAACGAAAAAATATTTTGGGCGAACGCGATATATACTTTTATAACGTTTACAAATTATTCCACTACAGTAATCTACAAACCTACAACGTTTAACCCTACGTGCAGCCCTCCTCCTTTCTTATCCGGGCTTGGGACCGGCATATATATAATATTCAAATTATTATTATTATTATTGAGATTTATGGAATATTTTTTGTATTGATAATTGGTTTCTTCATTATTTCTTTGATTTGGATTCAAAATGATTGCATATTCACGACGAATGACTATGACGTCCAGCTAGCGTTGTAGACGGTTTGTCTTTGCGATGCTAGCGACAACTGTATACAACTTCGGTATGAACTTGTCCCTTCTATATTAGGAATTGTGCATGCATACCAGAAATCTAGACTTCTATGTTTTATATACGCATAGGAATTGAGCAAATAAGACGACCGGGATGAAGACGAAAATTTGACGATGAGACGGGGTATGGAAATCTGTCATTAATCATATCTCAGCTCTCCGGACACCGATTTAACCGATATAGGGCTCAAATGGAAGCTGTTCATGCCCACGTTCTAGATTGAATTAGTTTCAATTCGTGTAATATTGTAGGGCGGAAGAAAACGAAGATACTAATTCGCATTATAGGTTGGAGTAGCTCTCGTTCAGGTAAATAAGGCTCGGCGCAACGCGCTCGTACAAAAAAAATTTTTTTTTTTAAGCCTTAGTGCGCACACCTCCGCAGCAAAACATTTAGTGCACATGGGGTCAATTTGACCCCTGGCCATTTTTGACCTCCAATATCTCGGTAACTATGCGCGTTTTGGAAAAAAAGGTTCAGTCACTTTTTGCAGTGAATTGATCAAACTTTAAGGCTGTGAAGTTAGATTTCCAAAAAAATCCTTTATAATTGTTCAAAAATGTTCTTAAAGTTGATGGTACGCAAAAAAAAGCACTGTTTCGGTAAAAATGCTCGTAAAAACTTCAATTTTGAGTTTTGAAAAAAAACCTTCCAGGGTTTTACAGACAAGGGTCCACGTTCTAAGGTAAAAATAGTCCGCTTTGCGGCCGCTCCAGAAAGTATATTTATTTTGGAGTATGAATTTGGTCGATTTTCAGGTTTCGTGAAAGAGGGAAAATGAGAGATTGCAACAACTATTTCAAAAATAATCATCTTGAATCTGCTTTATTTTCGATACATAGCTTGTATTTTGTGCATTTTCTTGAAAATGTGGTATAATTATTACTCCTTTGTGCCGCAGTCATTTTCCCGCTCCTCCCGAATCGTGTCCCCGACGCTCCACGGCCGTAAATTATACGCCATTTCTATATACAACTTATATTAGATTAAAGAAAAAACAATTCCGGACACAGTTCACGTTTGCATCTGCTTACCTGTAGTGCAAGATGATATAATTTACGTGGAACCAAAAATCACTAAAACACCTTAGCTGTGCACACTGGGGGTCAATTTGACCCCATGTCTGTTTCGTACGGCTGCCACGCATACACAGAAGCACCAGCTAGACTGCCCAATGAACACGGTTGGTTAATAAAACGTATGAAAATCGTGCAGACAATACGTTTAATGTTGTGTTTTAAACGTCTTGTACCTACGTATTTTATCGTACAAAATGTCCGCCCTAATTTCGGTTCTTTCAACGTACTCTCTTAACGTTTTACGATAGTACTTGATATCCGGATATTACACGTTCAGAGTAGACGTTTTTAAATTATGTTTTAAAACCATGGTGGAACGTTTTTCATCAATGTATATTATATGTTCTATTGGTCACTTCTTACCCTATATTATACGGTAGCTGCACACGTTCGGAATTCTACTTTCAAATATGCTGTCGAATATGCTTCTGGCGCGTATTTTGAACACGTATTTTAAATATTTATTGAAAGCTATTAATTCATTTTTTTTATGCAAAATATCGAGAGATTTGTATCATTTCGAACATATACTGATACCAATGTAGAATAATTAGATTTAAAAACGTAAGTAATTTTGCTAAAGAAGTTTTTATTACATTTTTATGACGAATTACATAACAATTATTATTAAATGGTGGAATTCGCTTTCTCCGCACTACCAATCTTATTAAAATCTAAGGCGTTAGTGTCATTCTTTGCTGACCGGTCTATTTGCTGCGAACCGTCGTGCGCCATCGGCAACTAACGAAAAATACAAAGTAGATTACAATGTGAGCACAAATGTAGGTAAAAATATATAGCGATCACGGCACGAGACTTTCTATTTGCTGAACGTACCTATATGCAGCGATAGTACTATTTAATTATAATGAATATCATTTGGAAATAAAACACAAATAAATAGATAAATCAACTCATATGATTTTAAATCGTTGAAAAGGTCTCAACTATTACCCCCATCAATGGTGAATTTCATGTATAATAAATGATTTGCCGACACGTAAAAAACGTAGTATGATTCTCTACACGATTGAGGGGTCATCCCACTTTGACGTACCTAAAAATGAGCCAAAATTTGCGATTTTTTTTAATGCAAATGAGGATAGGTAGACATGAAATTATTTTTGTACTCATTAAATGTGACCTTCTAGTATACGAAAATTTTTTTTTTATTGAATTTCAAACATATGTTCGATAATTATTTATTAATACACGGAGCAACAAAAAAAACGGCGAGGTCAGCGGCGTGCATGATTTTGCAAGTGGAATCCATCTGAAACAGAAAATTCAGGAAGTTTTGTGTTTAGTATGGTAGTGGCTATCTTCCAAACCTATAAAATTAATTTTTAAACAGAAAATAACAAAATGGCGGCTGTTCAAAAAAAAAAAAAAAAAAGCACTTTTTTCACGAAATTTCTCTTAGAAAATGAACTTAAAATCGAAATTTTTGGTATGACGTAGGTTTGTATGAAAACTGACACCATAACAAGTATGTGGTTAAAATTTGGTGAGGATCGGTCAAGTAGTTCTGGAGAAATCGTGCACGCCGACCGGAAAAACGTAATTTTTAGAAAAACGCGTTCAAAGTTTTTTTTTCGAAAATGCTTGAAAATTCATACTTGCCACTAATCTGCGATTCCAGGACCATACAATAGACCTTCAGCTAACTCGAAAGCATCATTTTCATCCATTCTGGCATCCCGACGGCTTGTTCTAGCTTCCTTAGATGTGAAAGAGCTGCGGCGGTTCGCAGCTAGTATGCGATCGTTGTCGCGCAGGCTGGCGTATGCGAACGCATTCGGACCGATTTGGACACCCATTACCTCCATGATTTTCAAAATCGAACGAAATCCTTCATTGAAGGTGCAGGCTGATGTTTGTGCAGCAATTTTGACAATCCTGCTACCATTAAACATGTGCTTAGGTGCCATACTCCACACGCCGCCATTGAAGCTTTCATTATTATTCTAGTTAGGGAGGCGAGGCCGCTAAATGGCGGCATTCTCGAGCGCGGTCGAGACCTATCAAAATCGAAATATCAAGTAATTCCGAAAAGAAAAGCACGTATGGTAAAAACCATTTTAGCGGTGGGTATGGCGTGTACGGGCTTTCAAAAATGTAAAAAAAAACAGTTACCTGGGCATTCTCGAGCGCGTCAGATATTCATACCACGTATGCCCCAAGCCCCTCTGATAACAACGGTATACTAATCTGCCGGTTTGCGTGGTGGGGGTAGGCATATAAAGGAGTCAAAAATCCGAAAATAAAAAATTTACTCGAGCGCGTCAGATTTTCGGAAGGGGTGTTAAGTAGGCCCCAAGGAAGCTCCCTTTAAAAAAACTGACGATTTCGGCGTGACGATAAGGTACGACGAATTTTTGAAAATGCAAAAAAAAAATGATCTTTTGAAATACTCGAGCGCGTCAGATTTTCATAGGGGAGGTTTATCTCGGTATCCTGAAAGCATATTTTCTTAATCTGACAAAAATGTTGGTGGGTTCTCTTAATCTGACCGAAAAAGGTTTTTTTTTTGTGGAGCGCTCAGTCTGTATTACATGTTTATGGCACATTCCTCTTTTTTGCTTCAATTCTGCACTTCGTTTTGCTTACGGTACGTCCAAAAAACAATTTGAGGATCAACAGGCTATTGAATAATATAAATAAATGAAACTGTACATGTCAATAATACTTTTGTATACAGATACGCGTATTTTTTTCCGAGTCCACGAAAATTTTCGAGAAGCTTTAGGAAAAAAAATTTTTTGAGATATAATAAAAGTTACATAATTTAATCATCGTTGTTTCATATCAATTTTTTTTTAACACCCTCCGTTTTCGAGATATACCTACTCAAAAAACCGGGAGTTTGAGTTTCCATGATGCTTTAAGTCCAAAAGTTTTAACCCTTCGTGGGTAACGTCATTTTTTAGTACCCTTAAACGGTAACGTCGGGTCACTCGTGTCCGATGCTCAAAAAAGTGCTTTAACACGCTTTAAAAAATCTGAAAAAATTCATAGTGACTTATTAACTATTCTCGAATAAAAATAATCCACCATATTGCCGATTTTTTTTATTTTTTATTCTGTATAATTAGATATACGAATGAAAACGTGTAAAATGCTTTTTTTTTCAAATAGCCATAACTGCTGATAAAATTAATATTTTTTGATGATCCAAGCGGGAAATGAAAGCGTAAAAGTTGTACTTCAGAAAAAAAAAACTTGAATGGCCGTACGAACGAATGGAATGCTTAAGTTTTGAGTATGAAAAATCGTTTTTTTTTAAATGCGTAAACGTACGAAATTCATAATAAAGTAGACATTTTCATATTTTTCAATCAATTTATCAATGAAAATAACATTTATTTCTAATTTCATGATTTTGACATGAATTGTTATGAAAAAAAAAAAAATTAAGTAGAAAAATATAAGAGATTGGCCTAAAATTAGATGCAATCTAACACTCAATAGAGAACACTCAATTTTCCTAAACACGTGTTAACATTCAAGAATTATATTTGAATGCTCGATTTTCGTTTTATTTTATAAATCCTTTTGTAAGAACACACTTTTCTAATCAAAAAATAGCAAAAAGTCGAAAAACCCAAATTTCTTACCTTGCACTTTTCGCACTCGTATACGGTAACGTCGGGTCACTCGTGCCTTTTTAAAAATTTACCTCAGTCTCATGACTGCTGATAAGGAACTGCGGCGTCGGCACTTGGGGATCTAGTAGCCTACTACACTACAATTTTTTACAGTACAGTTCGGCCGGGCTCCCTTACCTGCTCCCCGAGCTACCAATAAGGGTCACTTTTGCCGAGGCACGAGTGACCCGAGGTTACCGTTTAAGGGTTAAGTTTAGACAAAAATATCAAGAGACCTTTTTTGTGTAAAATAAAATTACCTTTTTTTTTTATTTAAACTTTTTTTTTGTAAAATGTATCGTTCGCGACTTATATGCCGCAACGCGTTTTTCGGAAGACGAAATGGCTCCTCCACGCTTCCGGTCATGCGGAAACCGGCAGATTTTGTATTTTTAGTAAGTTTTAGATTATATCCTTCAGAATAAAAAAAAAAAATTTCGCGCTCGAGAATGCCGGATTAACGTTTTTTTTTTACAAGTTCGCGACCCTATAACTCTGCGGCGTCAAGGACTTATCGTCAGATTAGTTAAATTTAGTCTTAAAACACTAAAATCAACCCCCAATATCTTAATCTGACGCGTTCGAGTATTTCCGACTATCGATTTTTTTTTACTAATCTGATCGTCTATCCTAGGCGCGCGTCACTAGATATGGAGCCAATACTTTCCAAAGTTGTTCTATTAGGTCTAAGGTATCTCTCATATCTTAAACTGCCGCGCTCGAGTATGCCCGAAAAATCCCCTCTTCGCCTCCCTAACTATTCTGCGTGTTTCCACCTAAGCATCTTTCTAGAAGTTCAGATTTGGTTAGATCTTCGTAAATAGGCTTCAATATTTCCTGAACTTCTTCGTCAAGAGCCGGAAGATGTTCATAGCCTTGCAAAGAATCAGTTGCTTCCCTCTTTCGATATTCACACCAGGAGGTCGCACCTGCCGGACAGGGGGGGGGGTCAAAATTCCGAAAAACCAATATGCAGAACGACTAATATTTCGAATATCGAGAGTGCGAGCATTAAAAGTCTAGACCGGAAAAATTCACGAGAATCTATGAAATAGACAACGACGAATTAAACACACATAAATGGAGAAGTACATTTTCTCGAATGAAAATATTCAGACCGGTAAAAATCTCTATGGTCTAATTATCGAATGGCGCAAGTATAGAAATCGATAAATTCGAGCTATTCCGATTATAGAATTCTGAACATTCACAATGCTCACAAATTCGAATATATTATATCGAAATATCAAAAACTCGAGCGTCAAAATTTCGAATTGTATCAAGACAGAAGGACCGAAATCTCGAAAGTGTACGAAAAGTGAGGAATACTTGATCAAGGTAGTTCGAGTTTCTCGCGCTATCAGATAGGATGAATATATTGAACTAGCAGGCAAAATAACGTTGTTTGAAGATTTCGTATGACGAAATTACAAATATATTTCTATACAGTTAAATAACCACGAAACTTATGATATAATTTTTATGTAATGGATGAATAGGTGGGTATCGCTCAATTGGTTTGATGAGAGTGCATCGGGGACAGTTTTAGTTCACTGGGTCCGTTTTGATCCTTAAACCCCTGATAAGTTCTTTCGAATTTCAAACACGACCGATTCAAGGTTCTGTTTTAATCTACAATGATGAGCGATTCGCAAGTTATTGAAAGCATGAAAATATGCCTATGAGGGTGGTCCATAATTCGGTCGTATTCGAACTTCAAAGCTCCCATTAACCAGAACGACTCCAAATATTTACAACAAACTGTAGTCAAAACTCAAGGTCAAAATCTCGACTATTTTGGGATTAGTCATCATTGATTTTTTTCTATCAGTAACGTCAAAAACTGTAATTATACATATACTGTGAGTAAACTGAGAATGTTTATGTATCGTAGCCCTATTATGGATCAATGATGGGGTAAGCTCGGTCGTATATGTAGTAGTATACACATGTGAAGTACTCTGTATATGACTCAGCACACTATTTCTCACTGAGCAATTTACCATAAAAATTTGATTTATTCACCATTCTCATATCTCATTTAATATAATAATAGGTGATGGTTTCAATAACGATATAATTTTATATTTATGTATGTATAGCAGTAGAGACTTGTTTCGAATAATTTCCAGGCCTTCGGGTGGTATAGAACAGAAGGTATGTAAGAAGCTTGTTCGATTCCAAAAGAAACTGAATTTTCGTAGAACACAATATTCGTTAATTAATGGGGATGGTTTTTACCTCAGAGAAATCCATGTTGTCGTAGAAAAATCGTGCATCTCCAGGTTCCACGAGACGGTAATTGTTTTTTTTTTTTAATTAATTGAAAACTAAATGTAGTAGCATGGGTATTGAAAGTGATGACTGATGACTATGAAATAAGGTAAGTGTATTTTCTTCATGAACTTGACCGAAAAATATTATTCGGCTCTATCCAAGAATATTTGATGTGTGTTTACCAATCTCAATTCATCGAATAACTGAAGATTAATTTCCGTGCGCAATACCTATATCAATGCTGATTTTGCATTCGTTAATAATAGCTACGACCGACAGTTTCTCGAATTATACATTTTTGAACGATGGTTTTCTGATGAAATTGACGAATTTCTTGAATTCGTACATAGATAACTGTCCGTCGTAGATGTCATTACCAAAGGACACTTTTTTACCTTGAATTGGGTTGAGATTCTCATAAAAATACCAAATATGAAAATAATGATTATTTTTTTTAACATTTCGAAATATAATTTTATTCAGCTTTGGTACAGCTTTGGTTATTCTGAATATAAAAATATTCTAATCGGGGCCTGCGTCCCCGGTGTTCTACACAGGGGACAGTGTCGGCGAGCGTCCACCCCATCCCACAGTTGAGCTGCGCAAATAGCGCAGCAGCAGCGGTGTCCACACGGTAGGAAAGAGTGTGTTGCGGGTAGGACGAGGCATATTCGGCACAGCTCTGTAAAAAAAATATGTAACAAGAAGTACACACAATTTAAAATGGTGCACATTACACTGCTAAATGTGATATGATGACATCGACGTTTTGAGTAATAATTTATTGCTTCAGGATGCGGATCAAGCGACGTAGTGGAATTTCTTTTTCCTTCAATGCAGAGAACGAGATAACACGCTGGAATTGACGTTCGTAATATCCACTAACAAGTCATTTGAGTAAGATCACGTCAAGTGGACCCCCCATTTTCCACTTGATCATGAAAATTAAGCCTATGTATTTTTTTCTCAAGTAGTCACCATGAAAAATTAATCCCCTGGAAGATTTTATCAAAATTTTCATTTTCAAAACCATTTTTTTTACAGTGAAAATTTGGAATACTTTTAATTAAAAAATAGATTTCAAATCAACCGTTAAAGATAAATTAATTAAATTTTCAGGATTTATTGTCAAATGTCTATATTTTATTAAAATAATACTGGCTTAAAATTATTTGTTCATTATCCTATTGTTAATTAACATTTAAGTAAACAAATGAAAATTTCACTGATTTCTCGGTGAAAAAATGAATTTTTTTTTCATCGGTTCCATGCGCCATTTATTCAAATTCAAGATCCTGAAAGAAAATTTTACTGCTCGCAATTAGTTTAAACAATATGAATTTATTTATCACCGTGCGCCGCGCGCCGGGCGCTCTCAATACAACGTGCGGCCGAGCGTCTCAGGCTATATTGCAGCTTCGGTCAGTCATAATTAAGAATTACAATTAAAAATATTATTATTGAACGAATTTCATTCTTTTAAACAATACAATAAAATAATTTTTAATCATGAAACTAAGACAGAAAAAATTAATAAATAATCAAATATAAATTTTACATAACCGGCTAATCTATATTTATTTTCTCTTGGTAATTTAGTAAGCAATCATTTTTAAATTTACTAATTTGTTAATTTATTAATTAATTAATTAATTAATTATTTTATTTATTAATTTTTTCTGTCTTAGTTTCATGATTAAAAATTATTTTATTGTATTGTTTAAAAGAATGAAATTCGTTCAATAATAATATTTTCAACTGTAATTCTTAATTATGACTGACCGAAGCTGCAATATAGCCTGAGACGCTCGGCCGCGCGTTGTATTGAGAGCGCCCGGCGCGCGGCGCGCGGTGATAAATAAATTCATATTGTTTAAACTAGTCGCGAGCAGTGAAATTTTCTTTCAGGATGTTGAACTTAAATAAATGGCGCATGAAACCGATGAAAAAGAACTTCATTTTTTCACCGAGAAATCAGTGAAATTTTCATTTGTTTACTTAAAAGTTGATTAACAATAGGATAATGAACAAATAATTTTAAGCCATTATTATTTTAATAAAATATAGACATTTGACAATAAATCCTGAAAATTTAATTAATTTATCTTTAACGGATGATTTGAAATCTATTTTTTAATTAAAAGTACTCGAAATTTTCACTGTAAAAAAAATTGTTGTTAAAATGAAGATTTTGAAAAATCTTTCGGGGGATTAATTTTTCATGGTGACTACTTGAGAAAAAAATACATAGGCTTAATTTTCATGATCAAGTGGAAAATGGGGGGTCCACTTGACGTGATCTTACTCATTTGTAATCCGAAAAAAAAAGAAACCAGTCATCCTACATTTTCTGCATTGAATCGCTATAGTCTTGCAGTTTCTATTCAAATGTAATATTTTAACGACGCTTGGATCTCCCGATTCCATGTGAAGCACGAGAAATGAACCAGATAATGAATTGGATTATATTTTTGGGGCTAAGTAGTGAGATAGATTGGCAAAAATTGAACAAATACGGCATGTTTATAGTGATCGAGGAATAAAATAACGCGATAAGGGTTTAGTTGTCTCTTCGCGAAAAGGGCCATCTTTGGCGAAAACGCGATTGTGAATAAGACCAAGCGTCACTTTTCCCGCCAGCACTTGAACGGGTTCTAATACAAGCGCCGGCAGACACCTCGGGCCACGTTAACTCCGAAGAGAAGCGGCCCTACGGTGTCTACTGCCTGGCGGCAGGGTACACGGTGGACATTCGACTCATACAAAACCACAATTCGCTATCGACCGTGAATATCTCAAACGCGTTAATAATCTTTATCAAAAATGCGATTGTGAATAAGACCAAGCGTCACTTTTCCCGCCAGCACTTGAACGGGTTCTAATACAAGCGCCGGCAGACACCTCGGGCCACGTTAACTCAGAGGAGAAGCGGCCCTGCGGTGTCTACTGCCTGGCGGCAGGGTACACGGTGGACGTTCGACTCATACAAAATTGTATTATTCGTGAAATAATATATTTTTCGAAAACGTTGATGTCATCATGCATATAAAGAATATGTACAAGTAATAAGATCAGTGTAACATAAAATGCATGTATGTGGGGCATTCCACATCGACTTAGCAGCCCATCTACCTCACCCCCTTTGATTTTGATCATTTTTAGTATGATCGATACCATACCATTATAACATTACCATATTATTATTTTTCCCATTGTCGTGTGGGTCTTGAAAACCGTCTTTTGAATTGTACAATTTTTGTGAATTTTTTATGATTTAAAAAAATTGCGTTTTCCAGAATGGTTTTTTAATTTTGTTTAAATTTCACTATTGGTAGAAGAAATATTACAATAATTCGGAAACCCTTTTCGATTGACAGCGACATCATACTATAAACTGATTAAAATCGAAGGGGGTTAGGTGTATGGGCTGCTAAGTTGACGAGGAATGCCTCACGTAGAAGAGATTGCACGGTGAGTATAATTGTTTATTGAATTAAGCTCACTGCTGATATGGTCACATGGACTTCGGTAAATATTAAACGTAATGAAACTGCAAATAATTGTTCAAAAGAAGCTGCATTGAATTTCAACACTTGCTCTTTCAGGCAAGTTCAGTAAACGAGGAATTAGACCAGTGACTTCAGGTTTTAACTTCGTCACTAAGACGTCAAAAACCACACAATGAAAGCCCCAAACATTTGGTCGCCGGCGTCCACCAAAAATGGTGGCCATGAATGTGCATAAAATCATAGTTTTCCAAAAATATATCAGAATATGTGCAAGCAAGGCTTTTTAATTCAGTCGAATGACTCAAAAATAACGGCTGAGTTTTTAATAATTGAGAACAGAAAAGCCGCTCGAGGGTAGATGTGTTACATCATCTTAAGACCACTCATAGAAAATCAAGCTGTACTCAGTGTTTTTGAGTCATTTGACTGGATTAAGAACCCGTGCTTGTATAGAAAAAAAAACACATAGAATATTGTTTACAGGAAATTTAAATAGATTCATTTTAGTTATCCACTATTTTTATCGTAGGATGGATACCTATATTCTGATATATTTTCGAAAAACTGATTTTATGCACATTTGGCCGACATTTTTAAGGGACGCCGGCGATTAGTCGTTGGGGACTTTTAGTATGTAGTTTATGACGTTGAATCGAAATTGTATACCAAAATACAATCGGGTGGGACTTATTCCGAAGTACGACCGATTTTTGGTAGAAAGTGACTGGGCGATATACCCGATGTACGTCTACCTCACGATCAGCTGTTCATTGGGAGGTTGAGCAGTACGTCAATCCAATTTGATTACAATTGTTACCATGAAAGGTTCATGGGCAATTCTCCACTATTGGGAAATTCGATGTCTTAAACAAATAAGCACTACATATCTATTTATATTTTTTCAAACTATCATTGAAAATCGAAATCCGTATTAGTTTTAATAAACTGACCGCGTGCGAAGTTAGATTTCTGAACAAATATTGTTTTATTCCTTCTTAAATATTCAAAAACACAGTCCCCTGGTGTGAATGCAAGCGTTTTCATAATTTTCCGATTAGTCCATGTATATTTTTAACAATGAATTGAAAAATATAGTTATGGATGTTGATAATGGTTGAAGAATTTTTTTTTTTTTTTATTCTATATTTTTCATTTAAGAATAGCCATTTCTGGTTGTCCCTGAATATTACAAACAGTCCCCTGGACCAAATTTAACAGTATATATAAGTAATATTTCGTGCATATAATGAAATCAATCGACTCACTACAGAATTAGGAAAACCTAACCCTCAAGCTGCCTCTTCCACAGCTTTTTTCGATTTTTTAAGAAAAAATTTCATCGGGCAACTTTGCGTGTCCAGTTTCCCAATAGCGGAGAATTGCCCTTGAATGCAAAATCATTCGTATTCAAAACCTAATATTGATTATTAAAAAATTTATATCCGGCCGTGGCGTGAGCAGTGAATACGAAAAGTTACATACGTGTTTACCACGGTTCTGGACCAGCTTGAAATTTGAATGTTTGAAGATGTTAATTCAATGAAGAATGATGTTATTACCATTATCTACAGCCAATTCGCGCCGTGCTTCGGCTTCGTCTCGTACAGCTTGTGCAGCTTGTGCTTGCCGCTGCAGCTGCTCCTGCGCCTGCGCCAATTGTGCTGCTAGCTGCGCTGCAATTTCGGTCTGGCTCTGCGGTTGCAGGTGTCGTGCACGCGCCTTTGCTCTCTTACGAATTTCTGTAATAGTATGAAAATATTCAATATCCTTTTCGGAATTCCAACCCAAATCTGTTACCCTTCCTTCGCTGATTTCTTAATCGCCGTCTCCTGGCAGCTAAGTCTGTAGGAGTTGCAGGCCCATTACTCAATGGTCTTGCCCGACGTCCTGTTCTCAGACGATTTGCTAGAACAAGTATATCCAGTTAGTTAATATATTTTTATGACATCTTTTCCTCAAGACAATGAGCAGTAAGCATAAATGATGTTGTAACAGAAATTACCACCTCGCGGATTATAATTTTTCGAAATCAAAACGAGATACGATGGCGTTAAACAAAAATCCATATTTATACAAATGAACTTATAAGCTACGTATGAGCAGTATCATTTTTGAAGGTAAATCTTTTGAATATATCTTTTTTGTTAACGGTTGCGCCGGATAAATGTCTTCTGTACGACAAGAATCATATACAATGATTTCAAACATGTTTGCGGGATTGGCGAACACAATACGATCCGAAACTGGTCAATATAAAAAATTACGCACGGAGTTCGTTATAAATTAATAAAAGTTACCATTGTTCACAGCCGGTGGGGTTTGAGGTCCAGCCTCATCTACGTCTGCTAGGAGTGCCGGTGGGGTTTGAGGTCTGGCCTCGTCTACGTCCGGTAGGGCTGCAGGTTCTATGTAGAAAACAAATTGGGGAGAACGGGGCAAGACAGGCACGGGGGAAAAACGGGCACCAATTCGAATAATAATAAGTACGTCTTAATTGATTGTTCATGATATTCAGACGTGTTTTGTATCAACAATGACACGAGAAAGCGAAAAATTATTGAATATAAATGAAAAATTTGTTTTCGTCGAGGTGCCGGTTCTGCCCCCGTGCCCGTTCTGTCCCGCCCTCCTCTATATTAAATAACCATCCACAACACTTATGTGGAATTTGGGAATGTAATATTATAGGTTTACGATGCATCTCACAAATTACGCCCGAAGCTTGTCAAATATTTGTAAAAGTTACCATTGTTGATCGCTGGTGGCGTTTCAGCTCTGGCCGCATCGAAATTCTCACGATCGAGCTCTTCGTCGACATCATCGGCATCGCTACCGTCGCGGTCGTCATCCGAAATAACTAAACACATTTTTGAAATTACAATACCGTTGCTAATGTATCAATCAAAAATCGAATATTATTATTCAAGATAAAGTCACGCGAGCTACAGAGTTTGCCCGAGGTTGATTTATATTTTGATATTTCAATCATATTACCATTCTGATGCGCTACTGGCGCAGCTTCGGCGTTATCGAGGAGCCATCGTGGAGCTTCGTCGGCAAATAAAGCCCGATCGAAATCTGGATCATCCTCTGTTCAAAAATGTAATAAAATGATGATAATACGATGGTATTTGTCATTATCTTTATAAAATGCGAGATTGAGAGAAGCGGCTATTGTTGATCGTGATGCTCGCTTCCTATATCAAGATATGGGATTTACTACAGTTCCTCGAGAAACGCAGTGGCAACAGGTATGAGATAATGGGTTACGAAGGAGGTACTTCGTTATAGCAAAAATCAGATGTCGCATTGTTTTACAATATCGTTTTTGTATTGTGACTTCGAGATTGTTACCTAAAGGTATGGCGATTGGCGCCTCGCGCAGTTCGTTATCTTCTCCATGATTATTGGCGTCCACTCTATCCATCTGAGCGCTGACTTCACCCTTCAACGATGCTGCCTTCTCCAGAAATTCGGGCACGGTGATGGCCAACATGTATAACTCTCTCCATGCTGCATAAAATTTAAAGTACATTAATGATCCATCATTTCACATGTTGTATAATTGACCTATATGCATGCTTGATTTTCGGATTCATAAATTTTCACAACAGATCAAGAGACAATAGACAATAGTGACCGTTGCAAGAACTGTACATCTTTTACTATCCTCGAATGGGTCATGATTTCATGATGATTGCTTGACGGACCGTAAGACTAACAATTTTCTATACATTGGACCGCGGTGTAACTGCCTGACTGAATTAAAAATAATGGAACATCTATCCGAATTCTGAAGACCAATAATTATGTAGGAATATTATGGTGTTTTCGAGATTATTTTTATTTTTATTTTTTTTATTTTTCATGATCCAACCCTTGATAGAAACAGATATCCTTGCACCGGCTGAGCTCTGTAGATTGAGTGTAAGCAGCCCCTCATTGTATATTTCTAATTAAAGCAGCCAATAACGGCTATTACGAACTTTTTTACCGCAAATACGATGGGGATTGTATTTCGTGTTTAGAAGAAGATAAGGGAAGAAGAAGATAAGATAAGATAGCTTCGACTTAATCTACAGAGCTCGGTCGGTGCAAGGATGTCTTTTTCTACCAAAATTAAAGTTTTGAGGGGTTGGAGCATGAAGAATCAAAGTTTATTTTATTTTCAAACACCCATAACGTATGTAGACTAGGCCTACTATAGACGCATGTTTTCAATTTACCGTGTCAAGTTCCCAATCTTCAAGAAATATATGCAGAAAATTATATATTATATCAAGCATGGTTTTGGGTGAAAGATATGTGACCACTCGATAACGTCATAAGTTTACATCATGAAAATTTTTGCCCATAGTGTGTTAGCCTGCCTATAAAAGCTGGATTTAAGTGATAATATTTATTTCACCTTTTGCGAGCTCTTTCTGCTTGAAGATAGTGGCGTAACGCGCGTGTCGTCTGATTTGGCAATTGTTGCGCAATCGATCAACGTCGGCCTTCGCATGGGACTGTAGTATGAGGAGCTTGCCTTTTTTGTAAACCATAATAATTGTAAATAAATAATTCAAGGTGACAAAGAAAAAGGCTCTGTTTTATCAGGCTTCCTGTATCTTTATCTTCCATGTAATGTACTTACAAACAAAATCCCAAGGCGAAGGGTGTAGCTGTAATCGATGCCCTAATCTACTGTTGTACGATTCTATTATGTTATTAGTGCGCCTGGTTAATCCATATACGCTAAAACCTTCTGGTTTTACAATTTGCAACCAGTATCTTCGGTAATAGCGTATAAACCCATCCAACCTTCTTCTTAGATCTCCGTCCAAATCATTTATTAGTCGCGTGAATTGTTCGACGATCAAATTCGCGGGCAGGTAGGCGAGAGCCATTATTTTTTTGAAAAGCACCTTGGCATTTTCATTCTGCCTGAAAAGATTTTGCAGCCCCAGTGATTTTGCTTTTTGGTAAAGCGCCTGGAATGAAAGAGTTCGTATGTTTTTAAAACGTGAATTAGCAACTCTCCGATCCCGTTATCCATTTAGGTCGTTATATTCCATTTGTTAGTTAGGTACTTTAAAGTATTCTGTTCTCCGTCCGAATCGTTGTCGTAGAAAATGATTGAATGAAACTAAAATTTGATATGCCTACTCTGTCGTGGTGTGTATTGCACCCTGTGACGTGGACATCCGGAAATCTTTCGAGAATTGCGTTGCGCAATCCACGTTCAAAGTCGGTCATAACCAACTCGATCCGGTTGTTCGGGATCACGTATTCGCGTATGTATCCAAATACAGCTACATAAGCAAGCTGTGTCTTTCTAGACATTACAATCCACAAAAAAGGAATGCCCTATAATATGCAAAATTGACATTTAAATATAACATATTGACGAAGACATATCAATAAATGTAATCATATTTACATGTGATGTAGAGACAGATGTGAAATTTTGGAAATATTTTTGATCTGCTATGAATTTGTAATGTGTATATTTTTTTTTTTTTTCCAAAGAGTAGTAATTTTGAATATCTATTACGATGATATACTTGAGTCTTTTTGTTTGGAAGTGCAGCGAAAGCAATGTAGGTGTGTAACAACATGTCAGTGATTCGGAACATCTAAGAGACTCAGTCTATAACATGATAAACATTCCTTACATGATTGAATCTCATCCCGATTACAGTAACTAACTGTTGAGCATCCTCGATGCCGGGTGTCGATTTAAATGTACCGTCGACGAGTAACTTATTTACGTCACGCATTTCATTTGACACAAAATCTACATCGAAGAACAGGGCGTGGTTATATCCTTCGACATCGGTAATTAATCTCACTGTCAAGCGACCAGTTGCGTATTCCAAGTTTCTCATAAACTGCGGATCTATCAGGCGCTCAACAAACTCTTGTATATTGTTCGGTTGCGGCGGATAAACTGATCTACGGCACCTTTTCATATAGCTCTTAATATTTTCGAATGAAATCCTCTCAGCAGCTTCAGGATAACTGTATGATCAAACATTACGACGTGTGAATTGCCGTTTAAATTCTTCGCGATGGAAATATTAAAGTGCAGGACGGATCGGTCGAGCAAAAAGTTAGTCCAAACTGAGGAAATCATTTATCTACAATTCTAAAGTATATAGAACATATTTAGCTCCACAAATGGCTGAATTAGTGAGAAATCAGTCCTAGAAGAATTTAATTTGCTGTTTGTTTTTCTAATAATCAATGCGGAATTTAATTATATTCGTTTGAGCTCGTACGCGAATTTGTGAGTGACCATACGACTGTTCCAACTGTTTCTACACTCTATACATGTAGCAAACCGGGGTTACTAGTTATTGCTTTACTTAATTCCTTGATAATTGGAACGTCAACTCACCTAAAATCTCTCATAAACTTTCACTTGGTCATACACCCTGATCATATAAATCTCCCAGAATTAATCAAAAATCATTTTTTATCGTTCTTGAATTTTTTAAGTCTATAAATCGCGTTCTTTCATAAGCGAATGGGTCAAATGCACCAATTCTAACAACTTATTACTGCATGATTAATCAGTGAAAAGTTATGAAATAATTCATGCATGATTATGCCATGAAGAATTATGATTACAATTTTGTTGGTAAATTTTTACAAATCATGAAACTCTATTATTATCCATCCAGTTCTACTTCGAACAAGTGATACACCGATTTGGTTTAAATTCAGCGGATTCGTCTTTTTATTCCGTTAACAAAGATTTCTTCAAGTTCAATAATATTATTAATCATGGTTAGACTACCCACTAGACAAATTACAAGTTTACCTTAATCACCTAAACTTGGCAAACATTTTTCCACGAACATTCCTAATTCGGCTGATTTTTTTTAAATCTTTGAGCATTCACTGAAAGTAACCTCCATGATTTTTTTCACATTTTTATCTCAATCCATTCCATAAATTTCCTAAAAACTACAATTGCATACAATTCAGTAAGACAGCTTGTAACTATACTTACTTCATTACTACTAAAAGTTGAAAACTGAAGATAAAAAAACAATTTTGTTGAAAAAATAAAGAATTGGAAGAACCCAATCGTTAGGGTCTGCAAAAATTCAGGCTTTGGCTCTAGAGTTTAAAAAAAAAATTTTAAGACAAATTGAAGATATTACAGTTTGAGTAGAATCTTTTTTTTTCGTTGAATTGAGAAAGGCTAAAAAAAAAAAAAAAAAACGTATCGAAATTATATTGATTATTTTTCCGACCCAAATATCGACCAATAGAATTGCACCATTCGACGTCACGTGGTACAACCTACATGGTATTATACTGATAATTTTTTGAAAATTTTCTCTGGTAGTTGCTATATATAAAAAACAAAACATGATCCAGTCAAATTAACCACACGTCAAACTGACAGGTTGAATTCAATTGTGAAAATTGGAGATTTTGCATGAAAATGAGTCGATTTGGAGTTTGTTAACTGTACATTTCGTCTCATGGTGCAATTCTATTGGCCGACATTTGGGACGGAAGAATAATCCCCCGAATACCACACGAGCTTCAAAATTATCTGGCATTTCCCTCAAGGTTCCCTCCAAACAAATAAAATCGTCAAGTTTTTCAGGAAAAATCACTCGCGCTTCGCGCTCGTGATTTTTTGACCTGAAAAACTTGACTCCTTCATTTGTTTGCAACGAACCTATCGGGAAATACCCGATAATTTTGAAGCTCTTGTGGTATTATAAGTGAATAATTTTTACAATATTTTTCAATGAAAGTGCAGTGCCAGTCGAAGAGGATTATTTACTTCACTTTACCCTCACTTATTTCAATATCATTCTTTTCGCCGAGTTGTATGCAATTGAACTTTTTATGTACGAGATTTTGTGAAAATTCATTAATCCACGTCTATAGAATGGATTTAGATAAAAATATGGAATATAGAAAAAAAATAGTCGTTGAAAAGTGTTTCCCGAGTTGGCATCAAATTCCACATATATGTATATATTATACATAGCTAGTCTTATCCTACGCTTCTAATCAGTGATCTTCTTCTACCTAATATACTTTAATATGAAAAGACTGTTGAAGTATTTCAAACTTAATCCTTAAGACTGATTGTGAGGGATGGTATGAATCCTCTATAAAACACACGTATGGAAGTGATGAAAAATACCGTTATGCAATTACAACTGAAATTAAAATATTTTCGAAATTGATGTGTAATACTTACACGGCTGCCAAAGACTCATACAAGTCCTTCAACTTGTACCAATGCGTACGAAGAGCTTCTTTTAACGCCTCTTTAAATTGCGCTTTGGTTTCCGCAAGATTATCGGGTATGCAGTATTGAGAATGATCGTTAATCTCAACTATCCGCCCATAGACAATTTTCGCCGTACCCTGGCAAACAGTCGACTGCTGACAACGCAGGTAACTGTGAAATAAAAACGGATTCTAAGGATGCATTTCTCTGTTTTCGTTTCGTTTTTATAGTACAAACTGCATAATGAAAGTATTTACTCATTAAAGTATTCAACCTCGTAAAAATGATTAAATGAAATGATTTTTGGAAAAACAATAACATTTAAGTATATTTATGACAACTCTACAATAATGAGCCACCGGATTGTACTGGACGTTCGAGATAGCCCCTGAAACCTTTAAAAATATCTTCACAAAACAAACTTTTGAAACCCTCATAGGAAATGTTTAATGGCGTATCCTTTTTTTACACTTCGTAATAAAATTGTGATTATCGCCGTTATTGAAATAATCCCAACAGTAGAAATGATTGGATGGGTGGAAACGCAATAAGTTTTTATTATTTTTACTTCAAATTTAAAAAAGTTGCCTACACGTGCGCATGCGCTGTACTCCTTCATAATTCCCTACGGGAGTAGTAGAGTTCCGAGAGCGAATAATGTGAATTGCCGGTTACGGAACAGCTGTCATTTACGTAGAGCGAGCGCTAACTACGATTGGAGCTTTCTATTGTTTAGAGATTTTCATCTTGACATAACATGGAAGCCACCAATCGTAGATGGCGTGCACTCGGCGACGATAACAGCTGCTTGGTAGCCGGCGATCAATCGTCAGTTTTTTAAGCATCATATTATACGATTTTTTAACGGCCATAACCGCGGGTATAAAGAGCCTAATACCCCTCTCCCCCGACACAGGAATTGACCGATGTTTTTTTTTTTTATCCATGGAATATTGATAAGACACACATATCAAATATACCATGTAAAATTAATAAAATGAATTAAACGCCTCATAGCATGATCATTAACAAATGTGTAATATAAAGGTATTAACTGGCATAGAATGCAATTTTCACAGAGGTATACCGATATATGTAGTGTAACGTATCAGGCTGGCTCCGAGGAAGGATCGGCGCGCGCACACCCTTACGCGGTAGGAAACGAACGGCGTGACGTCAAAACTTGGTATAAATAGAGGACAGCTGACCAGCTTCGGCAGCAATTGTCGCCTGTCGGGGCATATTGGCTCACTATCGTATAAAGCAATTGTCGCCTGTCGGGGCATATTGGCTCATAATTAGAGATTGTTTTAAGCAATTGTCGCCTGTCGGGGCATATTGGCTCACTATCGTATAAAGCAATTGTCGCCTGTCGGGGCATATTGGCTCATAATTAGAGATTGTTTTAAGCAATTGTCGCCTGTCGGGGCATATTGGCTCACTAGCGTCATTTTATTTAGCATTTATCGCCTGTCGGGATAAATAGACTCATATTCTTTGTTAGGCATAGTCGTTTCAAGGTCTACTTGAAACGATTCCCTTTAGCGTCAAATAAAATATTAGAGTATCGCCTGTCGGGATCTCGAACATATAAATTTAGCATAACGCAAAAGCGCGAGTTAGAAAAACATATTGAATTATTGCCTGTCGGAATATTCAAAATTAGAGTCATTATAAAATTAACGCCTGTCGGTCTTAAGATAAATTCAGAAAGCTTAGAATTAAAGAAATTAGAATTAGTCTATTATTTTGTTATATTATTTTTGTATTTCATATTTCATGTCCAAACAAATCAGTGTTAAAATAAAACTAGAATTTTTGTAAACTTGAATTTTTACTCGAACAAACTAAAACAGTATAAAAACTGGGTTCAGGTGCACAGGCGTCTTCACTAGCCTTAAAACGCTCGTGTTTGCCGCTCTGAACACTCTCAACTCCAGCTTTTCCTTTCCTTTGCATAAATCATAAACATAAAATCTAGGAGATCGAATCTAGATGCACTGGCGTCTCCACTAGCCTTAAAACGCTCGTGTCTGCCGCTCAGAACATTCTCGATTTCGACAAGCAGGATAAATTTCCTAATTTATTTCTGTTAGTAACAGATATTTTTTCGTCTGTTGAGCTACTGCTTTTGTCCCCCTAAGTGGCGATACAAGTCAGTAGCGTAGCTAGAGTTTGTCGCAATACTAAATAATAAATAGCCGCCTAGAACAACAAAATCATTTAATGCAACAACACGCCCTGATTCCAGAAATAAAAATTTGTCTTATTTTAATTAATTAAAATAATCCAAAAAGTTGCATTTGGCGCCCAACGTGGGGCGGCTTCAAATTTAAAAATTTAGTTCTGACAAGCACAGCTTTCTAGAACAATAACGGCGAACATATTTCAAATTATTTCTAATAGACAAACAAAAAATGTCGAGTAAAGATTCAAGTAAAGGTCAGAGTAAGGTAGGAGAAAAAGATGTAAAATTCCAAGGTAGGGACGTAGGTTACGTAGGAAAAAACTCAACCGAAAATAGCTTCGGCGATACAGCGAACAGTCCAGGTCAGATCACGATGGCTATGATTTTAGCTTCAATTAATAAGTTGCGGGAACAAACCGAACGCTTAGAGAATAAGTTTGACAGTAGGTTTGAGAAAATGGAACGAACATTAAACCAGTTCCAGTCAACAAACGAAGAAGAGCGTGAAAAGTTAGAAAATCGTATTATGGATAAGATTCATGAGCAGGACACTGCATTTACACAGAGAGTAGATGATTTAGGCGACACGCTGCAGGCTACAACGAAAAAGATTGAGTTAAGCATAGCTAGATGTGAGGATAGGATCGCAGAATGCGAGGATAAATGTAAGAATGAAGTGTTAGGAAACTATGACTTGCTTAAATCTAAGATTCATGAAAGCCATAGGCTCAATTCAGAACGTTTTCAAGAAATCGAGCGTAAACATGAAGGCTTGCAGATAAGAGTAGCGGCGGAGGTAAAGACAGGTTTCGAGAACAATAAAAATTATACTGTAATCGATAGTTTGGAGCCAGGGGGCAAGAGTAGTGTGTGTCTACCCGAGGGCTTGATCGAAAAATTAGTTCTAGAACCGACGCGATTCAGGGAAGAATATTTTCCAATCCCGAAGGCAGGTTTAGAATTAGGTTTTGAAAAGAAACTGTGTCTAATACAAGACAGAATGATAAGAAAAGAGAAAATTAGAGCCGACCGTTTCAATGCATCGAACAAGATAGGCGATCAAGTTTTAATCGAGGCTTTGAATGTGTCCGACGCACATAATAGAAAGATGGCCAAGATTCTGATTTTATATGAAGGACCATATAGAATAAGAAAACAGCTAGATGAAGCCACGAGCAGTTTAGAACAGGCATAAAAAGAGTTCTGACGGGTACACCGAGGCGATCTAAGAAATCATAAACACGAGTCAAACACCAGATGATCGAGCAAGTTCAACGCCCTGGCGAAATGACAAACCGAGAACCTGTACGCAAAAACAACAACGCAAGGTTCATTGCCACCAGAGACGACGACACAAACAAATCAGCGTGCTGGGTGACAGCTGTCAGTATCAGCAGGAAACCAGTACCAAGGCCAAGGCCACGCTAAACAAGGAAATGCAGAAAAATGTGGAAGAAATTTTTTTTTTTTTCCTCGAGACCATCACCACCTTAGAACGATCTACTGGATCTAAAGAAGAGTGAGAGGTTCGAAGAAACAATTACACGGGATACCACACGGATCCACTACAATTTGAAGACTCGTCGCAGCCTGGATTCTGTCCATGAATAGAATTATTTGCACGATCAATTCAATTACATCAAATTGATTAGCAAATAATTAGGGGGCAATGTAACGTATCAGGCTGGCTCCGAGGAAGGATCGGCGCGCGCACACCCTTACGCGGTAGGAAACGAACGGCGTGACGTCAAAACTTGGTATAAATAGAGGACAGCTGACCAGCTTCGGCAGCAATTGTCGCCTGTCGGGGCATATTGGCTCACTATCGTATAAAGCAATTGTCGCCTGTCGGGGCATATTGGCTCATAATTAGAGATTGTTTTAAGCAATTGTCGCCTGTCGGGGCATATTGGCTCACTATCGTATAAAGCAATTGTCGCCTGTCGGGGCATATTGGCTCATAATTAGAGATTGTTTTAAGCAATTGTCGCCTGTCGGGGCATATTGGCTCACTAGCGTCATTTTATTTAGCATTTATCGCCTGTCGGGATAAATAGACTCATATTCTTTGTTAGGCATAGTCGTTTCAAGGTCTACTTGAAACGATTCCCTTTAGCGTCAAATAAAATATTAGAGTATCGCCTGTCGGGATCTCGAACATATAAATTTAGCATAACGCAAAAGCGCGAGTTAGAAAAACATATTGAATTATTGCCTGTCGGAATATTCAAAATTAGAGTCATTATAAAATTAACGCCTGTCGGTCTTAAGATAAATTCAGAAAGCTTAGAATTAAAGAAATTAGAATTAGTCTATTATTTTGTTATATTATTTTTGTATTTCATATTTCATGTCCAAACAAATCAGTGTTAAAATAAAACTAGAATTTTTGTAAACTTGAATTTTTACTCGAACAAACTAAAACAGTATAAAAACTGGGTTCAGGTGCACAGGCGTCTTCACTAGCCTTAAAACGCTCGTGTTTGCCGCTCTGAACACTCTCAACTCCAGCTTTTCCTTTCCTTTGCATAAATCATAAACATAAAATCTAGGAGATCGAATCTAGATGCACTGGCGTCTCCACTAGCCTTAAAACGCTCGTGTCTGCCGCTCAGAACATTCTCGATTTCGACAAGCAGGATAAATTTCCTAATTTATTTCTGTTAGTAACAGATATTTTTTCGTCTGTTGAGCTACTGCTTTTGTCCCCCTAAGTGGCGATACAAGTCAGTAGCGTAGCTAGAGTTTGTCGCAATACTAAATAATAAATAGCCGCCTAGAACAACAAAATCATTTAATGCAACAACACGCCCTGATTCCAGAAATAAAAATTTGTCTTATTTTAATTAATTAAAATAATCCAAAAAGTTGCAGTAGATGCAATACTTTAGAACAAAAATTTAAAACCGTAGAGAAATTTTTTTAAAACATGAAATATTGCCGAAATGTTAGTTTATCGCCGGTAGAATGAAAACGGATATCGCAATGAAAAATATTTGTTCAATCTTACATGATTCCAGCCGGGGATGTTCTGCTCTTCTGATAGATTCTTCCATCTTTCATCCGCGCCGATAAGGGTAATCGCCTTTGCGGTTGTCGTTGCATATTTAAACGGTTGAAGTTATAAATATATATGCGAACGATACAAGCACAAAAAAAAAAAAAAAAAAAAAACCACGATTATACACTGAATAGAAAAGTTTAACGAAATTACAGAATAATGAACTACGAACAAACAAATCAATGATATAACACGAATGAAAACAATACTCAGAAAATAATAATATAATAATTGACGAAAATATCACCCTCTACGCACCGATTGTATCAGAGAAATATAGGTAATATTAATCACTAAACGCGGTATGCAAGGACGTTCGTTGAAGAATGATCAGCGAAAAAGATAAAAGCCGATTTATTAAAACAAAATACATCCGGATTAATCGCCGGTTACCAAGCGGCTGTTAATTACGCCGAGCGCGGGCCAACTCCGATTGATGCCTTCTATTATTTCTCGATTTTTGAATTCGAAATATACATATCGATGGCTCCTATCGAAAAGAGCGTAACTCAGCAGTGCAGGAAAGAAAAGCGTAACTCGACGAAACAGTTAAGAAAGGCATTTGTCATAGGGCGTCACAGGGGACATACGCCTTTCTTAACTGCTTAGCCGAGTTACGCTCTTCTTTTCTGAACTGCTGAGTTACGCTCTTTTCGATAAAAGCCATCGATATAACGATAATAATATCAGCAATTATTATGTACGCAAATCGTGCAAAGTTTAAACATTTCACCTCACGTTCTAAAAGGTTCCGGGCCGCTCTTTTGCCACCATCTTTAATCAGATCTTTGTTAAAGAACGAACGCCCGTCGAATTATTTTATATACTATGGTACAGTTATGTATTACATGACGACGACACTACTGACAGGCTTCATAATATTATTGTGATAAAAATACAGGGTGACACAGAACTCTCGAGCCAAATTAAGTGAACAGATTAGTTGTCGAATTCTAAGCCGAAAATTCCTTAGCGAAGAATTCGAGAGATCAACGGTGTCAGAGTTACCGAATATACTAGTTATCAACGGCTCTCTAGTATTCGGCTTTTCAAAAATTATTTCGAAAAATTCAATGATTTTCGTAAAAACGAATTTTAAGGAATAAGGAATAAGGAATTTTAAATAATCATAATGAATTTTAATTCTTCTGGAGTTCTAAATAGGTAAAATACCAGAATCTTTCAAATTCATGATTTTCATTATTAAAATACTAGGGGCTTCGCCCCTGCGCGCTTCACACTGCACGGTTTGTTTTTATAATAAAGATGGTACACCCTGTATACAGGTAGAATTCATAACGTCTGTACGGTCAAAGTCGTGTTGAGGCAGCCACGAATCAGAATCGGCAATTGTCAAAATCTGTAATTGCTTCAGTGGCTACAGCCAATCGAGGACTCGGTAACCACTAAAACAATTGCCGATTCTGATTCGTGGCTGCCTCAACACGACTTTGACCGTACAGACGTTATGAATTCTACCTGTATACAGGGTGTACCATCTTTATTATAAAAACAAACCGTGCAGTGTGAAGCGCGCAGGGGCGAAGCCCCTAGTATTTTAATAATGAAAATCATGAATTTGAAAGATTCTGGTATTTTACCTATTTAGAACTCCAGAAGAATTAAAATTCATTATGATTATTTAAAATTCCTTATTCCTTATTCCTTAAAATTCGTTTTTACGAAAATCATTGAATTTTTCGAAATAATTTTTGAAAAGCCGAATACTAGAGAGCCGTTGATAACTAGTATATTCGGTAACTCTGACACCGTTGATCTCTCGAATTCTTCGCTAAGGAATTTTCGGCTTAGAATTCGACAACTAATCTGTTCACTTAATTTGGCTCGAGAGTTCTGTGTCACCCTGTATTTTTATCACAATAATATTATGAAGCCTGTCAGTAGTGTCGTCGTCATGTAATACATAACTGTACCATAGTATATAAAATAATTCGACGGGCGTTCGTTCTTTAACAAAGATCTGATTAAAGATGGTGGCAAAAGAGCGGCCCGGAACCTTTTAGAACGTGAGGTGAAATGTTTAAACTTTGCACGATTTGCGTACATAATAATTGCTGATATTATTATCGTTATATCGATGGCTTTTATCGAAAAGAGCGTAACTCAGCAGTTCAGAAAAGAAGAGCGTAACTCGGCTAAGCAGTTAAGAAAGGCGTATGTCCCCTGTGACGCCCTATGACAAATGCCTTTCTTAACTGTTTCGTCGAGTTACGCTTTTCTTTCCTGCACTGCTGAGTTACGCTCTTTTCGATAGGAGCCATCGATATGTATATTTCGAATTCAAAAATCGAGAAATAATAGAAGGCATCAATCGGAGTTGGCCCGCGCTCGGCGTAATTAACAGCCGCTTGGTAACCGGCGATTAATCCGGATGTATTTTGTTTTAATAAATCGGCTTTTATCTTTTTCGCTGATCATTCTTCAACGAACGTCCTTGCATACCGCGTTTAGTGATTAATATTACCTATATTTCTCTGATACAATCGGTGCGTAGAGGGTGATATTTTCGTCAATTATTATATTATTATTTTCTGAGTATTGTTTTCATTCGTGTTATATCATTGATTTGTTTGTTCGTAGTTCATTATTCTGTAATTTCGTTAAACTTTTCTATTCAGTGTATAATCGTGGTTTTTTTTTTTTTTTTTTTTTTTGTGCTTGTATCGTTCGCATATATATTTATAACTTCAACCGTTTAAATATGCAACGACAACCGCAAAGGCGATTACCCTTATCGGCGCGGATGAAAGATGGAAGAATCTATCAGAAGAGCAGAACATCCCCGGCTGGAATCATGTAAGATTGAACAAATATTTTTCATTGCGATATCCGTTTTCATTCTACCGGCGATAAACTAACATTTCGGCAATATTTCATGTTTTAAAAAAATTTCTCTACGGTTTTAAATTTTTGTTCTAAAGTATTGCATCTACATATATCGGTATACCTCTGTGAAAATTGCATTCTATGCCAGTTAATACCTTTATATTACACATTTGTTAATGATCATGCTATGAGGCGTTTAATTCATTTTATTAATTTTACATGGTATATTTGATATGTGTGTCTTATCAATATTCCATGGATAAAAAAAAAAAACATCGGTCAATTCCTGTGTCGGGGGAGAGGGGTATTAGGCTCTTTATACCCGCGGTTATGGCCGTTAAAAAATCGTATAATATGATGCTTAAAAAACTGACGATTGATCGCCGGCTACCAAGCAGCTGTTATCGTCGCCGAGTGCACGCCATCTACGATTGGTGGCTTCCATGTTATGTCAAGATGAAAATCTCTAAACAATAGAAAGCTCCAATCGTAGTTAGCGCTCGCTCTACGTAAATGACAGCTGTTCCGTAACCGGCAATTCACATTATTCGCTCTCGGAACTCTACTACTCCCGTAGGGAATTATGAAGGAGTACAGCGCATGCGCACGTGTAGGCAACTTTTTTAAATTTGAAGTAAAAATAATAAAAACTTATTGCGTTTCCACCCATCCAATCATTTCTACTGTTGGGATTATTTCAATAACGGCGATAATCACAATTTTATTACGAAGTGTAAAAAAAGGATACGCCATTAAACATTTCCTATGAGGGTTTCAAAAGTTTGTTTTGTGAAGATATTTTTAAAGGTTTCAGGGGCTATCTCGAACGTCCAGTACAATCCGGTGGCTCATTATTGTAGAGTTGTCATAAATATACTTAAATGTTATTGTTTTTCCAAAAATCATTTCATTTAATCATTTTTACGAGGTTGAATACTTTAATGAGTAAATACTTTCATTATGCAGTTTGTACTATAAAAACGAAACGAAAACAGAGAAATGCATCCTTAGAATCCGTTTTTATTTCACAGTTACCTGCGTTGTCAGCAGTCGACTGTTTGCCAGGGTACGGCGAAAATTGTCTATGGGCGGATAGTTGAGATTAACGATCATTCTCAATACTGCATACCCGATAATCTTGCGGAAACCAAAGCGCAATTTAAAGAGGCGTTAAAAGAAGCTCTTCGTACGCATTGGTACAAGTTGAAGGACTTGTATGAGTCTTTGGCAGCCGTGTAAGTATTACACATCAATTTCGAAAATATTTTAATTTCAGTTGTAATTGCATAACGGTATTTTTCATCACTTCCATACGTGTGTTTTATAGAGGATTCATACCATCCCTCACAATCAGTCTTAAGGATTAAGTTTGAAATACTTCAACAGTCTTTTCATATTAAAGTATATTAGGTAGAAGAAGATCACTGATTAGAAGCGTAGGATAAGACTAGCTATGTATAATATATACATATATGTGGAATTTGATGCCAACTCGGGAAACACTTTTCAACGACTATTTTTTTTCTATATTCCATATTTTTATCTAAATCCATTCTATAGACGTGGATTAATGAATTTTCACAAAATCTCGTACATAAAAAGTTCAATTGCATACAACTCGGCGAAAAGAATGATATTGAAATAAGTGAGGGTAAAGTGAAGTAAATAATCCTCTTCGACTGGCACTGCACTTTCATTGAAAAATATTGTAAAAATTATTCACTTATAATACCACAAGAGCTTCAAAATTATCGGGTATTTCCCGATAGGTTCGTTGCAAACAAATGAAGGAGTCAAGTTTTTCAGGTCAAAAAATCACGAGCGCGAAGCGCGAGTGATTTTTCCTGAAAAACTTGACGATTTTATTTGTTTGGAGGGAACCTTGAGGGAAATGCCAGATAATTTTGAAGCTCGTGTGGTATTCGGGGGATTATTCTTCCGTCCCAAATGTCGGCCAATAGAATTGCACCATGAGACGAAATGTACAGTTAACAAACTCCAAATCGACTCATTTTCATGCAAAATCTCCAATTTTCACAATTGAATTCAACCTGTCAGTTTGACGTGTGGTTAATTTGACTGGATCATGTTTTGTTTTTTATATATAGCAACTACCAGAGAAAATTTTCAAAAAATTATCAGTATAATACCATGTAGGTTGTACCACGTGACGTCGAATGGTGCAATTCTATTGGTCGATATTTGGGTCGGAAAAATAATCAATATAATTTCGATACGTTTTTTTTTTTTTTTTTTAGCCTTTCTCAATTCAACGAAAAAAAAAGATTCTACTCAAACTGTAATATCTTCAATTTGTCTTAAAATTTTTTTTTTAAACTCTAGAGCCAAAGCCTGAATTTTTGCAGACCCTAACGATTGGGTTCTTCCAATTCTTTATTTTTTCAACAAAATTGTTTTTTTATCTTCAGTTTTCAACTTTTAGTAGTAATGAAGTAAGTATAGTTACAAGCTGTCTTACTGAATTGTATGCAATTGTAGTTTTTAGGAAATTTATGGAATGGATTGAGATAAAAATGTGAAAAAAATCATGGAGGTTACTTTCAGTGAATGCTCAAAGATTTAAAAAAAATCAGCCGAATTAGGAATGTTCGTGGAAAAATGTTTGCCAAGTTTAGGTGATTAAGGTAAACTTGTAATTTGTCTAGTGGGTAGTCTAACCATGATTAATAATATTATTGAACTTGAAGAAATCTTTGTTAACGGAATAAAAAGACGAATCCGCTGAATTTAAACCAAATCGGTGTATCACTTGTTCGAAGTAGAACTGGATGGATAATAATAGAGTTTCATGATTTGTAAAAATTTACCAACAAAATTGTAATCATAATTCTTCATGGCATAATCATGCATGAATTATTTCATAACTTTTCACTGATTAATCATGCAGTAATAAGTTGTTAGAATTGGTGCATTTGACCCATTCGCTTATGAAAGAACGCGATTTATAGACTTAAAAAATTCAAGAACGATAAAAAATGATTTTTGATTAATTCTGGGAGATTTATATGATCAGGGTGTATGACCAAGTGAAAGTTTATGAGAGATTTTAGGTGAGTTGACGTTCCAATTATCAAGGAATTAAGTAAAGCAATAACTAGTAACCCCGGTTTGCTACATGTATAGAGTGTAGAAACAGTTGGAACAGTCGTATGGTCACTCACAAATTCGCGTACGAGCTCAAACGAATATAATTAAATTCCGCATTGATTATTAGAAAAACAAACAGCAAATTAAATTCTTCTAGGACTGATTTCTCACTAATTCAGCCATTTGTGGAGCTAAATATGTTCTATATACTTTAGAATTGTAGATAAATGATTTCCTCAGTTTGGACTAACTTTTTGCTCGACCGATCCGTCCTGCACTTTAATATTTCCATCGCGAAGAATTTAAACGGCAATTCACACGTCGTAATGTTTGATCATACAGTTATCCTGAAGCTGCTGAGAGGATTTCATTCGAAAATATTAAGAGCTATATGAAAAGGTGCCGTAGATCAGTTTATCCGCCGCAACCGAACAATATACAAGAGTTTGTTGAGCGCCTGATAGATCCGCAGTTTATGAGAAACTTGGAATACGCAACTGGTCGCTTGACAGTGAGATTAATTACCGATGTCGAAGGATATAACCACGCCCTGTTCTTCGATGTAGATTTTGTGTCAAATGAAATGCGTGACGTAAATAAGTTACTCGTCGACGGTACATTTAAATCGACACCCGGCATCGAGGATGCTCAACAGTTAGTTACTGTAATCGGGATGAGATTCAATCATGTAAGGAATGTTTATCATGTTATAGACTGAGTCTCTTAGATGTTCCGAATCACTGACATGTTGTTACACACCTACATTGCTTTCGCTGCACTTCCAAACAAAAAGACTCAAGTATATCATCGTAATAGATATTCAAAATTACTACTCTTTGGAAAAAAAAAAAAAATATACACATTACAAATTCATAGCAGATCAAAAATATTTCCAAAATTTCACATCTGTCTCTACATCACATGTAAATATGATTACATTTATTGATATGTCTTCGTCAATATGTTATATTTAAATGTCAATTTTGCATATTATAGGGCATTCCTTTTTTGTGGATTGTAATGTCTAGAAAGACACAGCTTGCTTATGTAGCTGTATTTGGATACATACGCGAATACGTGATCCCGAACAACCGGATCGAGTTGGTTATGACCGACTTTGAACGTGGATTGCGCAACGCAATTCTCGAAAGATTTCCGGATGTCCACGTCACAGGGTGCAATACACACCACGACAGAGTAGGCATATCAAATTTTAGTTTCATTCAATCATTTTCTACGACAACGATTCGGACGGAGAACAGAATACTTTAAAGTACCTAACTAACAAATGGAATATAACGACCTAAATGGATAACGGGATCGGAGAGTTGCTAATTCACGTTTTAAAAACATACGAACTCTTTCATTCCAGGCGCTTTACCAAAAAGCAAAATCACTGGGGCTGCAAAATCTTTTCAGGCAGAATGAAAATGCCAAGGTGCTTTTCAAAAAAATAATGGCTCTCGCCTACCTGCCCGCGAATTTGATCGTCGAACAATTCACGCGACTAATAAATGATTTGGACGGAGATCTAAGAAGAAGGTTGGATGGGTTTATACGCTATTACCGAAGATACTGGTTGCAAATTGTAAAACCAGAAGGTTTTAGCGTATATGGATTAACCAGGCGCACTAATAACATAATAGAATCGTACAACAGTAGATTAGGGCATCGATTACAGCTACACCCTTCGCCTTGGGATTTTGTTTGTAAGTACATTACATGGAAGATAAAGATACAGGAAGCCTGATAAAACAGAGCCTTTTTCTTTGTCACCTTGAATTATTTATTTACAATTATTATGGTTTACAAAAAAGGCAAGCTCCTCATACTACAGTCCCATGCGAAGGCCGACGTTGATCGATTGCGCAACAATTGCCAAATCAGACGACACGCGCGTTACGCCACTATCTTCAAGCAGAAAGAGCTCGCAAAAGGTGAAATAAATATTATCACTTAAATCCAGCTTTTATAGGCAGGCTAACACACTATGGGCAAAAATTTTCATGATGTAAACTTATGACGTTATCGAGTGGTCACATATCTTTCACCCAAAACCATGCTTGATATAATATATAATTTTCTGCATATATTTCTTGAAGATTGGGAACTTGACACGGTAAATTGAAAACATGCGTCTATAGTAGGCCTAGTCTACATACGTTATGGGTGTTTGAAAATAAAATAAACTTTGATTCTTCATGCTCCAACCCCTCAAAACTTTAATTTTGGTAGAAAAAGACATCCTTGCACCGACCGAGCTCTGTAGATTAAGTCGAAGCTATCTTATCTTATCTTCTTCTTCCCTTATCTTCTTCTAAACACGAAATACAATCCCCATCGTATTTGCGGTAAAAAAGTTCGTAATAGCCGTTATTGGCTGCTTTAATTAGAAATATACAATGAGGGGCTGCTTACACTCAATCTACAGAGCTCAGCCGGTGCAAGGATATCTGTTTCTATCAAGGGTTGGATCATGAAAAATAAAAAAAATAAAAATAAAAATAATCTCGAAAACACCATAATATTCCTACATAATTATTGGTCTTCAGAATTCGGATAGATGTTCCATTATTTTTAATTCAGTCAGGCAGTTACACCGCGGTCCAATGTATAGAAAATTGTTAGTCTTACGGTCCGTCAAGCAATCATCATGAAATCATGACCCATTCGAGGATAGTAAAAGATGTACAGTTCTTGCAACGGTCACTATTGTCTATTGTCTCTTGATCTGTTGTGAAAATTTATGAATCCGAAAATCAAGCATGCATATAGGTCAATTATACAACATGTGAAATGATGGATCATTAATGTACTTTAAATTTTATGCAGCATGGAGAGAGTTATACATGTTGGCCATCACCGTGCCCGAATTTCTGGAGAAGGCAGCATCGTTGAAGGGTGATGTCAGCGCTCAGATGGATAGAGTGGACGCCAATAATCATGGAGAAGATAACGAACTGCGCGAGGCGCCAATCGCCATACCTTTAGGTAACAATCTCGAAGTCACAATACAAAAACGATATTGTAAAACAATGCGACATCTGATTTTTGCTATAACGAAGTACCTCCTTCGTAACCCATTATCTCATACCTGTTGCCACTGCGTTTCTCGAGGAACTGTAGTAAATCCCATATCTTGATATAGGAAGCGAGCATCACGATCAACAATAGCCGCTTCTCTCAATCTCGCATTTTATAAAGATAATGACAAATACCATCGTATTATCATCATTTTATTACATTTTTGAACAGAGGATGATCCAGATTTCGATCGGGCTTTATTTTCCGACGAAGCTCCACGATGGCTCCTCGATAACGCCGAAGCTGCGCCAGTAGCGCATCAGAATGGTAATATGATTGAAATATCAAAATATAAATCAACCTCGGGCAAACTCTGTAGCTCGCGTGACTTTATCTTGAATAATAATATTCGATTTTTGATTGATACATTAGCAACGGTATTGTAATTTCAAAAATGTGTTTAGTTATTTCGGATGACGACCGCGACGGTAGCGATGCCGATGATGTCGACGAAGAGCTCGATCGTGAGAATTTCGATGCGGCCAGAGCTGAAACGCCACCAGCGATCAACAATGGTAACTTTTACAAATATTTGACAAGCTTCGGGCGTAATTTGTGAGATGCATCGTAAACCTATAATATTACATTCCCAAATTCCACATAAGTGTTGTGGATGGTTATTTAATATAGAGGAGGGCGGGACAGAACGGGCACGGGGGCAGAACCGGCACCTCGACGAAAACAAATTTTTCATTTATATTCAATAATTTTTCGCTTTCTCGTGTCATTGTTGATACAAAACACGTCTGAATATCATGAACAATCAATTAAGACGTACTTATTATTATTCGAATTGGTGCCCGTTTTTCCCCCGTGCCTGTCTTGCCCCGTTCTCCCCAATTTGTTTTCTACATAGAACCTGCAGCCCTACCGGACGTAGACGAGGCCAGACCTCAAACCCCACCGGCACTCCTAGCAGACGTAGATGAGGCTGGACCTCAAACCCCACCGGCTGTGAACAATGGTAACTTTTATTAATTTATAACGAACTCCGTGCGTAATTTTTTATATTGACCAGTTTCGGATCGTATTGTGTTCGCCAATCCCGCAAACATGTTTGAAATCATTGTATATGATTCTTGTCGTACAGAAGACATTTATCCGGCGCAACCGTTAACAAAAAAGATATATTCAAAAGATTTACCTTCAAAAATGATACTGCTCATACGTAGCTTATAAGTTCATTTGTATAAATATGGATTTTTGTTTAACGCCATCGTATCTCGTTTTGATTTCGAAAAATTATAATCCGCGAGGTGGTAATTTCTGTTACAACATCATTTATGCTTACTGCTCATTGTCTTGAGGAAAAGATGTCATAAAAATATATTAACTAACTGGATATACTTGTTCTAGCAAATCGTCTGAGAACAGGACGTCGGGCAAGACCATTGAGTAATGGGCCTGCAACTCCTACAGACTTAGCTGCCAGGAGACGGCGATTAAGAAATCAGCGAAGGAAGGGTAACAGATTTGGGTTGGAATTCCGAAAAGGATATTGAATATTTTCATACTATTACAGAAATTCGTAAGAGAGCAAAGGCGCGTGCACGACACCTGCAACCGCAGAGCCAGACCGAAATTGCAGCGCAGCTAGCAGCACAATTGGCGCAGGCGCAGGAGCAGCTGCAGCGGCAAGCACAAGCTGCACAAGCTGTACGAGACGAAGCCGAAGCACGGCGCGAATTGGCTGTAGATAATGGTAATAACATCATTCTTCATTGAATTAACATCTTCAAACATTCAAATTTCAAGCTGGTCCAGAACCGTGGTAAACACGTATGTAACTTTTCGTATTCACTGCTCACGCCACGGCCGGATATAAATTTTTTAATAATCAATATTAGGTTTTGAATACGAATGATTTTGCATTCAAGGGCAATTCTCCGCTATTGGGAAACTGGACACGCAAAGTTGCCCGATGAAATTTTTTCTTAAAAAATCGAAAAAAGCTGTGGAAGAGGCAGCTTGAGGGTTAGGTTTTCCTAATTCTGTAGTGAGTCGATTGATTTCATTATATGCACGAAATATTACTTATATATACTGTTAAATTTGGTCCAGGGGACTGTTTGTAATATTCAGGGACAACCAGAAATGGCTATTCTTAAATGAAAAATATAGAATAAAAAAAAAAAAAAATTCTTCAACCATTATCAACATCCATAACTATATTTTTCAATTCATTGTTAAAAATATACATGGACTAATCGGAAAATTATGAAAACGCTTGCATTCACACCAGGGGACTGTGTTTTTGAATATTTAAGAAGGAATAAAACAATATTTGTTCAGAAATCTAACTTCGCACGCGGTCAGTTTATTAAAACTAATACGGATTTCGATTTTCAATGATAGTTTGAAAAAATATAAATAGATATGTAGTGCTTATTTGTTTAAGACATCGAATTTCCCAATAGTGGAGAATTGCCCATGAACCTTTCATGGTAACAATTGTAATCAAATTGGATTGACGTACTGCTCAACCTCCCAATGAACAGCTGATCGTGAGGTAGACGTACATCGGGTATATCGCCCAGTCACTTTCTACCAAAAATCGGTCGTACTTCGGAATAAGTCCCACCCGATTGTATTTTGGTATACAATTTCGATTCAACGTCATAAACTACATACTAAAAGTCCCCAACGACTAATCGCCGGCGTCCCTTAAAAATGTCGGCCAAATGTGCATAAAATCAGTTTTTCGAAAATATATCAGAATATAGGTATCCATCCTACGATAAAAATAGTGGATAACTAAAATGAATCTATTTAAATTTCCTGTAAACAATATTCTATGTGTTTTTTTTTCTATACAAGCACGGGTTCTTAATCCAGTCAAATGACTCAAAAACACTGAGTACAGCTTGATTTTCTATGAGTGGTCTTAAGATGATGTAACACATCTACCCTCGAGCGGCTTTTCTGTTCTCAATTATTAAAAACTCAGCCGTTATTTTTGAGTCATTCGACTGAATTAAAAAGCCTTGCTTGCACATATTCTGATATATTTTTGGAAAACTATGATTTTATGCACATTCATGGCCACCATTTTTGGTGGACGCCGGCGACCAAATGTTTGGGGCTTTCATTGTGTGGTTTTTGACGTCTTAGTGACGAAGTTAAAACCTGAAGTCACTGGTCTAATTCCTCGTTTACTGAACTTGCCTGAAAGAGCAAGTGTTGAAATTCAATGCAGCTTCTTTTGAACAATTATTTGCAGTTTCATTACGTTTAATATTTACCGAAGTCCATGTGACCATATCAGCAGTGAGCTTAATTCAATAAACAATTATACTCACCGTGCAATCTCTTCTACGTGAGGCATTCCTCGTCAACTTAGCAGCCCATACACCTAACCCCCTTCGATTTTAATCAGTTTATAGTATGATGTCGCTGTCAATCGAAAAGGGTTTCCGAATTATTGTAATATTTCTTCTACCAATAGTGAAATTTAAACAAAATTAAAAAACCATTCTGGAAAACGCAATTTTTTTAAATCATAAAAAATTCACAAAAATTGTACAATTCAAAAGACGGTTTTCAAGACCCACACGACAATGGGAAAAATAATAATATGGTAATGTTATAATGGTATGGTATCGATCATACTAAAAATGATCAAAATCAAAGGGGGTGAGGTAGATGGGCTGCTAAGTCGATGTGGAATGCCCCACATACATGCATTTTATGTTACACTGATCTTATTACTTGTACATATTCTTTATATGCATGATGACATCAACGTTTTCGAAAAATATATTATTTCACGAATAATACAATTTTGTATGAGTCGAACGTCCACCGTGTACCCTGCCGCCAGGCAGTAGACACCGCAGGGCCGCTTCTCCTCTGAGTTAACGTGGCCCGAGGTGTCTGCCGGCGCTTGTATTAGAACCCGTTCAAGTGCTGGCGGGAAAAGTGACGCTTGGTCTTATTCACAATCGCATTTTTGATAAAGATTATTAACGCGTTTGAGATATTCACGGTCGATAGCGAATTGTGGTTTTGTATGAGTCGAATGTCCACCGTGTACCCTGCCGCCAGGCAGTAGACACCGTAGGGCCGCTTCTCTTCGGAGTTAACGTGGCCCGAGGTGTCTGCCGGCGCTTGTATTAGAACCCGTTCAAGTGCTGGCGGGAAAAGTGACGCTTGGTCTTATTCACAATCGCGTTTTCGCCAAAGATGGCCCTTTTCGCGAAGAGACAACTAAACCCTTATCGCGTTATTTTATTCCTCGATCACTATAAACATGCCGTATTTGTTCAATTTTTGCCAATCTATCTCACTACTTAGCCCCAAAAATATAATCCAATTCATTATCTGGTTCATTTCTCGTGCTTCACATGGAATCGGGAGATCCAAGCGTCGTTAAAATATTACATTTGAATAGAAACTGCAAGACTATAGCGATTCAATGCAGAAAATGTAGGATGACTGGTTTCTTTTTTTTTCGGATTACAAATGAGTAAGATCACGTCAAGTGGACCCCCCATTTTCCACTTGATCATGAAAATTAAGCCTATGTATTTTTTTCTCAAGTAGTCACCATGAAAAATTAATCCCCCGAAAGATTTTTCAAAATCTTCATTTTAACAACAATTTTTTTTACAGTGAAAATTTCGAGTACTTTTAATTAAAAAATAGATTTCAAATCATCCGTTAAAGATAAATTAATTAAATTTTCAGGATTTATTGTCAAATGTCTATATTTTATTAAAATAATAATGGCTTAAAATTATTTGTTCATTATCCTATTGTTAATCAACTTTTAAGTAAACAAATGAAAATTTCACTGATTTCTCGGTGAAAAAATGAAGTTCTTTTTCATCGGTTTCATGCGCCATTTATTTAAGTTCAACATCCTGAAAGAAAATTTCACTGCTCGCGACTAGTTTAAACAATATGAATTTATTTATCACCGCGCGCCGCGCGCCGGGCGCTCTCAATACAACGCGCGGCCGAGCGTCTCAGGCTATATTGCAGCTTCGGTCAGTCATAATTAAGAATTACAGTTGAAAATATTATTATTGAACGAATTTCATTCTTTTAAACAATACAATAAAATAATTTTTAATCATGAAACTAAGACAGAAAAAATTAATAAATAAAATAATTAATTAATTAATTAATTAATAAATTAACAAATTAGTAAATTTAAAAATGATTGCTTACTAAATTACCAAGAGAAAATAAATATAGATTAGCCGGTTATGTAAAATTTATATTTGATTATTTATTAATTTTTTCTGTCTTAGTTTCATGATTAAAAATTATTTTATTGTATTGTTTAAAAGAATGAAATTCGTTCAATAATAATATTTTTAATTGTAATTCTTAATTATGACTGACCGAAGCTGCAATATAGCCTGAGACGCTCGGCCGCACGTTGTATTGAGAGCGCCCGGCGCGCGGCGCACGGTGATAAATAAATTCATATTGTTTAAACTAATTGCGAGCAGTAAAATTTTCTTTCAGGATCTTGAATTTGAATAAATGGCGCATGGAACCGATGAAAAAAAAATTCATTTTTTCACCGAGAAATCAGTGAAATTTTCATTTGTTTACTTAAATGTTAATTAACAATAGGATAATGAACAAATAATTTTAAGCCAGTATTATTTTAATAAAATATAGACATTTGACAATAAATCCTGAAAATTTAATTAATTTATCTTTAACGGTTGATTTGAAATCTATTTTTTAATTAAAAGTATTCCAAATTTTCACTGTAAAAAAAATGGTTTTGAAAATGAAAATTTTGATAAAATCTTCCAGGGGATTAATTTTTCATGGTGACTACTTGAGAAAAAAATACATAGGCTTAATTTTCATGATCAAGTGGAAAATGGGGGGTCCACTTGACGTGATCTTACTCAAATGACTTGTTAGTGGATATTACGAACGTCAATTCCAGCGTGTTATCTCGTTCTCTGCATTGAAGGAAAAAGAAATTCCACTACGTCGCTTGATCCGCATCCTGAAGCAATAAATTATTACTCAAAACGTCGATGTCATCATATCACATTTAGCAGTGTAATGTGCACCATTTTAAATTGTGTGTACTTCTTGTTACATATTTTTTTTACAGAGCTGTGCCGAATATGCCTCGTCCTACCCGCAACACACTCTTTCCTACCGTGTGGACACCGCTGCTGCTGCGCTATTTGCGCAGCTCAACTGTGGGATGGGGTGGACGCTCGCCGACACTGTCCCCTGTGTAGAACACCGGGGACGCAGGCCCCGATTAGAATATTTTTATATTCAGAATAACCAAAGCTGTACCAAAGCTGAATAAAATTATATTTCGAAATGTTAAAAAAAATAATCATTATTTTCATATTTGGTATTTTTATGAGAATCTCAACCCAATTCAAGGTAAAAAAGTGTCCTTTGGTAATGACATCTACGACGGACAGTTATCTATGTACGAATTCAAGAAATTCGTCAATTTCATCAGAAAACCATCGTTCAAAAATGTATAATTCGAGAAACTGTCGGTCGTAGCTATTATTAACGAATGCAAAATCAGCATTGATATAGGTATTGCGCACGGAAATTAATCTTCAGTTATTCGATGAATTGAGATTGGTAAACACACATCAAATATTCTTGGATAGAGCCGAATAATATTTTTCGGTCAAGTTCATGAAGAAAATACACTTACCTTATTTCATAGTCATCAGTCATCACTTTCAATACCCATGCTACTACATTTAGTTTTCAATTAATTAAAAAAAAAAAACAATTACCGTCTCGTGGAACCTGGAGATGCACGATTTTTCTACGACAACATGGATTTCTCTGAGGTAAAAACCATCCCCATTAATTAACGAATATTGTGTTCTACGAAAATTCAGTTTCTTTTGGAATCGAACAAGCTTCTTACATACCTTCTGTTCTATACCACCCGAAGGCCTGGAAATTATTCGAAACAAGTCTCTACTGCTATACATACATAAATATAAAATTATATCGTTATTGAAACCATCACCTATTATTATATTAAATGAGATATGAGAATGGTGAATAAATCAAATTTTTATGGTAAATTGCTCAGTGAGAAATAGTGTGCTGAGTCATATACAGAGTACTTCACATGTGTATACTACTACATATACGACCGAGCTTACCCCATCATTGATCCATAATAGGGCTACGATACATAAACATTCTCAGTTTACTCACAGTATATGTATAATTACAGTTTTTGACGTTACTGATAGAAAAAATTCAATGATGACTAATCCCAAAATAGTCGAGATTTTGATCTTTCTGCTTATTGCATTTATGAGTTCCGCTTTTTCCGAATTCTTATGGTCGAAATATTTATGTTTGGATTACTAGCCGTTAATAATGTTAGCTCTTTTACATTTTCATTTTTTGATATATAAACTTTCTACTTTATTTAAATCCTTATTTTGCTGATTCGGAGTAAAAACGGCCTCAGAATACATGTTCGAATTATTGACCGCTCGGATAGGTAACTTTCGGTGGAGTAGATATTTTACTTAATGATGTATGGCGACTAGAGAATTCTAAATGGAAATAGCTCGTTATTTCAGGATTCGTGTTTTTGAATTTCGAAATATTGGTCGTTCTGCATATTGGTTTTTCGGAATTTTGACCCCCCCCCCCCCGGACAGTGCAAATGTTGCGGGTTAGCATCGGTCGATATTTTATGAAAATACGTTGCCCAAATTGCTTTTCGCATTTCTTCCACTGAATCATTATGTCGTTAGATCGCTAATCCGTAATAAATTGATAGTTCTTTCATCAATTTATTCGTCAACTGCGCTTTTTTTGGGAGATTGTTTTTTTTTTTTTCGGCGTCGTTTTCTTGTTATCTTTCTTCTCTGCAGCTGCTATGGCTTTTTTCTTCTGTGTCAAATTCTTTTTAGCTTCGGCTGCTCGCTTGTAAAGTCGCTTTTTCACGTGTAAAACACACTCCAATTTCTTTACTATAAAATCTTCTCCATAAGGTGAAACATCAAGTAACATTTTGAATGTTTTGGAGTCGCCATCGCCGATATAATAACCGTACCGCACTTTGAACTTTTCAATTGATCGCAAGAACATTTCAACGACACCATCCACTTCCATATTTCCGGCACTACCTTCATGGTTCGCAGTACAAACTTCTTCGTGAGTATGGTACCAAGCACTGAATTCCACTGTTTCTTCTTCTCCTTTCCATGCATCGCAAGCTTTACATATGCTTGATCGCACAGCAACATCCACAACTTTCCCAGCATACTTTCCTATCAAAGAAACGATGCCAACGAGAGAAGAAAAGCCTCTTTTCGCCCATGATCCATCACCAGAAACAAATAAAATGTCTTCGGGATTACCAGCTTCGACATTCATACGCTTTTCTTCGTCGATAGCTAAGGATGTTACTAAGTCGAAAACACTTGTTACCGCTGTATCAATATTGTCGATTATTTTATAATAAGCGTTTGAATATAATCCACTTCCAAGATCCATCATGCCACAAAACAATTTTAGACCGTGATATCCAATACCAAGTAATCGCATTATAAAAACGAATTTACGATTCACTTCATAACCACTTCCGATCGTAGGGCAGGAATCGATGTATTTCTCACCACAAGTACAACTAACACACAATTTGAAGCTTAGCCCTCGTAATCCAGATTGACTGAATGTAACATTTCCATTACACTCTTTACACTTTACATAATTTTGTAGAGTAGAAAAAACTGTAATAAAGTTCAAGATGCAATAACTGATCAACTGATTGCAACTGACGTCGAGAGATCCATCACTTCTTTTTTGAAGTTTTTCAGCTGACTTGCTCCTATGATCTGTATTCACTTCGTCGGTAAATTGATTACCTTGGTATTTTCTTTTTCTTGGCCTGGATGGACGTTCGTAGGGCACTTTTGTTCGTTTTCGATCCATTTCAACGAAAAAAAAATCCAAGAACACGAAGCTGAGCGATACTTTTGCTCCGAAATTTCAAACGAGACTAACGTTCGAAATGATAGTCGAGCAAAATTCTCTCGTCTGCTTTATCTTTTGTAAACACAATATAACGGAATACTATACTTCTTATTCTATACAATAGGTACAGCTGTTTGTATATATAATGAGAGCGCGCTCGATTAAAATTCGAAAATAAATACTTAGAGTGCTCCGATCTTTTAGAAAATTTTACACAATATTTTTGAAGGTATCTACTGTCGAAAATCATCATAAAAAAAAATCGATTTTTGAAAATTGACAAAGTGGGATGACCCCTTAATTCACGTTGGTTGAACATAATTATTAAATATAGTGGACTTCAATCGTCAATATCTGCCTGATATGCAATACTTTTACATTTAAACGAATAACAAGAGACTTGTATCATCTATCGATGTGTATGCAAGAAAAGACAGGTCTTTATTGAATTTCAATCCTTTTCAAATCAGCAAAGACTTTCTGCAATTGAGTAATTATCGATTTGAGATCTTCCTTGGATTAACTAAGCATAAATATGACATACTACGTATATTTAATGTATAATCTCCGTATATATGGTTGGGGTGTATTATTTAAATATAATTGGACGTTTTATACAATTTGTATATATTACGAACATGTGTTCAATTCTTTGGGTTGGATCACAGTGAAATACATATACGTTTGAATAAACAGATGGGTGCTTACCAGCAATATTCAAGGAAAAATCACTTAACCACACGATCGCTGAACGGCTTGCTTCCGCTGTTAGTTGGCGAAGAATGAATGCACGGCGGTCGGTACGCAGCGATGAGAATGGGGATATGGGACCGCGCTCTGGGCTCTGGGCCATTGGGCAGTATCGCGGACTTGGCTGTATACGATTTGTCAATCGCCACGCCGTTGCAAGTTTACAAGATATAATACGTGTTCCAAAGACCGCCGAACAACAATAAAACTAATGATTATCAGAACGTCATTTCCCTTTGTGCCAAGTCATGAATCAATCGATTCCAACATCATCAATCGATATGATAATGGTCATGGTGAATTTAGGAACCGTACATATACAATAAAACGGTGAAAGCGTATACCATCGGAAGAAAATCATATGAATGTATCCTAGGGTGTGCGAAAAAAAAATCCAATGCGCATCCAAATTCCGTTAGAGCATCTCAAGTAGAATATCTCAGCCAAACATGAGTTCTTAATATTGATATTTAGAGGTGCTCATTTTATTTTTTCCATTTCAAGATTTTTTTAGATGTCATTTAAATGGAGAATGGAAAAAATAAAATAGGCACCTCTAATATTATATTATAGGTATTGGCGTAGCTGTGGGTATCAGTCATAGGCATATATTACATATCAGTAGATAGGTCGTCAGTTTTTAAAGGAAACGAATTGCTCTGCACCCACCGGGAAGAACCACCTTCCTCAGGCTCGCTCTGTATATACGTCTATGAAACAAATAATGTGGTCCTGTTTAGCCGTGAATAGAAAAGTGTGATGAACGTTGCACTTGAGTTGCTGGTGATTGAATGATAAATGCGTATATCAAATATATAGAATACCAATGTCATCAACAAATTCAATATACGTTTAAAGCATGTGATTTAACATATTCGAATTACACGTATGCAATGAAACGTTGGATGTATACATCTATAAAACTAATAATATAGCCCTGCTTATCGGTGGATAGGAAGTATAATAAACGTTGCACTTGAGTTGTTGATGATCGTATGATAAATGTGTACTATGCATTTAAAACACTAATATTATAAACAGATTTGATAAACGTTTATAGCACGCAATTTATATATTCGTATTATACGCATTCAATCGAACGTTGAATATTAAATATTCTATAACGTTTAATATATCAATTACATATACGTCGAATAAACTAATATGGAATACGTTGATTTAGCGGAAAATGAACGTACTTCAAACGTACGTATAATGAAATACGGATATTAACTGCAAAAACAAACGATTAAAATTGATCCGAAATATTACGGTGTATGTAAGACGGTAATATTTTATACCTATACCGTAATTCAACGATCTCAATGTATCATATACGGGATTTCAACTAGTGTGTGTTTATTGGGTGGCTATGCTTCTCACTCTTAGGGGAGGGATGACGGTTTCTTAGTATTAGGTATTTAATTCCGGAGACGTTTACCTGTGAACGCTATTCACGTGAGAAAAAAATGTTGGGGTCAGCCTGACCCCGGGGGCGCAATAAGGGTTAATGTACTTGGCGCGAGGCTCTACCGAGCCTTTTGATGAAGCAATGTCTCCGACTTTTTTGTTGTTGAGTATGCTCACAAGGGGTTCATGATCCGTTATGATTTTGCTTTGCCGGCCATAATAGTATATTGTGCAACACGTGCGGGAAGTTGGCGATTACTGACGAGTGTGAAAGTTGCGGTACGAGCCGAAGGCGAGTGCTGCAATCACACGAGTCAGTATTCGCCAACCCGCACGAGTTACATATCCTATTTTATGTGACACCAGCATGGGAAGTGAGACTTTTGGTTGTAAAACTGTCAAAATCGTCAGGTTAGAATAATAACACAACACGCCCGATTGCGCTATTTGCCTAGTTACGCTCTGAAAGCGTGCGGTAATAAACATAATCGCACTGTTTTGCGTGCGGTAATAAACATTACCGCACGCTTCCGGAACGGATGGGTAATCGGTCATTTGGCGCCCCACTTTTAGTGCGCGAAGTCAAACTTCCCATGCAGGTGTTACATAAATATAATTATGAAATTTATTTGTCGCGAAAACTATACCTAGCAGTTCTTTTTCTACCATAGCATAATTTCTTTCAGCATCATTTAAAATACGTGAAGCGTAACAAACTGGTCTATTGTCTTGTAGCAGGCAGCAGCCCAGTCCATTCTGTGAAGCGTCCGTCTGTATCGTGATTTCCTTACTGGAATCGAAATTGGTTAATACAGGTGCGCTTATGATTGTTTGCTTCAGTGTCTCTAACGCTTGTGTATGTTGCTCAAACCATTCAAACTCAAATTTATCTTTCAGCAGTTCTCTAAAGGGGGCTGTTGAGTCGTGTAGATTAGGAATGTATTTTCTTATGTAATTAACCATACCCAATATACTCTGTAACTCCTTCTTATCTTTTGGAGCTGCTAATCCCATTATTGCCTTTACCCTGTCGGGATCAACTTTCATTCTGTCTTTGGTAAATACATGTCCGAGATATTTTACTTCACTAACTTTGTACTGTAGTTTCTTGCCATTAAACTTAACCCTTCGTGTGAACACTCAATTTTTCGCTACGCGGTGTGAACACTGGGTCTTTTAGGGAACAGTCAAGTTTTCGGAGTTTTCTAGGCTTTAAAAAAATCTGAAAAAATTCTGGTTTACTTCTTGAAGTGTCTACTACGTGGCCCAGGAGTTGTCAAAGTAAAAAATTTGAAACCGTTGTTAATAAAAATTCAAGAATAGTCGAAAGAGTGGAAAGAAACGACAAATTCAAATTTCGACTGTTCCTTAAAAGATAGATAGATAGTGTAACATTGCATGTTGCAAGGCGCTCCTCACCCCTTGACACGACCCTAATTAAGACGGGGGTGAAGCATGAATGTGAATCGAGTGAATGTTAGGACGGCCCCGAGGCCTTTACTGACTCCGAGAGACGACCGTGACCGACTTAAAACGATGAAATAGATTATTTATTCTTTTGTTTTTTTTTTCAAAACTTTTCTCTAACATCTGGACGACGAGGCCAAGTTTTGGGGTCTAAGCAACGACTAAAATGCACCCCGACGGACGCACACTATTTGACGCACCGAGCTTGCGAATTACTACGACGAACGCCACCTTCACCACTTCGAAGAGGACACGGGGAAGTGCCGAGAGCATTCTGCACCGAGGGATCGAGGTGGTGGATGAGATTCCCGCCACCGCCAAGATTCAACGTCCCGTGTTCCTCTATTTACAAGGAGCTAATTCACCGTGGTGATGATTCAAAAGGATTCGCGCCGAGGAGCGTAGCGCCATCCGTGTGACGTCAGCCGCACGGTCGATTAGTAAATCGATATTCGAGGGCCTAGCGACACCCCTGCGTATCGGCGACATGCCGTCTAAGATCACTCTGCGTTAGACCAGCGTGATTAGCACACGTGTATCTTGTTGCGTCCATTTTTGCGTTGGGTTTTCTTTTGTTGCGGCACGTTCTGCCCCTTGTAGAGGACTTTTCCTAGCCTTCGAGGCTCTTTTGGTATTTTGCGTTAGTGTGTGAGTGAGTTTGGCCTTTCCCCGAGGGAAGTCGTGAGCTAAATCAAGGATGGATCCTGCTAAGGAGCAAATTCTATTTCTGAGGTGGCTGGAAGACGGTAAGCGTTAGCCAATCTTACCCATACTGATTTGAATCTGGCAACGGCCGTCTGCCGCCTTGCTTTGTGAAGCCACGAGGCTATTTAGCTTACTTTGAGATCAAATTAAGACGATCTCCGACCGGTAGGCCGTCACCAGTGTCCCCATGCTTTAGAGAAATGTATTGCGAGTTAATTTATTGAGGATTTTTGTGATATATTGAATTGTATTGAGTTGTATGGAGTATAGTCGATTCGCACACGAGTGCGACGGAGACAGTCGGTCACTATCGTTCTCTCTCCCTCCTGTGGGAAGAGCGTTGTTATTGAGACCTCGAGTCTATTGTTTCGCGCTGGTCGTATAGCTGCGATTTAGAGACTATATTCGTTATTTATTTACCGCAGAGTTAGCTTAAGTTAGTTTTAGTTAATTTATTATTTATTAAATTGTAAATATTTCTTTCCGAGAGGCTTCGCCTCTCGAAGGCGTGCCGACCGCCGTACACGGTCGGTGTCGTTATTGTTAATTCTGTTGTTGAATTTCTAGCCGCTGGCATTATTTTGTTGTTAATTTCGAGCCGTAGGCTCGACTATATTATTGTTTATCGAGTAGTCGAGTCATTATTTTGTTAGTTCTTCGGGAACTCGAATCCAGTATTATTGTTCGGTTAATCTTTCATTATTATTTTGTTATTTATTGTCGCAGGCTACTTTTCGTTAGTTGTTAAGTCTCATTGTTAATTGTGAAATTGATTTGTTGTCCCAAGAGGACCGATTTGTCGAGTTAATGATTAGCTAATTTTGAGTTGTTATTGTCACCCTGCGTGGGAGCGTGTTTATTCATTATTATTATTGTAAAACTCGCAAATCGCGGCCAGGTCGCATTTACACGGCCTGTAGTCGTCTTAAATCCGAGGGGAAGTACCCCCGGGTACGTGAAAGCACGTAGATTCTTTATATCTCCTAATTTTGTTGAATAAATTCGTTATTATTTTTGTTAACTTGAAACTTTCCGAGTCGTTATTCAACGCCTAGCTAATTCCTCATTCAATCCTGACCCCTCTCCGCGGTACTGTTGCTAGCCGACGCTTCGGGTACTGTGATTGTTGTAATATTTTGATTTAGAATTTTGAAAGTGGCGGTTATCCGCCTGGCGCCCAACATTATCAAATAATTAAAATTTTCTTAGCCAATTGTCGACTGGACGACCTCGTGGTCGAGTGATCCGGTCTGGATCCGGGGTCTGACAAAATCCACGTCACAATAGATAGATATAATTTTATTATGCCGTGACCTAGAAAAAGGCCAAAGGGCAAAAGATACATGAATAGAGTATGAAATAAATAAATTAACAAAAGAACAAGAGTAAAGTACAGAGATATAAAATATAGATAAATGGGAATGAAATGAATAAACAAGGAAAAAACAGGAGTAAAGTACAAAGATACAAAAATATAGATAGATGAGCAGGGACGCAAGTAGAATAGAGTTAGAAAATGCTCAAATCAGGACAGAGCTACTGAAACCGTATGAATATCTCAAACTGGTAGATAGGAGATATGGAGGAGGTAAACAGCGCAAGGTGCAATACAAATAGCGCAAAGCAGTCACTCAGTAAAAGGTAGAGCAGATTAATTACCAACTACGGTAGGCAGTAACACACATAACTTAAAATAGAAATAAAAATAAAGAGAAGAGAATAAAAATAAAATAAAAGCAAACGCGAGAAATATAACGCATACGACCCGATGAGGACAGTAATAGAGCTGAGACAAATAGAATTAGAACAGATTGCTTGGAGTTGAATAAGAATACAAAAGCATCTAATGAAATAAAACAGAAATAATAAGCAAGGGAAAATGAAACCAGAAATAGGGCATGCAAAAACCAGGACGGAGATCACGGGTGCGCTCGACAATCAAAGTCTGGACCGGACATGCTCAACGGCACCACTCGCCTCAGTCGAAAACAAATGCGCGAGAAGTCTGGACTTGAACACGCCCAACGACGACGAGTCTCGAACTGCCTCCGGTAGACTATTCCAAAAATAGATGGCAGTTAGCGCAAAAGAATGCCGATAACACGCAGTCCTGTGAGCTGGGACGGTAAAAACGCGCGCACGACCGGAATCGACAAGCCGGGAGGAGTGACGCAAGAGAGGGTCCGGGACCTGGAACAGCTCACGCAGGTACGGAGAATTTGAGGTTGCCAGGACTTGAAACACAAAAGTGCCGAGGAGAAATAGCCGCCGATTAGATACAGAGAGCCACTTTAATCTGAGGCGATATGGCGTGATGTGGACATCCCTCCGCAGTCCAAAAATGAATCGTACACCAGAGTTCACGAGTCGCTGAAGTTTCAAATTCAAATAGCTCGACACATCGTTATAAACCAAGGAGCAGTAGTCAAGATGGGGCAAGATCAAAGCAGTAACAAGCATAGTTTTAAGGCGCGGAGAGAGAGCTGCACTATGGTACTTCAGTCGATGGAGGGAGGCGTGAACTCTCCTAGAGACCTGCGCGATATGGCTGTTCCAAGATAAATCGGCGGCAATATAAACACCAAGGTTTCTGACTTCACTGACATAGGGCACCACTTGACCATCGATGGAGATCGGGGAAAGGGCAGGGTGACACAGCTGCTCAAGATAAGCCGAACTGCCAATAATCATTGCTTTGGTTTTGGCAATGTTTAGCTTAAGGCCATTGCATACAGCCCAATTCAAGACAGCTTCAGCATCCATATTAACTCTAGCAATCGCGTCTTCGATATCACTCGGAGCGGCATGCAAGTAGATTTGCAGATCATCAGCAAACATGACATGCTCAGTATGCTCTAAAACACGACCAACATCATTGGCAAAGAGAAGGAACAGCAGAGGACCCAGCACTGAACCCTGCGGCACACCTGAATGGTTTGCCAAAAAGCTAGTGTGGACCCCCGAAAGGTCCTGGACAGCCTGTGATCTGCCCGATAGGTAGGAGTGGAACCACTTAACCGCCCCCTCCACCAACCCGACGCGCACCAACTTCGATAAGAGCAAGCGATGATTAATGCTGTCAAAGGCCTTGCTGAAATCGAACAACACAAGAACCGTGACAAGCCTACTGTCAATAGCCTTCCTCGAGTCGTCAAGCATCTTGAGCAAGGCCGTCTGGGTGCTATGAGACTTCCGAAACCCAGACTGCACCGGGTCGTAGATGGCGTTTTGCTCTAGGTGAGAAATGAGCTGATTTGCAACTAGACGCTCGAAGACTTTAGCAAGGTGCGACAAATTGGCAATGGGTCTAGTATCGGACTCACTAAGAGGAGGATTACATTTACTGAGAGGCACAATGTAAGCTTGTTCCGAGACACACGGAAAAACGGAATTACGAAGGAAGCGATTAAAAAGATCTGTTAAATGGGGTGCAAGAGAGGCCAAGTGATCCTTTATGTACGATAATTTGACGCCATCAGGACTCTGGCCACGCGACTTGGTGACATAGGAGCAAAGGGTTTCCAAAACTTGTTGTTCCTGGACAGGGACGAATGAAAACTGGGACTGGACTTGGGTCGACTCAGAGTCAAGTAACTGGTGCAGGTCCGTCTGGGAACAGGGATTGTGGACGCTCGTGATGGATACGTAATAGGCGTTAAGCTGGTGAGCTTCAAACTGGTGAAGTGGAGAAGAAGACAAAAGGTTCGAGGCAATGAGACCCATACACCTCAATTCAGACCAGATACACGTTTAGCCGCAGAATAAAGGCTATTACGATATTGAATGCGTTGCTTGAGCAGCGGCGAAAACCAGCCAGCCGGAGGCTTACGGGATTCCCGAGTTACTACCGGCGCATGATTGTCGAGCACACCCACAATGGCACCGCATAAGGCCTCCGCCTGCTTATCAGGATCATCCTCATGAGATCGTAACGAAGAGGCGACGGCGAGGTCCAAGTCTACAGCTAAATCTGAAGCAATACAGTTCCCAAAATATCGGCAAAGACCCAGTGTTCACACGAAGAGTTAATACCTAATTCTTTAGCTCTATCAGTGACCTGCTTCATTATCTTATCATGCTCCTCAAGTGATTCGGCAGCGATCAAAAGGTCATCAAAATATACTTGAACCCCTCGTATATCCCCGAAGTTTTTGTTATTCATGTTTATAAAATACTCAGGGGCCATACTTATCCCGAAAGGCAACCTATTAAACTTTCAACACCCGAAGGGACTGCTGAAGGTGCACAAATCACTTGATTTTCTATCGAGTCCCACATGCCAGAATCCATCTTTCAGATCAAGCACTGTGAACACGCTCTTATTGCATAACTTTTCACTAATTTCCTCGACTGTTGGTATTAGTAGCTTTGGGTTCTTTTTAATTGCTAAATTTAAGTCACGTGGATCTAGGCACATTCTCAATGTTTTGTCGGTTTTTTCTACAATCACCAAGTTGCTAACCCAGCCAGTAGGGATCTGTTACGCTGGCCATATTGGCAGACCAGGATGCGATCGATACGTTTTTTGATTGCTTACTTATTGCTAATTAATTACCACAAAATGAATTTTAGTGCGTTGTCCGTTTTCCTGGAATCGGGATCAGCTAGCGTGCCAATACGCTGGCGAACCCATATGTAGAAAAAAACCAAATACGGTATCAAAAAAAATATCAAAATTAAGCGCTCATTTATTGCTAATCAATAGGGCCAGGGACTTCGTATGGAGGGGGTAAACTAATACACAAAAACCACATCTGTGTGATAACTATGTTCAGGTTCCACAGTGACAAATTTCAGATGTCAACGAAAACTAACACATGTAAACACATCTGTGTAATCGGTAATAATTTCATTCGTTTTCGTTTTCGCAGTGACAAAGTTCAGATGGCAGAATAAAATGTTAAACTTAACAGTTAACCCCCCTGACCAATCCGATAAGTGTAGACCATGCAAGAGTATGTAGTATACATTTAAGTATACATGCAAGTTCAAGACTGCCCACATGTGGATAACGGGCAGCTCTCCGTGACTTATGCAGTAGATATAGAAATTAAATTTAAGTCACTGCGTATTGGAAACCACTATTCTAACCTCGCCTCGCTCCGTTACAACGCGGTTCTTCGACGCAGCATGCGAAGCCACTGTAATATATTTTTTTGTACAGGCCTTTGGCTTTGATTTTATCTCACATTTTTTATTCATTTTTATATAATTAAAGCCGTAGAAAAATGAATGAAAATAAAAATTCGTGTTATTGCTACAGATTTGTTATTTTTATTTTGAAAAAATACAGTAACGTTATCAAATCGTCAATGACAATATAGAAATAGCAATCTTAATAATTGTATTCAAGGAAGTATATTTCAAGGAAGCAAGTATTTTCTTTCATTATTGCACGAGGAACAGAGGAATGCCCGTTTTTTTACACACGAAAACTCTTGAATATGCAATGGTAGGCTCGCAAATCACAGTTGCCCCAAAATTCAATTTTATATATACAGGGTGAATCCTTTAACTCTGTCAACCCGTCACGGGTATGTTGGAGCTGCTCAGACAAGCATTTTGAGGTAACACACTTATGGTCGGAAACTCCTCCTAACGGCTGTGGAGGGCTTTGAAGATTTATTTTTTTTCTGGTACCCAGGGGTTGTTCGTAGTGTAATGAATCAGAGGTGATTACTCGTGACCCAACGTTTTATTCAGGCGTGGACGACTTACAAATTTGTTATGTAATATCAACAAAACGATAAACTTTGAAGAACTTTTATAACAATGAAAAAACTAACAAAAACAATTCTTGTGGTACGGAAATTTCACGTCATTAAACTGATCTTTTACAGTAGGTGTTTAAAGTGTCCGCCACCTTGAAGAAGACACTCCGTGGAACGTCTGGTCGGGGTACATCAGATAGCTTTCATTCTGCCCCAAAAATAATATTCCAAGGGATTCAGATCCGGATTCAGATTTTTGTTAGTTTTTTCATTGTTATAAAAGTTCTTCAAAGTTTATCGTTTTGTTGATATTAAATAACAAATTTGTCAGTCATCCACGCCTGAATAAAACGTTGGGTCGCGAGTAATCACCTCTGATTCATTACACTACGAGCAACCCCTGGGTATCAGAAAAAAAATAAAAAAAATAAAAAAATAAATCTTTAAAGCCCTCCACAGCCGTTAGGAGGAGTTTCCGACCATAAGTGTGTTACCTCAAAATGCTTGTCTGAGCAGCCCCAACATACCCGTGACGGGTTGACAGAGTTAAAGGATTCACCCTGTATATAAAATTAAAATATTTTATATAAAATATAGTAGAAAATTTTTTTGTTGTTGTTACATAGTCAGATGTGTTTCGACTTATATCGGCAGTTGCTGCGAATTGAATTGAAGTTGAAAATGATTGTCCTGTCGGAAATTCAAGGATGTGACCCACTCTGACATATTTGTGCTGATTTTGGGGCAACTGTGATTTGCGAGCCTACCATTGCATATTCAAGAGTTTTCGTGTGTAAAAAAACGGGCATTCCTCTGTCCCTCGTGCAATAATGAAAGAAAATACTTGCTTCCTTGAAATATACTTCCTTGAATACAATTATTAAGATTGCTATTTCTATATTGTCATTGACGATTTGATAACGTTACTGTATTTTTTCAAAATAAAAATAACAAATCTGTAGCAATAACACGAATTTTTATTTTCATTCATTTTTCTACGGCTTTAATTATATAAAAATGAATAAAAAATGTGAGATAAAATCAAAGCCAAAGGCCTGTACAAAAAAATATATTACAGTGGCTTCGCATGCTGCGTCGAAGAACCGCGTTGTAACGGAGCGAGGCGAGGTTAGAATAGTGGTTTCCAATACGCAGTGACTTAAATTTAATTTCTATATCTACTGCATAAGTCACGGAGAGCTGCCCGTTATCCACATGTGGGCAGTCTTGAACTTGCATGTATACTTAAATGTATACTACATACTCTTGCATGGTCTACACTTATCGGACTGGTCAGGGGGGTTAAGTTTAACATTTTATTCTGCCATCTGAACTTTGTCACTACGAAACCGAAAACGAATGAAATTATTACCGATTACACAGATGTGTTTACATGTGTTAGTTTTCGTTGACATCTGAAATTTGTCACTGTGGAACCTGAACATAGTTATCACATTATTTTTGTGTATTAGTTTACCCCCTCCATACGAAGTCCCTGGCCCTACTAATCAATTACCCCAAGACCAGTTTCATTGCGGCGTCCGTTTTTTCGGTCATCGGGATCAGCTGGCGTGATGATACGCTGGCAAGACCATTTGTTGAAAAATTGAAAAACGGCACCGAACAAGATACCAAAATTTATTGCTATTTTATTGCTTTCGGATCGTGCATAGTTCATACTAAACATTTCACCATGTGACGAACCTTTACTGTAGTATACATAGTTAGGCGTAAACACCGCGCGAGCGAGTGTGAGTGTGGGTGAGCGAGGTATGAGTATTATTACAATCCGACCCCGAGCACAGTCCGCGTTGCCGTGCGCCACGTCTGAGGCGAACCCTAGTTAAGCCGTAGGCTCCTGTATTAACCGACTGTAACTTAAGGTCAATAAACGTATAAATTGGGAAGTACTAAATCTCAGGTGTCTGACTAATTTATTCGACTAGCCAATACACCACAATTATGGCGACGAGGATGTTTGATATGGAAAACGCGGGTGCAAGTGATAAGTGAAAAACACGTGTTTGTTGAGGAAAGTATAGGAGGTGGTTATGCAGGAGATTACACGGTACGCGGAATAGAGTCAGTGAAAAAAAAAAGTTAAAAGTTGAGTGTGCGCACAAAAGAGGCACACATATTGGTGAAAATAAACTTTTCCTTTCTACCGTGTTGAATTGGAGCGAGCGCAGGGAAATTGCAATCGCGGTGAAAAAGTAAATCAATTCCTTGATGAGTGATAATATAGATGAAGAGGAAAAAGTTAAGGTTAGTTGGATATACAATTTAAACAAAGAACAGTTAATCGAACAGTTAAGAATACGTGGTATCCAACTTGAAGAAAAGGAAAAGTTCGAGAATATTCGGAAGACGTTGGTCGCGGCGGTTAAGGCCGAGAATTCAACAGTCACCTTGGAGCACAACGCGAGTGCGAATCAAAATAGGAAACAACAACAAACCGAGTCGATCGAAACGTCGAGCAGCGAGGACTCTTCATCCTGGGCACCTGATTCTGACGAAGAAAGCGATATGTCGGGTAACCGCCCAAGCTTAGAGTTCTGTTTAGAGAAAGACGACTGGGAGATATTCGTTGAACGTTTAGAAATACGATTTAAAGTAAAAAAAACAGCAAACGATGAGAGAGCCGGCGAGTTACTTTCGCGACTTGATGATGAAGCATATAAGTTGATGAAAAGCTTATGCGCACCGGTGAAGTTGACAGATAAAACTTACGAGGACTTAACAAAGGTGATGACAGACCACCTAAAACCGAAGCCTTCGGAGTTAATGGAAAGATGCACGTTTAATCAAGCAAAGCAAACTTCGAGTGAATCAGTAGCAGAGTTTGCAGCGAGATTAAAGAGACTTGCACTTAATTGTGAATTTAGTGACCTGCCAACCTCCTTGCGAGATCAGTTCGTGGTAGGGATGCGCGATGACGAAACGCGCGTTGCCCTGTTTAAAATGGATAAGCTCACGTTTGACACCGCGTTAAAAGAGGCAATCGCGAGAGAAGCCGCGGTAAAAAACGCGTCGAGCGCAGTGCACACGCTGGAAAAAAGGAACACCCAACGGGAAGTGTTTGTGCTCAAGCAAGGAAGTAAAAGCGCGAGCGCCAAAAACATTAGGAAGCCACCGGAAAAGCACCGATTCGGAGCAAGTGAGAAGCACGGCAGCAGGCCGCGTCCACAAAATGAAATTAAAACGGGTATCGAATGTTGGTGCTGCGGAGGGCGAAATCACGTGCGCACCGATTGCCGGTACAAAAACGGAACATGTAATCACTGCGGTGGAAGGGGGCACCTAGAACGGGCATGCCTGAAGAAGAACGGAGCACCAAGAAGAAGTGTCAACAAACTGGAGGAGAGCAGCGAAGCAGCAGAGGAACACGAAGAGGAGAGGGAGCCCTCACACTATAATGACTTTTTCAACATAAAGATCGACAATGAGCGTATGTACGGTGCGGGTGTGGGTAATGAGTGTGCGCGCGCCGAGCCTATGTACCTTGATGTCATAGTAAATGGTAAGAACGTAAGTATGGAAGTGGACACGGGCACCTTCGCGACGGTGATTTCAGAAGCCGAGAAAGAGAAATATTTCCGAAATGAGGAAATGATTAACACAATTACTAAGCTGCATGCATACGATAATAAGGTATTGCGCCCACTGGGACAAATAAAAAATTTGAAAGTTGAATTTAACGGAAAGAAAAACACATTGTATTGCTACGTACTGCCGGGTGACGGCCCGATTTTAATTGGTAGGCAGTGGCTCGCAGCACTTGGCTGTTGGCCTTTAAAGATAAAAAACGATAATCGCGATAGTTCAGTAAATAAATTAAAAACGGATGAAATAGCAGATTATTTTTTCAAAAGGTATAAGGACCTCTTTAATGATGAACCGGGATTATACAACAAAAGCAAAACGAAAATTCATTTGAAAGAAGGCGCGCGACCGATTGCGATGAAATGCAGACCCGTAGCGCACGCGTTAAAATTGTTAATCGAAGAAGAAATAGAGAGATTAGTCGGGCTCGGACACTTAGAACCAGTCGAGGTTAGCGAGTGGGCGACGCCAATTGTACCGACGTTCAAAAGTAACGGCAAATTGCGTATATGCGGAGATTTTAAGCTTACGTTGAACCCGAATATTATAATTGACAAATATCCCCTACATACCATAGACGACATTTTCGCATGTATGCAAGGCGGCCACTACTTTACCGAACTCGACATGTTTCATTGCTACATGCAATTTCCAGTGCACGAAAGTTGCCTAGATTTATTAACCATTGTAACACACAAAGGACTGTATAGGTATAAGAAAATCCCAGAAGGGGTATCGCCGGCACCGGCGGATGTTCAGAGAAAGATTGATGAGTGCCTAAGGGGGATCGAAGGCGTGATCGCGTATATCGATAACATTTATATAATGGGGCGCACGATCGAAGAAAATATTGAAAGAACTAAGAAGGTTTGCGAGCGTTTAATCGAATGCGGGTTAAAGCTAAACAAAAAATGTAAGTTTTTGCAGGAAAGAATCGAGGTGTTGGGATTCGCAATTGATAAAGACGGTTTACACAAAGCGAAGTCTAAAGTAGAAGCGATGGTAAAAGCCCCACAACCAAGTAATTTTAAGGAATTAAACTCATTTCTAGGCTTAATAAACTTTTATTCACGTTTCTTGAAAGATAGATCGGATAATTTGAAACCGTTATACGACTGTGCAAACGCGAATGAGTTTGAATGGACCGAGAGTTGTGAAAAGGCATTTGCATGGGTGAAAAACGAACTAATATCACCGCGGGTACTGGCTAATTACGACCCGAACGAACAGATAGTGTTGGCATGCGATGCATCAGCATACGGACTATCGGCGATTCTGTCGCATAGATACAAGGATAATACCGAAAAGCCAATCGCGTATGCATCTCAAAAAATTGCGAAAAAGGAGTTGAACCGAACAATACTGGATAAGGAAGCAATGGCAATAATATTCGGATTCAAACGTTTTTTCCAATTTATTTTCGGTAAAGAAATAATATTACGTACTGATAATCAACCGTTACAGCTAATATTAGGCCCGAGGAAAGGTATACCGGCAACCGCGAACGCCAGGCTACAGCGTTATGCGTACTATTTATCGGGATTCCGATATAAAGTCGAGTACATAAAATCGGAAGCCAATGCTAATTGCGATGCGTTATCGCGATTGCCAATCCAAGATAACACGGAACTTCCGGAAGAGGATTTTTCGCCTGTTTATTTCCTTGAGAACGGTATAGACTTAATGGATGGAAAAATGCTAGCGCATGAAAATAGATCAGACAAGACTATATGTAACATAATCAAATACACGTTAAACGGTTGGCCAGATGCGAAAGAATGGTCCGAAAACGAAAAATTGTACTACTCTAAACGACTAGAATTAAGTGTTGATAAGGGATGCTTATTTTGGGGATTACGTGCGGTAATACCAGAATCAATGCAACCGCGCGTAATCAAGGAACTGCACGCATCGCACATGGGTATTGTAAAAATCAAGATGCTGGCGCGATCATACGTTTGGTGGCCTGGAATCGATAAAGATATAGAAAATTTCGTAAATAATTGTACAACCTGTTTAGTAGAACAGAAAAAGCCACAACAAACTCCATTGACCACATGGCCTTGGCCTGACCGCGTATGGCATCGCCTGCATTGTGATTTCCTAGGTCCGTTGTACGGAGATATGTACCTAGTGGTAATTGATGCGCACTCGAAGTGGCCAGAGGTAATAAACTTCAAAAATAACACGAAAGCTTACAAATTGATTGAAGTTTTCAAAACCTTATTCGCTCGATACGGATTACCGATACATATGGTCACGGACGGGGGACCGCAGTTTAGAGCGAATGAATTCTTAGATTTTTTACGTCAAAATGGGGTAAATCACAGCTTTTCACCGCCATACCACCCAGCAACAAACGGTGCAGCTGAAAATTTTATCGGAACTTTTAAGAATAAAGTTACGAAAATCGTAAAGGGGGGAGTGACGCCCGAGTCGGCTGTTAACCTGTTCCTATCCGATTATCGGAATATAGAACATTGTACCACAGGAAAAACCCCGGCACAACTGATGTATAAGCGTGAGCTGCGCACACGGTTTGATCTGCTGAGAACCAGTGTAGCAGCAAATGTAGAAAAGAAACAGCGAGCGCAAATAATGGCGAAAGCAGGGGCAAGACAAAACGATGTGAGTGTTGGTGATACAGTGTTGTTTGATAACCATCGGGTAAGAGGTGACAAGAGAGTACCAGGAAAAGTGGTTAAGAAAGTGTCTCCGTCTACGTTTGTAGTGAAGGACCCGAACGAGGCGTTGGTCAAGAGACACATCGACCAAATTGTAAAACCACGAAAAACCAATGTACCTGTTCGCCGATCGCCGCGTCTGAACAAATCTTAAAAAGGGCGGAGAGTTGTAGTATACATAGTTAGGCGTAAACACCGCGCGAGCGAGTGTGAGTGTGGGTGAGCGAGGTATGAGTATTATTACAATCCGACCCCGAGCACAGTCCGCGTTGCCGTGCGCCACGTCTGAGGCGAACCCTAGTTAAGCCGTAGGCTCCTGTATTAACCGACTGTAACTTAAGTTAAATAAACGTATAAATTGGGAAGTACTAAATCTCAGGTGTCTGACTAATTTATTCGACTAGCCAATACACCACATTTACGATATGTAGATAATAATTAAGTGAGTACCATCTCAGCTTTGGGGTCTACGCTAAAGCCCGCGGAGTCTCGACTTTGACCATCGAACCGCGGTGGGGGGAGAAAGGAATAATGGATTTTCGACCTCTATACCAGCAAAACCAATAACTTCCGGTTCTTTTCGTACGAACGAACACCTACGAGTATGAATAGGAGTGGTTTGCTGGAGAAATAAAATTTCGGAGCGTTATAGCCGGTGCGAGAGTCGGATGACCGTTGACGTCGAGACTCTCTGATCGGCTCCAGGATCTTATTTTCCGAGCAGACCACGTGTTTTCCCGTTTATGAGCGTCGCTTGATGCAAAACCAACCGTTATCGGTCGGTTCCCCTGGTTTCTGGGTGCGAAATAAATTCTGATTTCCCTCGCGGTGAAGTCATCGACGTTTACCAACCCTCGGATTGGCTCCAGGATTTTATTTCCCGAGCAGACCACGCGTTTTCCCGTTTGTAAGCGTCGCTTGATGCGAAACCAACCGGAAGTGGTCGGTTCTGCGTCAACCAGTGCCTGCGAGTGTGAATATGTGTGGTCTGTTCGAGGAAATAGAATCCCGAAGTTGATGCGCGGTTCTCAACTTTTCCGAGCACACGGCCAGGGGAGGGTCATTTTTATTATTACTTTGACACCCGCAAAACTGATCCGTCAGTACGGATGTGAGTGATATTCGAGGTGTTATAATTTCATCTACTGCAACGGTGGTTCAGAGCTCTCACCGCGCTCTACGGCGTTCCTGACGAAATATGTAATTTTTCTACGATAAAAGATAGTGTTGGGCGCCAGACGCGAATGCGTCGATTTTTCTGCTAAACAAGAAACTAGAAAATTCAGCGATAGCAACTCAAACTTAACTAAAGAATGGAACGACGGCCTCGACGGCACAGCTTGCTCAGATTTTCCTGCGAGAATGATAGAGGGGCGGGATACACCTTACTTAGTTAATTAGATTATCAGAAATAAATGTTGAACACCAGATAAACCTTTTTAACAATTCCGTATATTATATTTTTCAATCGGATAGTACACGCGGTACAATAAATTACAGTAACAGCACTACTTTATAATATCATGAACTCGCTGAGCGAAATAGCAAAAATAATACAATAATCGCAATTCGGGAATAATAATTTTCAAATACGGAAAATACTTATTTTACTGAGCCTGGGTCCGTCTTAGCGGTAGAAAAAACCGATAATAATGCTGGCTAGCTAGTGCGCCGTTGAAGCGATACAAAACAAGCTATTATACTACGTTTTAGGCACTGTAACATTGCATGTTACAAACTGCTCCTCGCCCCTAAACGAGACCTTAATTAAGACGGGGGATCGCTAGAATGAATGACGTATGAGTGTGTAGGATGACCCCGAGGTCCGAAATACTTCCGAGAGGCGACCGTGACCGACTTAGATAATGAAATCGATTATTTATTCTTTTGTTTTTTTTTACACTTTTCTCTGGCATGTGGGCACCGAGGCATTATTTATTGGAGATGGCCTAACGACCCCGACATGATCCCGACGAACGTCTGCGACTCGATGCACCGAGGGCGTGAATTTTCAACAAGGCGCCACCGAAGCTCGTGAGATTAGCAAGGGCCCTGCTAACTCACCAACCAGCCGAGGATGCGGGAGAGTGTCCCCGACACTCTACAACGAGGGACTAAGGTGGTGGATGAGATTCCCGCCACCGAGAAGAATCTACAACCCGCAGTCCTCGGCCTAAAAGAGCTAAAATCACCGTGGTGACAATTCAAAGAATTCGCGCCAAGGATCGAGCGCTACCCCATGACGTCACAGCGTGGTCGATACCATAATCGATAATTGCGGGACTAACGAGGTCCTTGCGCATCCGCACGACGCCGGTGGTCTCACTCTGCGTTAGGCTAACATCGAGAGCACGTGTGCAAATTTGTAGTCTTTCTTGCGTACTGCGTACTTTTCCGTTCTTTCTTTTGCGTTCGAGCAAACTTTCTTGTAAGAGCCTGAGTGTGTGAGTGAGGTTTCCCCGAGGGACGAGTCGTTTGTTTTGGAAAAATCCCGATGGATTTTGCCCGAGAGGGACGTCTTTTTATCAGGTGGCTGGAGAACGGTAAGCACTAAGCAATCTAACCCGTTGGGTAATTTGAATCCGGCAACGGCCTTCTGCCGCGTGCTTGTTCTCAGCCACGAGGCTATTTCACGAATTTGGGATCAAATTATGCCGGATTCCGAGTGAAAGCCGTCACCAGTGTCCCTTGCCAGTATTTTTGAGTTCGAGTCTCGCGGTAAAATAGTTAATTATCGAGTAATTATTGAATTAAGAAATTTTGTATTATTCGCCCACGAGGGCAAGTGAGACAGCCGGTCACTGTCGCGCTCTCTTCCCCCTGCGAGTAGACTTTGTACCGAGGCCGAGCCTCGCGTATTGTTTAGAAATTTCGAGCTTGGATAATAGATCGACGTTAGTCGAATTTGTAAATTGTTTTGTTGTTTATTTTGCAGAGTTAGGTTAAGTTAGATTTAAGTGATTTAGCGAAATTGTTAAGTTTGAGCCGTCGGCAAAGAAATAATCTAAATTCTGGGCCGCGGAATTACATATTTTGGTTAAGTAGAATTAATTTCAGGCCGCAGGCCCGCCGAAGGCATTATTCTACCGATAGGTGATTTATTATCTATTTTTGTAAGCGCTGTTATTTGTTGTTGCATGGCTTGAGTCTAGTTTATTATTCTTCCGAGGACTTTATTTGACGAGTCATTTATTAATTTTCCTTTTTTTTTGTTATTGCCACCCTACGTGGGAGCGTTTAGTTAATTCTGTTTATTTGTGAGACTCGTCAAACGTAGCCAGGTCGCCCATACACGGCCTATAATCAATTTATACCCGCGGGGAAGTACCCCCGGGTACATCAGATTTTGTTATCTTTTTTTTTTTCTCTATTTTTCATATTCTATTTTTTTGAATAAAAGCACGTTTTTGTCTATTATCATTTAATTACTCGAGTAATTACTTCATCTGCTAATCCCTCAACTAAATCCCGACCCCTCTCCGCGGTACTGCAGCTAGCCGCCGCATTTATCTATAGTAATCTAGGCCTTTTGTTTATCTTGTCGTCAAATTTAGAGTCTCGTGGCGAAGCAGTCGCCTGGCGCCCAACTTTCAACATCATTATCTTTTTCTTATAAAATTATTATTTATTTAACCCTCGTGGTTGTTCATTGTCGACTGGACTGTCCTTCGGAATAGCGATCCGGTCTGTTCCGAAGGATATAAAGGGTTCACGTCACAGCACGTATCACCGAGCGATACGATACTCAGGCAAAATATCCTATACTTCGCGGCACTAGCGATATTATGAAAGATCTAATATATTTTAGCTCAATAAAATGATTGACTCGAGAGATTTACAACAAAAGAAGCTAAGTTAACAAGGGATCGCGTAGCGATAAAACAAATTAAAGGAACTACTAATTAACCCGAAGGTTCGCAAAGATGAACTACTATTAACTCGATATAGAAGATATCGAGCGGAATACGATACGCGATATTATTCAAAGATAAGCTAAATTAACAACAAAATCTTAAACAACTATGACAACTACGTTCAGCCAACCCTCGGGGAGTTGGAAAATAGTTTAGCGACACACCATACAAGATAATATTACAAGAAAATCACAGACATCATAGAAAATCAAAGATATCACATAAATCAAGCGAAAATCAAAGAAATAGCACAAAAATATCAAAGAAATCAAATTACATGCGTAATAAGCGGTAACGAGCTAGCAAATCGGTATAAGCAAGCGAAATATAGCAAATAACAACTCAAAAAGCAACTCAAAGACACCAATATTCCGAAAAGCTCAATCAGGCACGAAACTCTTACGCTGGACTTCCTTTCCAACTAATCTAACTTAACTAACTTAACTAACCTACGATACTACTTAATCTAAGAAAATGTGCAATGACGTAGCCCGCCGGCTACGTACGAATTAAAAACTGACTACTTCAGCGATATTTGGAAGTCCAGCGGGAATTGCGTGACTTGGCAAGCGGAACTATAGAGACCTTACCTTGACGATGCAGTTGCTGCTCGTACACACTTTGTTAGCTTTTAACTTTAACTTAACTATCACAGCCGCGAAACGGTATAAAACTGAGGCGGAAACTAATTGCGAGAGGCGAGAGAGATATTAGAATTACGTCTGATGATTCTAAGGCGGAACGTAGAAGTGACGATAGTCTTCCTGATTTTCGGCAACGAGGCTCCTTACATGGTCTAGAGGGTGGGGACCCTATGAGACGTCTCTCCGTACCTTATTGGCTATTCTAATTACTTGACAGTAATTCGCACGATCGGCTCGTCAGCCGATGCGTGCGATGCGCTGATCCTTGCCGTGCGGCAAGCGGCAGGCGGTACAGATGCGATACTCGGCCGTAAATGCGGCAGGATGACCTCGGGAAGGAGCGACCTTGGACTCTAAAATGCGGTACCTTCCTTGCTTCAATTATCTCTGCGGGATTCGCACTGTCTTGGCATCATTGCACTTGTTGCAGCCTCCTGACAGAACCGGTGGCCTTTTTGGTCTGCCAGGAGCACGTGAGGCGCGACTCTCACGTGACTCGTCCTTTGGCGATATTGGCAGGAGCGGTATGATGTTCTCGGCTGCTGTGACGGGAGGTTGCAGCCATCTAGCGCATGCAACCCTATACGCCGTCGTCGCAATCCAGCTGCTAGCGGTAGAAGATCTCTCCTGGCGTGGAGCCGTACGCGACCCCTATATCTCACAGCGAGAGTCTCTCCAAGGTCGACATCCTTCCCTCCTGTTGTTGCGATACTACCCCTGGCTGGCAGGTTCGGTATCGTGGTAGCCTCTGCAGTGGCGCGAAGTGGAGGTCATCGCGGTATCGGTAGTCGGCGGAATTCCTCGTAGCGTCGTTGCTCCTTCTCTCTCTCTCTCTCTCCCGCCTCCCTCCTCCCGCCCTACCTTCGGCAACTCTTTGTGCCTGTCAACCCTGATACTCGTCGATCAGAGAGGCTTGCGGCTTCGGAGCAGCGTTCGGCGTTCGTCATTCCTATGCATAGAACCGCGACCTATCGCAACTCGTTTATGATCTCAGCCATTTATTTTTGGGACGGTCTTCCACTGTCGGTAAAGTCAGCGTCATCGGTTGATGTTTTTAAGAAAAGGCTCATGGAGTATCTTCTGGCTCAGCAAGTAAATTTGGTTGCGACGGCTGTGCGTTCTAGGCTTTAGGTTGTGGAGGCATTCGTGCTGTACGTTTTTCTTTAGTTTCTTATCTGCTCCTGTTATTGATCTTACTGTTGCTATCTGTCTTACTATTACTCTTACTATTACTATCTGTGCACTTTTCTTTTTGCTCTGATTCTGTTTAAGTTTACGTCCTTCTAGCTTTTCTTTTGGTTAAGTTTAAGTTACTGAATCTTGTTTTTCTTATGTACTATTACTCTTACTATTACTATTTGTTTACTCTTTTCATTTTGTTCTGATTCTGTTTAAGTTTAAGTCCTTATATCTTTTCTTTCTCTGTTTTTGTTTAAGTTTAAGTCACTCTATCTTGTTTTTCTTATTTTTGTTTAAGTTACTTCATTTTTATTTTATCTTTCTTGGTCTTATTTCTCTTATGCTTTTGTTGTATTTTATTTTTGTATCCTTTGCCCATTAACCCTGTTTGGGTCACGGCATAAATAAATTCTCTCTACTCTACTCTACTCTCTCTACAACGTTTTGGGCTGGTTGAAGATTGACGGCAGGCGGCAGTACTCTCTCGGTGTTTTCATTTACCAACTTCTGCGGAGCTAGCAGCCTTCTTTTTTATACTCGCGTATTAGCTTTCGGTCTGATGCGCTGCGGAGGGATTTGCGTGCTTCCCCGGATGAGCTCCTTATTCCGCACGCTAGGACTGCCACCTACCAGAGTTCTGTGCTCATCAGCGCTTGTGTGCTGTGGAACTCGCTACCCCCCGCTGCGCGTCGGTCTGGGTCGCTCGGCATCTTTAAGGCTCAGCTCATGTCCCTGCTCTGTCCTTAGTCCAGTTTTCCGTTATTCTTTGTTGTCTGCTACTTTCTATTATTATTATTTCATCTATTTTTTGTCTACTGTTACTCTCAATAGTTATTACTCACTGTTTTTACTTTCTTATTTTGATTATCTGTTACATTATTTTCTATTAGTTTTATCTCCTAGCAACTGCTATCTACTAGTAGTTGTTGCTACCTTTATTGTTTCTTTATATTTTTCGATTATTTTTTGTTATTTATTTTACAGTTACTGTTATTTATTTGCCTGTTCCTTGCTCTTATTGTTTATTTCTTTGTTTTATTGTTATTTAGTTTTTATTTTGGATTGTTTATCTGTAATTATGCTTTATACTTGGTTTTCTGTGCATAATCCTTAGGGGATCCTCGATCCCAGGGTTTTAATAAACGCTTTTCTCTCTCTCTCTCTCTCTCTCTCGCGGTACATTAACAAAAAAAGCACTTCAAATTACTATTTATTCAAAAGCTACTATTTGTCTGTGGTGTGTCGCTGTCTTCCCGAGGGTGAGACGTGTCTCGTCTCTCTCTCGCGGTATCGGTACTCTAAATGCTACTTAAATTACTAAAAATCGGTAGCCAGAAGGGCTCCTGTGACGGCAGCAAATCTGCAACGTCACAGTACACCAATAAGCTTTTGGTCTACACTTGGGTCACTAGTGACCCGACGGCATCCTTAAAGTTATGCCTCGCAAATATGCCCCGGAAAATAGCTCGAACAAAGCTCAAAAATGGCTGCGAAACAACTTAAAACTACAGCCCATCTGAGGCGTTTGGTGGCATCGTTAGGTTTCGTCACGCTTTTGAGCAGTGCGCATAGAATTAGTATTTCAGGTCTTAGTCCAGTCGGAATGTACAGAAATATCACTAAGTAGTGCAAAAACATAATACTCAGTTAGAAATTTTTGTACGGCTTCCGGGGATGCCCAGGAACACAACCCTCAGTTATCCCGGAAAAAAAGTGACGGCTTTGGTAGTAACAATTAATTGAAAATTGAAAACGTTGAATTTCGAAGTTCTTTTTTTATTTATCAAGTTGAGAGAAAAAAGCTTCAGACAAAAGTTGTAGATATAATTTTTCTCTACAAAATCGGTTCCATGCAAAATCACGTAGGATTGTTGGTTTAGCTTTAAATTGCAACAAAAGATTCAATTTCACTCTTTTGTTTATTGCATCCAGGTCAGTGAATTATCAACGCACACTGTCGAAACTCATCCGGATTGTAGAAATATCTCGTCTCAAGCGAAGCGCGCAAAGTTCACCAGGCTATGTCGTATAGTTTAGCAACAATAATTTTTTCCGCGAAAAAAATGACCCCCCCCCCACAGAATTAGTCACGATCACCTGACAGAGTGCAATAAAATCGTGTCACTAGTTTTTACCACCTTCTTTCAGAATCTCATTAAAAAAAAAAGTTTTTTTGACAAACAAGCACGTTTCTAGCGAAAACTCGGTTTTCGCTTATAAACAAATGGAGATATCTTCGTTAATTTTCAAGTTATCGGCAATATTCCGGAAGAATCTGATAGCTCTTTTTAAGACGCTTTTTTTTGAAAAAAAATCATCCCTTAATCTCTATCAGAACCGGAGATACAGACAGGTTTACCTATTAGATCGTAATTGTCGATCTAAGCAACATTTTCGGATGAACAAAGTTCGTACGCGTTCTTGAGACATTTGGGCATCATCTACGATTTGTCTCATATCTCCCCGGAGTATTTATTTCATCGATGGGACAGGTTGAATGCAGCCGTGCGGACAGACACCGCGCCACCCGTCGGGCGAGTCGAGCCGAGCCGCGCGGTGGGGAGCGCTCTAGCCAATCGCGCGCGACCTCGCACCGCTAGTTAACAATTCGAATAACTCCCTTAAAAATTGTCGTACAAACTGGTTTTTTTTTTCGAATCGGGCTACTTTTTTCTCACCAATCCGATCACGCTGTTCAAAATGAGCGTCGATCGATACTTGTCTAATTGATCATCCTTTTTCTCTGTTTTTAACCTGAAAGTTGCTATGAATGATAAACAATCGATTTTTATGATTGCTTATTAATATTATGAGTGTCATTTGAGTATGAGTTATCTCTGTAGCAGCTTGGTATGCATATTCTCAATTTAATTACAAATGAAGCTTTTTGTAAATAATATGATGTAGATATATTTGCTAATGAATTGAAAGTTATCAATGACACCTTCATTCCAAAAACATTACGTTATTTATAAACATTTTAAGACTAAAAACAGAGAAAAAGGATGATCAATTAGACAAGTATCGATCGACGCTCATTTTGGACAGCGTGATCGGATTGGTGAGAAAAAAGTAGCCCGATTCGAAAAAAAACAAGTTTGTACGACAATTTTTAAGGGAGTTATTCGAATTGTTAACTAGCGGTGCGAGGTCGCGCGCGATTGGCTAGAGCACTCCCCACCGCTCCCCACCGCGCGGCTCGGCTCGACTCGCCCGACGGGCGGCGCGGTGTCTGTCCGCACGGCTGCATTCAACCTGTCCCATCGATGAAATAAATACTCCGGGGAGATATGAGACAAATCGTAGATGATGCCCAAATGTGTCAAGAACGCGTACGAACTTTGTTCATCCGAAAATGTTGCTTAGATCGACAATTACGATCTAATAGGTAAACCTGTCTGTATCTCCGGTTCTGATAGAGATTAAGGGATGATTTTTTTTTTCAAAAAAAGCGTCTTAAAAAGAGCTATCAGATTCTTCCGGAATATTGCCGATAACTTGAAAATTAACGAAGATATCTCCATTTGTTTATAAGCGAAAACCGAGTTTTCGCTAGAAACGTGCTTGTTTGTCAAAAAAAAACTTTTTTTTTAATGAGATTCTGAAAGAAGGTGGTAAAAACTAGTGACACGATTTTATTGCACTCTGTCAGGTGATCGTGACTAATTCTGTGGGGGGGGTCATTTTTTTCGGGGAAAAAATTATTGTTGCTAAACTATACGACATAGCCTGGTGAACTTTGCGCGCTTCGCTTGAGACGAGATATTTCTACAATCCGGATGAGTTTCGACAGTGTGCGTTGATAATTCACTGACCTGGATGCAATAAACAGAAGAGTGAAATTGAATCTTTTGTTGCAATTTAAAGCTAAACCAACAATCCTACGTGATTTTGCATGAAACCGATTTTGTAGAGAAAAATTATATCTACAACTTTTGTCTGAAGCTTTTTTCTCTCAACTTGATAAATAAAAAAAGAGCTTCGAAATTCAACGTTTTCAATTTTCAATTAATTGTTACTACCAAAGCCGTCACTTTTTTTCCGGGATAACTGAGGGTTGTGTTCCTGGGCATCCCCGGAAGCCGTACAAAAATTTCTAGCTGAGTATTATGTTTTTGCACTACTTAGTGATATTTCTGTACATTCCGACTGGACTATTAGATCCTACAACATAATTGACTCTTTTAAGGAGGTTCGATACCGATTGTCATATAATACCAAATTTTTGAAATTTTTACTATTGGAAGATAAACATATCAACTGTTCACCACCAAAATTTCAAATCGATTCACCACACCGTTTCTGAGTGAGTGAGTGAGTAATTAATTTCTGAAATTGCTTCTTATACACGTCGAGGTATGGAGAGCCGATAAGGTTAGTATGAACTCTTTCGGAGTGGCCGCGCGGTAAGATAGAAATCATACTAATCTTATCGGCTCTTCATACTTTGACGTGTATAAGAAGCAATTTCAAAAACTAATTACTCAGAAACGGTGTAGTGAATCGATTTGCAATTTTGGTGGTGAACAGTTGATATGTTTATCTTTCAATAATAAAAATTTCAAAAGTTTACTATTATATGAAAATCGGTATCGAACCTCCTTAAGGGGGAGGTAAGGTTAATTCGGTGAAAAAAAGCCATGTTTTTGAGATTTTTTTCTGGCGATGCAAATAGTGTTAGTTGATTTAGTCAATGTCTATATAATAATGCAACATTTGAACCATATTTTCATTAATTTTCATTGCGAAATATTGAAAATTGAGCAAGTGACACTGAATCTCCGGAGGCGCCTCGGAAAGAAGTGGTTTCGCGGTGTTCATCATAACTCGATAGAGAATCATCTGAAACAAAAAAAAACAAAATGCATTTGTTAAAGGAAAGGTTTCTCGAGGTAATGACGAGAGGATTTTTTTTTTTTCTCGATTTTTCAATTTTTTGTAGCACTTGGAAGCCAAACCAATTCTCGCTAAAAAAAATCGGCTAATTTGTTGTTGTAAAATTGATAATTATTAAAAAAAAAAAAAATCATCTCGTCATTACCTCGAGAAACATCTCCTTTAACAAATGCATTTTGGTTTTTTCGTTTTAGATGATTCTCTATCGAGTTATGATAAACACCACTTTTTTTCGAGGCACGTCCGGAGATTCACTGTCACTCGCTCAATTTCCAATATTTTGCAATGAAAATTAATGAAAATATTGTTCAAATGTTGCATTATTATATAGTCATTGACTAAATCAACTAACACTATCTGCATGGCCAAAAAAAAATCTTAAAAACATGGTTTTTTTTCTTACCGAAATAACCTTACCCCCTTAAGAGACTCTGGTATACATTCTGTATGCAGAATCCCTGCAACTTATTCTTATTGCTCTAATGTAAACAGTATCGGTGCAGCTCACCGTCATCAGATCCTCAGGCTCATTATATCTATTTAGACTATGGCGAGAATAGGCGAGGCTGCTGTTTGTATAGAATTTATCACACATCAGTATGGTGAATTCCAACATTTTCCTACATTGTATCATATTAGCGACCAGACTTGGCTTTGGTCTTCAGTCGTGCACATTATACGGCCGTAGCTGAACGAGTTTTATCGCTATGAATCTATCACGTGGAAGACCCGGTGTCCCGTCAAAGGATGAGTTTATCGAAATAATCTTAAATAATCGATCTAAAATTGTTTCAAATGATAAAATTGTGTCAAAAACAAATGAAGTATGGGATGAGTTGTCACAAATTCTACCAGTTAAAGCAAGTTCTCTGTACACAAATGTGACATCCAACCGTTTTAATATAAAGAATTTGTTGTTTGAATCTACGCATAAAATTGTTGAACTCGAAGGTCCGGTGGTGGAGTCAAAACAAACATTTAAGGCGTCTTCTCACTTTGAAAATTAAAAAAATTGATTTTTTTTTTTTAATTTTGAAAGTACATATCATCAAAAATGTTATATCAAAATTTCATAGAGATCGGACGAGTCTAACTACATTTTTGGGCGACCGTTAGGTGACTACCTGAGAGCACCCGGCTGATCCCTTTGACGCCGCTCGGACGGTCCCTGTATACCTGACTCTATACAATTGAATAGTCGTGTTCTTTTGTTGATGTAGTACCCCTTGCTTAGGTATATTCTGTTTTGGGGTCTATACTCATCTAATAAGACCTTAACACGTGCATCGCTGATTAACCCGAGGTAAGGTTTTTTCATGATTTTTCTGCAACCAAAACTTTAAACGCGTTTATCTCAAAACAAGGTCTTTCAGTGCCTTGTTGATGAAATTTCGGAAACTATCCGGCCGATTGTCATGAAATTTGAATGACATATTCTTCATAGTTATGGCTATAGCGCATATCATCAGATTTTTGAAATTTTGATTTGAAGTATTTTTTTTTTTACAAAAAATTGCAAAAACACGCGTTTAATTTTTACTTTTTCGAAAAACGTGCGCCATTTTGTTATTTTCGCGAATATCAAAAATCTGATGATATGCGCTATAGCCACTGACATACTGAATCTAAAACTGTTTTATTTTTTTGTATCAGATGAACTGTCTCGGAGATACCATCAACAAGCCACGAACATAACATTTCTACACGGGTTTTTCGATGCCACTGTTTTATTATAATAATTGTTCCAAAAAATAGAAAAAAAAAATTTTCTTGTACTTGAAAGATGTGTTTATTACATAGGATCCATTTTATCCCATAATTTTTTGCAAAAATCCTCGAAAAAAAATCGCGAAAATAGCCTATTTTCGAGGTGCCTAAAGTGAGAAGACCACCTTAAGCCCACGAATATTTCAAATTTTTCAACGGATTCACATAACAATACAGGTGAAATACGAGATTTTGTTATAACGCTTACCCAGCAGGAATTCAATGATATCACCGAAAATGTCACTCGTAAACGAACCAGGACGAACCAAAATAAAGTTAAGATAAATTTGAGCGCATCATGATTTACATTTTTTTTTTGTTTTTGTCAATACCTTGATGGCCATGATCGAAAAATCTGAAAAAATTCTAAGAAATTCTGTGTCAGAAATGCGAACTGTTTAGAATTTTTTCAAATTCTCCGATCACGGCCATCGGGTGTTAAAAAAAAAAAAAAACTTAGAAAATTCATGACACGCTCAAATTTCTTTTGAAAAATTCTAAAAAATTCTGATTGCTATTTAGAGTCAGAAAAATGATACAAAAAAACGTGGACCAGATCTGAGAGTTCGAGGGTCAGGACGTGGTCTATTTGGCACGGAATGCCTCATATATTTTCAATGTTCTCAAACGAGATTCCACGAAATTGAGAAAATAAAAATCATCACATAGCATAGGATAACCCATACAAAATTTTAAGGGTAGGTGGGTGGCCGTTTTTTTCCACGCAGCAGCATTTTCGTAGACTGATTTGTGAGGATTTTAAATTTGTAGGCTCATAATTAGTCCTACTGTAAAATAATAAAAGAAAATGTCGCCAAGCCCCGTGCATTTCAAATGGAAAAGTTCATCCGTTATGGCCAAGGGTGAAGCGTTGAAATGAAAATCTGAAAAAATTACGGGATTTGCTTAGATTGGAGTTGATTCGAAGGGACGGCGCGGAATTTTTTTTTAACGACAACCCTAATGTAAATATTATAAATATAATATGTCGAAACAGTTGATAATGGTTGTACTCTCTAAATCTGAATTAGTGAAAATTCACTGATTAGCAGTGAATAATCACTAATCGTTACAGTTATAAGTCTGCCACTGTGAATTAGTGAAGTTTCACTGATTCAATCAGTGAAATTGACACACTTGTTGGAATAGTGAAGATGCACTGTTTTGAATAGTGAAGAATACACTGGTTTGAAGAGTGAAAAAGGCACTGGTTCAATCAGTACCTGCAGACAAATGTTATTTATTTTTTGAAATTCTATACAAATTTGGGTAACAGTGATCTATCCCCCGGATAGTAGAAAAAATAGCATAGTCAACATAAAATAATGCTATAGCTATATTAATGGGTGTAGAAACATTAGTGTATACATAGAGTTGTTCCGATATAACCTCAGCAGAATACTTCAGTTTCACCATAGAGCTATGGATAGATCATAAATAAATTCGAATAACAATTAATTAATAAATTCCAATAATCAATTGATTATGGGAAGAACTAAATAAATGAACAGAAAACATGAATTATTTAACTCATAAGAACCATCAATTTAATTCCGAAACAATCAGAACAATATTTTACATGAACGATCACCTCACCCGCGATTTTTTAGGCTGTAACAAAGCGTCAACAAATATAGTTGCCACGGTTATACGCAGTTGTCTGATCGACTCGGTAAATTATTTAGGGATTCACTGATGTAACAGTGAATCAGACTTGGAATCACTGTTTGAACAGTGACTTATGACATCACTGGAACAATCAGTGAAAATTTCACTAATTCAGATTTAGAGAGTATAGAGGTACTAACATACTGAATTCTGGAGTTTTCATCGAAAGTTTTTCATTATGAGAAGTTAAAACGCCACAAAAATGGAGGGCTTGGTATACACAATTTTAAACTTTTCACATCCAATTCCTTATTCTCTGATGTTGCATTCAGGGCACTGTAATTGCGGTACTACCCTACGAGGAGAAGTGACCAACCATAACAAACGACAAGATGTCATCATTGATTGCCATTTGACAATAGGACATGGTAAATGTGGAAAGAAATGGCTACGACAACCCGTGAGAAAAGAAGTGGCGAAGGAACTCCAAACAAAATCAGTGGATGCGTACAGGTGTCAAGTAGCTAAAGAATCTATGATTCCAGGAGGTGACGAGCCACCGTTTTTATATAAATCAACAGTTCTTCGGAAAGCAAAAGCTGACTTCACAAGTGAAGAGTACCTCGACAAAAATCCAATAAATGCAATATGCAGCATGAAGCCTCTGAAATATCACAATAGTATACATGGGATTGGAATAGATCCTTTTTTCGTACATTATTGGACGGCTGAACAAATTCAGAGCTTTAAGAATTTTTACAAAGCCGAACATTGCAAAATAACCATCGATTCAACCGGAAGTATAGTGGAAAAGATGAAGAATTTTAAGGGAGATTTATCCAAACATATCTTTCTGACAATGATTGTCGTTAATAGTGAGACTCGTGGATAATATTCAGTTGGCCAGTTTTTGTCAGAGATAAACACAACTGTTTCGTTGGTGTATTTCTTCATGTCGTGACGGTGCTCCCTGCCCCAAGGAAATTGTGACAGATGGTTCACGCGCTTTACTGAATGTGATTATTTGCAGTTTCACGGAAAGTGCACGGAAAAAAATGTTCAGAGAATCCGGGCATAATTATGCTGGATGTAACTATATTTCATGGTTGAAATAGCAACTAGCATACCGTATTAATACTCTAACTATACGAATCTGGTTGTTTGAGTGTGCCTATCGTAAGCATTTTCCTCAGTACATTTAAGAGTCACTGCTTAGTCAAGTCTGATTGATCCTGATGTGTACAAAGAGAATGCAGTATAGTTGATACGACCATACTGTATAAGCTGCCGTATGCCAACAGTCTCGATGTTTCAACCATAGTGATATGTTTGTTACAAATATTCAGTATTGCGATATCATGAACCATCAGTCTAGCTCAATTCTAATAGTATGCTTCATACAACCATACGAATAGGGTATCATGTAATTAGTATACCAACTCTAATACGCATCAGTGTGGTTGACGCTTAATATATAATATGGCTCGCATGGCCATACAGTATCGTCTCAATATTAATGAGCGGATCCACGTCACTTCATTCAAAAAAAAACCGTCAAGTCACGGATCTTTGCGCCATTCAATACATCTGTACACTGAAAAAATTTTGCGAGCGCTGCCGTCGCACATGCGAGTGCCGTAGTCGAAAAAGTCGGACGACGACGTTCTTAGCTTTGTGCGCGCACCCAGCTCGCAGCACGAGAGCTCGTGCTTTGCAGAGTGCGAACAGAGCCATCTCACGAGTGTGGTAAGGCAGGATACTCATTATACGAGAGCGTCAACGTCTCAGCTCCCGCGCAGGCGTTCATGCTATTGGGACCGTGCACGCTTACACTGTTATTAGAACGCGTATATATGCATGCAAGAAATATATATTGTCAATATTTATCCAAATTGTTTTAAGTGAAAGCATATATAGTGATTATCACAAATAACATCCGAGAAGCTGAAAAGTAAGTTTTTAGTCATCATTCAGATATGTTTTGGAAAAAATAACCTATACGCATGAGCATGTGCCCCTAGTAGAACTACATTCAATTCTTTTTCACTCATAATACTGTAAATCTGTTTTTTGCAATACAATTCATGTGACGTTAATTTTAACCACGATACAAATTTTTCGTTACGTCTAAAATCAATATTTTATTTTAAAAACTTAACTTGTATGGCATGTATTGTAAGTGTACAAGTGTAAGTGTACTTCTAGTGAGAAGTTTTCATCTTTATTACATAAGTAGAATTTCCGAATGTCTCATTTTTATTTCAAATGAAAGAACCAAAAATTATAATTGCTGAAACAAAATCTTGAATATACAGGTTTCGATTATGCTACTTATGAGTTGTTTAATACCTATCGAATCAATCAGGTTTGACCTTTTGTTTTTCCTCTATACGTCAATACATTGTAACCAATATGCAGAGTTTGTTTTTTGTAATAAATTATTGATTATCATGCACGCACCCTCTCATACCTACATACAGTGAGTGTTCGTGTATGTGGGTCACCTTTTGATGCTTGACAATGAATTCACAATGAATTGAACACAGATGTATTCAACAAGTGACCTGCATACACGAATACTCACTTATAGTCAAAATATTTAATGATGACGCAGGTAGTCTAATAAAATTCCTTCCTGTATACACAATAGAGAAATATAAGTTGTGTGAAAAAACAATCCTCTTGTCCAAGTGTTAGACACTGAAGTAGATGGTATCAGTGATAGGATACAGGACGTAGATTTACCTTCGCAAGCATCAAGAAGCAGTGCTTGTGATGCAAGTATGACCGGACCCAATGCATCGAACTCATCATTTGATGAGCATATTGATTACAGCTTAGATATTTTCGGAGACAGCAATGATAAAGTAAAGAGAGAAAAAAATTATGAATTATATTTTCCGGAAATTGAAGGTACATTACTTTTATGTGGTTTGAAATACAGAGATGATCTGTGGAAAGTTATAAGCCGTGTGGGTAGGCAACCGGTGATACACTACGAAATGGCAACGCTGTCGATGCGAGAGTCGAATAAGTCGAATGACCGTATCTACAGACGACGTAACGGCTGTCATTCTGCGGCTCTCATGTTGTTAGGTTAGAATGAGAGTTATAAATAATTGTCAGATTTAGATTTTGTAATCACAGTTCCTTAATACAACGGTAAATATTCTTTCTTAAGAAAGTTTAATGGGTTATTCAGGTAATTGCGGATGTCAATATCGGTTTATTTCGAACATTATTAGGTTATAACCCCGCAGAATGACAGCTGCCGTTACGTCGTCTGTAGATACGGTCATTCGACTTATTCGACTCTCGCATCGACTACGTTGCCATTTCGTAGTGAAACAACGGTTGCATACCCACACGGCTTATAACTTTCCACAGATCATCTCTGTATAACAACTTTACTCATTTTTAATGAGATTCAAGGAAACTGATGCTTTGTTCAAATACACTACATAGATTTTATACATCTGATGGTTAAATTATATTAGTCTTGTCGCATATTTCGACGTAGGCAATTGAAGAAAATTTTCTTGGGATGTTTTCAGATAGAGTTGAATTGAAAAGAAATAAACTGTATCATGAATTACAAGATAGTGTATTGGGTCGCATAATTATTGGAAAGTACAGACACAGCAAAATTTTAGAAATAGATAAACTGAAAAATTTTTGTATCCTTTGAAGGCTAAAAGAAGAAAATAATTTTAAGTAAGTTTCTGGCAAGTTTTTATAAATTTTTAGTGCTCGTTTCATTCTGTCTAGCCATTACTATTGACATAATTCATCAGACTCTACGATGATAGTATGACAGTAATATCATTCGTAAAAATATTCTTACAATATAACTTCTCACCTTACATTTTATTAACCGGCCTACCTGATACATGTTAAAATATTACTTTCGCTTTTGCCATCGAGATGTATGCTTACCATTTGCCTTCTATTAACATGTTGCCTAACATACAGAAAATGGTTCTATGAGATAAAAATTTTTTAAAAATTGATAAAGAAATATAAATCTCCGATTGCGCTTAATGGAATGCGTGATACCCAATTTTTTTTATTTTTTTATCGTATGTAGGATAACTACCGAAGAATTTTTAGAAGACATAGCACTGATTAAGGAGTTGTTTGTACCCCTCGATACCGATCTATTGTATCGACCTTATCGTCAGAGTGCTACCGGGACCTCTCTTGCAATCCAAGGTCCACTATATAACCGATATTGGTATTTCTTGGAAGAAGGTAGGAGAGCTGGATTAATTTCACCGGTTCCAGATAGAAGCAGAAAAAGACCACATGTCGCTGACGCTGACCATGAAGGTCTAAAGTTGACAACAAATTACTTTGATTTTTTATGACCTGTTTTCTTCCGTATTTGTATTATGATTCCATTTTTTGTCAATGTCGATATTGAAAAAATTATTTTCCTGTATTTCAAAAATAACTTCAAAATTATTATGCACTAAAAAGTTTTGAAGATCCTCATTTGCACTATTTTCTGTGCCAGAATCCCCAAGCCAACGGTTAAAAATATTAACGGACACAAATCGTGAGTCCTACGAGTTCAATGATGTTATTGAAAAGTGGAACAATACTTTTGACGACAGGATTAGAGAGTTTTTGACTACATCTTCAGCGAAAAAAGCCAAGATCAAAGACAGAGTGAAAGCATACATCAACACCTTCAAGTGCTTGCAAAAAACTGATGAAATCCTTCTTGTAGATTTGCTTTTTAAACTATTAAGTACCAGTGATTCTGCGAAAATGAGAATGTCATTTCCTACTTAAGGGGGCTCCAGCGCGGAGAGTTTCGAGGTCAATCAGGGTATTTTCTATTAATTAAAATGCGCTGAATCCAACGGTACCTTTATTTTTCCCTGTAACCGTGGAAAATTTTGAGATATTTCATCTCAAAGTTTGGAAATTTAACATAGCCTCTTATGGAGCGACCTGCGAATGAGGTTGAAAATTGATCATTAACCAACCTTAATCGAGGAGTTTCGCAACAAAAAACTGATATCTTGTAGATGAAGAGTTAAACTTTCAGATAGTATCATGCAAAATGTGGGTAACCGTGGAAAATATAGAGGAAATTCGTGAAAACTGAACACGAAATTGAGTGCATCGTCGGATATCCGGTATCTTATCGGCAGCCATGTTTGTCGTGTTACGAGTGTGAAGCGCGCGCTTTGTGAATAATTCATAATCTTAGAGCATTCTTTCAATTACACGATTTTCATTCTGATAATAAAGGTACATGAAGCTTTTCGTTATAGATAGATAGAGCTTTTATTATTTATTCATCAATAATATATCTCAGAAATAAGTTGCAAAACTTCCCGGGTAACAATTTAACGTGGCAGCCATACGGCCGCTATATAGCCAACCCATCTAACCAATGTGGCTGCCATGTCAGCCGTGGTGGGTTTTATCATGGCTAGTACCTGGCAACGACGACCAAACTATGTCACCCCTTGATGGCAGCTAGGTGGCTAAACAGCATAGTTTATCTATGGTTTCGACCTGGTAGCGACATGGCGGCACTTTCTTGCTGCCATGTCGATGCCAACTAGCTGCTGGGTGACAATTTAATGTGGCAGCCATACGGCCGCTATGCAGCCAACCCACCTAACCAATGTGGCAGCCATACGGCCGCTATGTAGCCAACTCACCTAACCAATGTGGCCGCCAAGTCAAAAAAAATTTTTTTCTTCAAATTTTTTTTCTTCAAATTTTTTTTTTTTTCATAATTTCCTCAGAATGTCCATGAATTTGTTCGAAATAGGACAAAAGTAAACTGATTTGATGGTTGAAAGCCACAACGAGTAATAACCCGCTTAGGGGGGCCGTCTTGCCCCACCCTCCCCTACTTTTGAATTGGGCAGATGAAAACTTATTGTTTCCATTCCACCTAAAGTACACAGTTTTAATTCCAAAAGACTGTTGTGAGATATCTTGCTCATAATAGGTTCAGATATATATAATTGTGGTCGGCTAGCAACGGGTAGGTGTAGCCAACCCAGCGTTACTTTACTTGCGAGCGTTGCCGTTCATCTACCGGCATGATAGGGTACTAAGCAGGTGGCTACTCAATGTACGGACCAGGTTAAGGCCAGGCTACTTTGGGACATGGCAGTGCCAGGTTGGCCCATATAAAAGCCATGTAGCGTCGCAACGTGGCGGCCAGGTAGACGCCAGGTCGCGACTTGACATGGCAATGCCAGGTTGGCCCACATAAAACCCATATGGCATCGCGAGGTGGCGGCCAGGAAGACGCCAGGTCGCGACTTGACATAGGATGGATATTAGAAAGCTACATCGGCTATCCACGTAGTTGCCACCTCGATTCAACATTATCAAACTATGTCGGTTAGCCGGATTATTGCCATGACAGAAACCCATATTGAAGCGACATTGCCGCCACATTGTTATCGAATCGCGACCTTTAATATGGTCTGCCGATACTATTGCCATGCTAATGCCATGTGGCTTTAATGTGGCATGTGGGCTGGCCATGTAGAATGTTACTCGGGTTAGTATTATAACTTTTAAAAATATTTTGAATTCCAAATTTTCAACGAGTAGGTATATAGTTAATTTAAAAAATAAATAAATAAATTTTCTAATTTGGATTCTCAACAACTAAAAACAGTTCGTCATCATTTTTTAAGTACAAATGGTTTTTATCTTATCAACAATTGCAGCAATAATCTTTTGGTTAGATGTGACTCTTGGTTTTCCACTAATACTCATAGATAACAATATTTTAATACCATTAGTTTGATTTTTTGCATAAACATTTTTCAATATTTCCTCGGTGATACCTTCTCTGGCCAACTTAAACAGAATATTAGATTTGACAACATCTTTCAAAACTTCCAATTTTTTTTTGTTCGTATTTATAATTTGCTATTTAATTTTTTCTTGTTGCGAAATTTTAGTAGCTTCCCTTATTTCATCATGAGTTTTAAATTTTTCTAATATGTCTGTGTCAGAGACATCTAAAATATTTACTAGATTTTTTAATGTTTTAATATCTTGAAGAGCATCATGCAAGTTAGCAGTATTTTCTTCAGGTAAATAATGTTTGACTAGAGCCTCTTCGGCAAAAGAAAGCTCAAGCTTGACCCTATCGGGTAATTTTTTCTTGAAAACTTCAACTGTATCAGCATACCCATATACTGTTAGTAAAAATCTATCTAATAATCCAAATTGCACAAGTAGTTTTTCAATCCTCACAGAATCAAATCTGCAAAAAAATTATAACAGCGAATTAAGAAAATAAAAGTATTGCAGAAACGCAACAAATGTAGGTTAAAATGATTTACTTTATGACATTATGTCCAACTAAGACAACATACGCATTAGGCTCATCAGTTTTGAAACTTTCCAAGTAATTAAGGAAACCTAATACAGCTGTCTCTCTAGGCACTGTATCTAATTTCTTATCACGATTAAACAAGCTTCCTTTCTTAACTGTTAGGCCAGTTTTGAGAGACGCCATTGGTTTAATAGGGACAGTAGGAACAATATGGGCATTATACGAGACTTCTCCGTCGTAAAGTGCAATCTTGAATGCACCAAATGGAATTCATATTTTGAATTAAACAATAAAATGGTAGAAGCCAAACTTCATTTGAATCTTAAAAAATATTATACCTGGCAAATTTGATCTTTCTCCATACTGAAACCGGTAGTTTCAGTATCAAAATAGACAATCTTATAATCAACTAAAGCGTCGGAATTACTTGGTAATAATATTTTTGGCAGAGATGGAGAATCTGTAGACACTGAACAATCGATTGTCATGTCCATTACACCACTAAGACCAATGTCACTTTCATATGTAACTCCTTCTTTTCTCCGTGCGTTACTCGCCTTTGATGATCTTGCTACTTTCAGAGCTTTCTTTCTCAACTTTGCTGCACGGCTTGTGGCGAATAATTTTTTTTTAATCATTTTATTTTGTTTTATTATTCTGTATTTTGAATTGCCTTTTACGGGACTGAAGCTTAATTTTTCAAATACTTTGCTTATATAATGATGACCCAAATTTTTTTGACAAACTGCTGCTGCAACTCGAAAAGGAAATGATTCTGAACCAGAAAAGTGTTTAGATTTTGGACACTTTGACGCTACTAAATGATTGAACGATTCATTCGCTTGTGTCGATGCTGCAGGGGCAATTTTTGCGACGTTATTGATGTAACGATCCATTAGTTCTTCCAAAGCTGTCTTTAGATCGTTGTTTTCCATTGGTTTTTTTACCGGGAATTCTTTTGTAAACATAATTTTCGGTATTTTCGTGGAATTTACATAGGCTGTGATCACCGAAAGCATGGGGAACTATTGCCTTCAGCTTGTCTTCGAGAATATCCGGTTGCCCTTTACATTCTGCTATTACAGCACTTAAAGTATCGGTGAAATACTCAATTTGAGCTTTCGGTAAAGATAATCCATAGAGAGAGTTTGAGAAAGCTTTTACGGTATGATTTTTATCTGCCCATAGTTCAATGGCATGTGGAGAAACTTTACGTAATCCCGCGATAGTGCTTGAATCATTATCCATGATTAATCTTGCGCCAAAGATGTTAAGTTCTTGAAATAAAGGGTTATTGGTATACAACTGAATAGCAATGTCTGCTTCCATACCCTTTGCTGAACCATCGTAATTCTGTCTGCAATCGTGAGGTTTGCCAGAAGCACAAGAACGACAAACTTTCAAGCGGACTGCATAAGAGCCAATTTTTTTAGAATAGTAACCAATTAATACTCCATGCCCTATACGAGAAGAATTATCATTCATGAATAAAAAATGTAAGCTTTGTAAATGGCTATGCAATTTTTACCCGATAAAGTGTTATAGGATCTTCCAGTTCCTCTTTTCTGCCAACCTACGTCAAAACCAAACGTCATGCCTGATTTTTCTGGTACTTTGCTATAAATAAGAGGAGAGATGAATGAATAATAAATTTAAAAAAAACGTTTTCATCGTAATTTTCATTTTATTCATCGAATTCTTCTGAAAAGCTGGTCGGATTTTTAAATAAATTTATTTTTTATCAGTATTCTCTGAAGCTATAGCGTAAAAATGATGACGTAAAAATAATAAAAACATCATAACAAATCTCCTATCGACATTGAGATGAATACAATGCCTTAATAACTTAGTATTGAAAGACCAGGAAGTTCGTTGACAAATGCATATATAGATCTTGCAATTCACATTTTAAAAAAAAAATATTGAAGTCCTACTTGTCTATGACAATATCACCAGCTTCTTCGGCCAATTCTATTTCTTCTTTTAATACTTCACGACATGACTCTCGTGCAAGCTCTTCAACTTTTGGTCCAACTATCCTTTCATGTCGCTTCAGCAGAGTGTCTGACACTGTATCAATATTCAAGGCTGATAAAAGTAAATTGAACTGCGTCTCTCCTATCCCTACATCTATAATGCCTACGAAATAGAGGTGATATTAATAACCAATTAATGATCTTCACAAAAAAAATTAAAATCAATTACCGAGGGCTGCTTCTGCATTCACTTCAAACATAAAACTGTTCCCCTGCCTAAAACATTGTCCTGTCCTAACACTTTTGATTTGGAAACATTTACAGCATTTAATGTCATAAATATATCCTAAGCCCTGCTGTACTTTGTTCGTCGTGAATTGAAATGACAAAGGGATTTTGCAACCCGGACACCACATTTCTTTGGCTAACACACTTGGTTCAACAACTACTCTTCCAGTCAAAATATCCAAATGATCAACTTTTTCATTGCTCTCCTACAAATTGTATCAAGTAATATTATTTACAGAAAATTATCATATATCATGTAACGTCAAACGTTTATTGTATATAAATATACATACTGGACATAGCCTCTTGCAATCATCATTTTTATCTGTGCTTTTTTTTCTTTTCACTGCCTTCTTTTTAAATTGCCCTTTGCGAGGTCCCACAGATATTCTCGCAGTATTGCGCCACGCATTTTCATTCTCGTTGGAATCGTTTTCATCCATTTCAAAAACCGCGCGCGTTCACATGACATTCACACGTATAGGTTAAGTACACATATGCGGCTTTCAAGTGAGTCAATCAAGCTCATTGGCTTCTTGAAAAAAGGGCAAATTGGTGACTATTTATTCAAGTATAATAAGTAAAATGCAATTTTAGATCGGAGTATTTTGTAGTATCTTTGCTTCAAAAATAATTATAAGATTTTTCAAGATGAATATAAGCTTTAAAATACAAATTTATTTTTCGACGGTATTTGACTTCGGCCGTAGTCGCTGGAGCCCCCTTAATTTTATACTGTAACTGAATAAGTTCATTGTTGCGATTTTTACGGACGAAAAATGACTCAATCTGTCAGAATCACTTCTATAGCACGTTCCTTGTTTTATTTCATTTCTAATGTTTCCGTATTTTACAGCTCAAGTCTGATTTCAAACGTATAATCACGGTTCTCGCTGGAAAAGCAAAACTACCGTACAATATCGAAAGCGTTAATACCCTGTTTCAAACTGTCTGGCCTAAAAAAGCGAAGATAATTCTTGAGAATTTAAGCAAGAATAAGGACGTGAACAGTTTTTTACGTGAGAACAAGGGTATTCTAAACGAAGGTATCTTTTAAATTGATTAATTTCTTTCTATTATTTTTCAATCAGTTTATGGAATGATTATTCATTTCTGAATGCTTCGCATTTATATTGCAGTGGATCCATCTATATCGGCTTTATTCCTTTTACCCTTAACATTAACTGGCTACAGTAAAAAAGTCAAAAGTACCGATCCACATAATGGTAACGACGAAACGATAACGTTATCCAAACAAGAAATATCGAAGCATTTCATTTTGCGCACTGAGGTAAATGGTATTCCTTTTACTGCTCAAAGCTGTTCAATGTATGTAACAAATAATATGAGAATAGCTTAATATATTATTATGCATGAGACAAATATAATTCGAAACGAAAATTTATTTCAGGATCTAAACAGTTTTGCTCAAGATAAAATCGAGTTCGAAAACTGGCAAAGACGATACGATGTCAATACACATCCGTACGTGATTTTTGTTGGCCCACTCACTCACATTCATGCTGGTTACGTTATCTTCAATGGCCATACTTATATGTATGATAATCCACTAGAAGCTGTAGAAGTTTGCTTCCAGCTGTACACAGCTCTTCATTACTGGCCCGATTTAGTAGAGCACGTATGGCAGTTTATCACAGAATGTGTCTATGAAATTAAGACACAAACCGATTTCACTGCAGCTTTTGTATCTAGGTCGTATCTTCCGATCTCCGCCTACGCGTGCAAAATCAAATCTAAGTAGTGGTACACCTTCTTAATTTAAATATTTATCATTGACTGATAATTTTGTACCTGTTACATTTTATATTGTCGCGTGTAGTATCTAAAAAAAAGTATCAAAGCTGTGCTTTTCAGTGACACCTGTATACAATCTTGTGCTCATTTCAGTGTTCTCATTTATTTCATTTTATACTAAATATCGTGTTTGAATTTGCATTTTTCAACAATAAATCCTGAATTCAATTTTGAATTTTTACATACATATTTTTTGCATTTGATATTGAAGCAGTCAGAAAAATTTTATCATAAACAAAATGGATTACGCTGTAATATTGAATGCACTTTTAACAATAATTCTTATGTTGTACGGTGATCCGTCTCTGCCACGAAAAATAGTTGATATGGTTCTTGATTCTTTCCGTGAATTCGTTAAAAACAGTTATTTCCCATCACTTGAAAAAGACGTGTTGTATGCTGTAGCAAATAGTTTTCCGAAACAAAAAAGTGAAGCTGATATAAAAATCATTGAAGAGATAAATGTTAGAGTTCGCGGATGTTTTGAACAGCACTTGACGGTTTTCAACAATTTGTCAACCGAAGCCAAGCGAATACGCATTTTAGAAAAAAGAGGTTATTTAGAACCCTCTCAATACAAACTTCGGAGACATTGGATACAGACTGTAGCAGATGATGAAGAAGTTTTTATGCAAGAAGATAGTTTTGGTGTTTATGTACCCTTGAAACATTCACTAAAAATATTTTTAGAACTACCGGGAATGTTGAATAAAATTTTTGATTACGTTGAAAATTTAGCGAAAGATAATACGATAATTTCAAATGTTATGCAAGCAAAGCTTTGGTTAGAAAAATATGCGCCAAAATTCAAAAATGATATAGTTTTTCCATTGTTTATGTACTATGACGAAATAAAAGTCCGAAATCCTCTAGGTAGCCATTCAGGCACCAATAAATTCGGAGCTGTATACTTTTCAATCGCATGTTTACCACCTGCAATTGCTTCAAGGCTCACCAGTATATTATTTTCAACATTAATTCGCGCCGATGTTACGTCCGGGTGTCACCACCCGTACGCTCTCCCCTCACTTACCTCTATCCCCCTGTTCCTCTACATCTCTACTCTGTCTATCTACCTGTTACCCGATCGTCCGCATCCTGTCCTAACGTCCCGACAAGATACTCGCTGCACACGGCACTGCCAAATGCAGCGAGTCAGCTATAATCCTTCTATCTTATTCCCATAGCCACTGTCTACCTTTCCCTCTAACTTCACTCCATTACTAACCTCCATACAGGAGACAACGCCAACCATTATAACTCTACTACTAGAAATAAAGATTTAAGTTTGATTATAATTACTATCACGATCATTTACCCTTATACTCCTCAGGTATATCTTTATATATTGAACAGGGGACCTAACCCAATTAATAGACATAACACCGAAGACAAAAAAAAAATGTACTAACAAGGAAATATTTCGGAAAATCATAGATGAATTAAATGATCTAATTAAATCTGGTATTATTATTGTTAGCGATGGAGTCGACAGAGTCATTAAATTCCAGTTAGTTCTCATCTTAGGGGACAATCTAGGTATGAATGAAATTTGCGGATTTACGGAGTCCTTTAGATCGGATTATTTTTGTCGGTTCTGTAAAGTTACGTACAAGGAAGCATCTGTATTGACACGTGAACTTGTAGAGCGATTTCGCGATAGATCAAATTATGAAAATGATGTGCAAATATAAGACGTAACTAGATCTGGTATAAAAGAGCGATGTTGTTTTAATGACGTAGATGGATTTTTGATAACTGAAAATAAAAGTTTAGACATAATGCATGATTTTTTAGAAGGAGTTTGTATGTATGCTATAGGAAAGCTGTTGTACACTTTCATTTATGTTAAAAAATATTTTACAGTAGATCGGCTCAACTGCAGATTGGAAGAATTTGATTTTGGTAGCGAAGGTAATATACCACCTAAAATTACCCCTAATCGTCTGAAATCTAAATGTCATTTAAAAATGTCAGCTGCAGAGATGTTATGTTTCATTAAATATTTTGGCGTAATAATAGGAGAAAAAGTTCCTTCGGTTGATGAACATTGGCAATTATACAAGTTATTACGACAAGTGTTAGATATTTTTATGTCTCCTCGTGTTGATCTAGGTATGCTAAGAGATTTAAGAGATTTAGTTGAAGACCTAGCAGCTTCATATGTTGAATTGTATGGCACATTAAAACCGAAATTTCATCACTTACTACACTATGCTAGATTGATGGCATGGATGGGCCCTTGCGTACATTTCTGGAGCATGAGATACGAAGCTCGCCATAGGAATTTGAAGTGTAATGCTACAGGTACTTTTAGCAGTAAAAATGTATTATTGAGCATTGCAAAAAAGCAAGTACTAAAGATGTGCCAAATGATGCATGTATTTATAGCTGAAAATCCCATTGTAAATGGACCACTGTCAGAAGATACAGGTACAGAATCTTACTATGATTCCGTAAAAGTAAATGGTATAATTTACAAGCCAAAAAACATACATTATCATAAATATAAGTGACATTAAAAAAGAGTTTGGAAAAATTGAGAACATCAGAGTAGCCAACGATGAAATAATTTTCAAAATTCAGTCCTACGAGGAAATAATGTTTGAGAGTCATTATCATGTATATCGTGTATGGCACAGTTCAGAAAAAGATAGAGAAATCAGTTACAAGGATTTACCATTGATTGGACAGCCTAAATTCATAGAAATAACCATAAATAAAGAACCCTGGCAGTGTATTATTCCACAGTATGCTCTATAAAACTATTTCATGACACGTTTGTATATTACAGAAAAATAAATCGCATTATTAAGTTGGAAACTATGCCTCATTAATTATTACCACCTTTCTAAAATCGCTTTTACAGGTTGGGTATTTTTTGTATTTACCATACTGCCCACTATTAACGTGACATCACATGGTTTCTGTGACAGGTATCGATGGCGACACCTGCCAACAAACCTCATTAGCATATAATTCAAAATATACCGATAGACTATGGTAGTCAAAGCCTAGGCGCGTCACAACAACTGGAGTCAAAATTCGCAATCATATTTCCGAGAGCTCGAATATATCTCTCTCGCTAGGAAGACGCCGAGTCGGAAGGTCGACTAAAATTCCCATAGTAATTCTTTGTCAAAATTTCTTCAAACTCAATTTCAAAGAAAAAGTATCTTTAATCAAAAATCAGCAAACACTCTGCAAATCTCCAATACGTTTTCAATTGTCGCTCATATCATCATTAAATCAAATCTCAAGAAACCTATTCAACATTGAACCTGCAAAAAACATCAATTTCAAGTGGTATAATCTTTGGTGACGACCACTGATTTATCACTTCGAACGAAACGAACATCAAAGTATTTACGGAGCCGTTGGCCAGCATATCATCGAGGGATTAAATCATAGAGTTAAGTAACTCAACCACAACTAAAGACAATATATGCAGAAATTTGAGTGATGAATTGAAACGTTATAGAATCTTATAAAATGTAACATTGTTAGATGCAAGTTGTAGAAAACTCGGACAAATTGTCAATCCGTAACAAATGGCGTATTTTAATGGTATGAATGGTGTGTGAATGTGTTATTTTAACTTAAATTGGCCCATATATTGAAACATATCTTTATATCGATATATAATTCAAATTTTTGAATCATTCGGAAAAGCAAATATAAGCCAAGCGAGTCAGCACCTCAATGGCACTATCAACATAATACCTTTGTAAATTTATTCTTCCCTATCACATCTAGAATATAGAATTTGCCTCACTAGCTATAAGAAAAAATCCGTTACAAATGGCGCCCGAACAAAAGTAAAGTGTGAATGATCGAATGAATGATTTATGTAGTTTTAAATGAAATTAGTATATAGAAAATAGAAATGTGCAGATTTTGAATTTTTCTGATATAGTGAGACCATATTATTGAAATTGAATAGAGATAAGCCGTAAGTAGATAGTTTTTGCTAGGCACTTGTTTACAGTATACATAGGTATGAGCGCTTGAGCGTTCAAAGAGGAGGAAGAAACTTGCCAAATATTTTGAAAACACGTTTCTATTGTGTCTTAGATTTAGGTAGGTTGCTATATATACATATTTAATTTTAGAGGATATACAAGGTGATTTTAAAAGAAAATAAGTAGTGAATGTACGTGATTTTAAAATTTTACAAAGAATTTCAGAAGAGAGATCATATTATACAGCAATTATTCGATTCAACGAAATTGAATAAAAGTATTTATTTATCAGGATTGAAGAAATATATTAGTATTTAAACAGGTTTTTTTTATATACGTCTCAAAAACACATATATATATATATATATAAAAAAAAAGAAGGGAAAATAGATTTTAAGAAAAATTGATCAGATTTATGGCTTATTGAACTCCTGTTAAAACAAGGTCCAGAGTGGTGCACACCCCCGTAAAAAGTAAGGACGGACTGAAAGCAAAGAAAATGGAGGAGGAACTGAAGCGTCTCAAGGAGGAAATGGCTAACTTGGGTCGGCTTCGAAATCAGGTCGAACAGTTGACTACGGCGAATGAGCAGAACCGGGATTTAACTCGACAAATTCAGATGCTGAAAGCGCAAAATGAACAGCAACAAGCAGTCCTCGATCAGTTGAGAACCGCGCCTCATGTGCAAAGAGAAAATAACGAAATCATCTCGGTAAGTGGATTGATAAATACCTTGCAACAGACTCATATCGACGCAAAAGCGCCAGAGTTTTCTGACGAAGATTCTGCAAACCCAAAAGAATACATCGAAAATCTAGAAAGTTATTTCAAAATAAAAAATATAGCAGAACAATATAAAGTTCCGATAGTCGAAACTAAATTATCAGGTAAAGCAAGGGTATGGTGGGATGCATCAAAAGATGGTATAACCGCGTACGATGATTTCAAAGAAATGTTTCTGGAAAAGTTTTACTCAATACCTATTCGAATTAAAGCTAAAGCTAAGTGGAGCTCTAGAAAGTATCAAAAACAAGACGGTTCGCTTCAGACCTATTTTTTTAGACAAGTTCGAGAAGCAAAATATTTCACACCTAAACTAAGTCAATTTGAAATTAATTATACAATCATCCAACAATTACCTTGGAGAATTCGGGATGCGTTAGCAGCAGTTAATATGAATGATTTGAAGTCGGTAGAGAATGCAATAGCATACTTGGATTTGGATTTTGAAGAAAGGGAAGGTGATAAACGTAGATTTCAAAATGGCCATAGCAATAATAAACACTCCAATGCTGCTGGAGGTATACAATATAACGATCTTAGGAGTCAGCCAAGCGGGCATCAAGTAAATAACAATGGTGACAATTATAATAGTAACAGAAATGGATCACAAAGTCAGTCAAATTATCAGAATTCGAATCAACAGGTCGGACAACCTCAAAATCCGTACTTTTTTCAAACGCATCCACAGAATAATGCTGCGATAGCACTACCAAACTTTCGATATCCTCCGCCTCAATTACCGTTTGTGAATAATCAAAATCAAAATAGAAGCAACAATTTAAACTAGTAAACAACGCGGTGGGTAAGGATCCGACATCGGGTTGTAAATATATTGAATTAGCGAAGGATCTCTCACACGATGTTATAGAAAATACCGAAGAAGTGCCAGAGAATGTGGAAAAAAATATATCCGAAGGGTTATATGTGTGCGCAAATATTCTGGGACAGAAATTAGCAGCATTGATAGACACTGGGAGCCAGGTTACATGCATATCAGAAAAATTGTACAATGTGTTACGAGGAAGAAATGTTTTAAATGAACTTCCGGTAAATAATGTTATGGTGTTGTCAGCGATTGGAAAGAAAACCACTCCTGTGAAACGCCAAATAATGGTAGATGTTTTAGTCGGGAATAGTAGGATCAATACGATCTTTCTGATAATACCGCATCTAACGAATAATATAATCTTTGGTAGCGACTGGTTATTTTTGAATAAGGTGAAACTGGATTACGGTCTACAAACAGTAGAGATAAACGGCGGATTTGTCGAGCCTGAATTCATCTCGTACGGTCGAGAGTCCTCAGAAAAAGTAAAGTCATTTGCGTGGAAGCAGAAAACGTATGTACAGATAATTAACATAGAGCCTAACTACAACGAAGACTTGACTCAATATGATGAGAAGGCGAGCACTAGAAATAGCGCTGGAATGAATGCCGACAGAACTGATGTTAAGTATAGTTTTCGTAGTGTAGAGAATAGTCACGTGAATTTAGAGTCAGCCAGGAGGCAGATAAAAAAGAGTGAATTAGAAACAAGTGATGATGTAAATATTGAAGGTAATTGCATGAAGGATAAAAAAAATGAAGAAGATAGTAGTGTAATTTTAGTATCATTAGTAAGAGAAGAAAAAAAAATTGATGAATTGTTGAATAATGATAGAATAAGTATAAATATAAACGGTGATAAAGGTGTCAGAAGTACCGTCGAAATTGATACTAGTATTAAGGAAACTGATGATTTCGTAAAAAATTGTGATAATCCTTGTATTGATATGAATATTGTTGATGATGTTAGAGGGAAGGTCGAAGTAGGAAATATAAGTGCAACCACAGAAGGTGACAATGAAGAAGGTGTGAACATTGGCGAAATTAAGAAAATTGAATCGATGGAAGCAAAGAACAAAGAGCAAAGGGAGGTAGAGTGTAAAAAAGTGGGAGAGAGACATGTAAAAGCAGAAGACCATAACTTTTATATAAAAGGTTGCAAAGAACAAGATCACTGCGTAGAAAGTACTGATAACGAGGATCACAATTTTTTTGAGGAAATCAGTTATTATCGCGTTCGTAGTATCAAAGTAGAAAATGCAGATCATAATTTTTTTGAGGACGTTCGAGCGATCGCGAATAATCTTACGAGGTTGAATGAGGGTCAGAAAAAGAAGCTTGAGGAAATGTTAATTAAACATAAACAATTGTTTTCGGATAAAGCAGGATGCACTGACATCTATGAGCATTCTATAAAGTTAATCAAAGATAAACCTATAGTGAGACGATCGTATCCAGTACCGCTTAAATTCAGAGATGCAGTTGAGTCAGAGATAAAAGAAATGCTAGAAGCTGGGATTATAGAAAGATCCACGAGTCCATACTGTAATCCATTGCGAATTGCAACCAAAAAAGAAAATCAAGTTAGAGTTTGTTTGGATGCAAGGTTTCTAAATGATATAATAGAGTCAGATAATGAATCACCACCACCTATTGATGAACTGTTGAGGAAATACCAGGGTGTAAAATTTATGACATCAACAGATCTCACGCACGGATACTGGCAAATTCCGCTTAAAAAAGAATCGAGACCGTATACTGCTTTTTTACACAGTGGCACGCTATATCAATTCTGCAGAATACCATTCGGGTTAAAGACAGCAGGAAGTGGATTCATCCGAGCTTTGAATATGGCTTTAGGAAATGAATTTAGCTCCTTCTTAACATGTTATATCGATGATATTCTAATAACCTCTACTGATTTTGAGTCGCACCTAGAACACTTAAATCAAATATTTGGTCAGTTAATGAAAAACAATTTCACAATACGTTTAAGCAAATCATTATTTTGTCAGGAGTCGGTTTTGTTTCTTGGTTTTGAAATTTCATCTCGTGGTGTAAGACCAGATCCGAAAAAGCTGGAAGTAATCAGAAATTTTCCTGTACCTAGCAGTAAAAAACAACTGCAAGGTTTTCTGGGATCATGTAATTTCTACAGACAGTTTTGCTTGAAATACTCAAATTATGTCACACCTTTGCGGGATTTACTCGAAGACAATGCGATATGGAACTGGACGGATGTCCATACGAAAGCATTTCAGGATATAAAAAATAATTTTATAAACTGCGTAACGATAAGTCATTATTTACCGAACCGTATGTTCAAAGTACAAACTGATGCAAGTAACTTGGGAATCAGTGGAATTCTATATCAAGAAGATGAAAAGAAAGATCATAAAATTGTAGCGCTAGTTAGCAGATGCCTTTCAAAAGTCGAAGTAAAATATAACACAACTGAAAAAGAGCTACTCGCAATAGTATACTCAGTTACGAAATTCAGAATTTATCTAATAGGGAATGCGTTCGAATTAATAACAGACCATAAAGCTCTAACGTTTTTAAATAGCACGGAATTCCAGAATGCTCGTCTAATGCGATGGAGTATGATCCTGCAACAGTATACATTCAAAGTAAAACATTGTAGGGGTGTAGATAACATTGTCGCGGATTTCTATAGCAGGAACATTGACGGAAAAGAAGCGGGAACAGAATCAAATAATCTGATAATTCCAAGTGTCAATAAAGCCTTAGTAGCAAAATTGGAAGTCACGATAAATAAAGTCGAAAGATTTGAAATACAACTAGATTCGATATTAGCTAAAAATTTAAGAAATTTGGAGAAACTGCAAAAAGAAGATACACACGTAGCCGATCTAATTAAAAAATATCAAGGTGATCCAAATCAAAACATGTATAAGATTAAGGAGAATATATTATTCCATAAAACTGAGCGAGAAGAAAACTGGCGAATAGTAGTACCTACCAGTTTGACAGGAGTGTTAGTAGAAACGATTCACAAAAAATTGGGTCATGCGGGTACGTATAAAACCTTTGGATATATCAGTACACATTTTTATTGGCGAAACATGAGAGAATTTATAAAGAAAAGTTTGCAGACCTGTGACTTATGTCAGAGAGTGAAAGCATTGAACTATAGCATGCAAGGATCATACCAGAGAGTGGCAGCTACAAAACCAAATGAGTTGGTCACTATAGATTTTTATGGACCATTACCGAAATCAACAGCGGGAGTTCAATTCTTATTAGTAGCTATTGATGCATTTTCAAAATACGTGAGATTATACCCTATGAAGCGTGCAACAACCAAAGTAGCGTTGACTAAAATGATAAATGATTATTTTATAAAAGTCGGAAAACCTGAAAAGTTATTGTCAGACCATGGTACGCAATTCACAGCTGAAAAATGGAAAGTAGAATTAGAAAAACAAGGTGTCCAAGTATGCTATTCATCAATACGTCATCCGCAGTCTAATCCGACTGAAAGAGTGATGCGTGAACTTGGGCGATTTTTTAGAACTTATTGCTCGCAGAAACATACTAGCTGGGCAAAACACGTCAGAGAAATAGAAAAGTTGTTGAATTTAACAACTCATCAAGGTACCGGGTATGTTCCATATGAGTTACATTTCAATAAAAAGGCGTATAATAAAATAAGAGAAATAGTGAACTTTCCAGAAACGATTGACAAGGATCACGAGGTAAAAATAATGTTTGCAAATCAAGCACTCATAAAGAATTTCAAACATAGAAGTCGATATCAAAAAGCTAAATCAAAAGTCATCTTGAGTGAAGGAGATTTAGTCTTGCTTAAAGTACCATACCCTTCCTCTGCTATAGATAAAGTAACGCATAAATTTTTTCACATATATAAAGGTCCATATAAAATTACAAAAAATATTAATAACAATGCATTTCGCTTATCGGAAATAAATGATACATCAAAATACGTAGGAACTTTCAATCGATTGAGTCTTCGCAGGTATTGGCAACCCACTTTACCAAAAAATACTAACACCCAAGCCAGTACTCCTTGAGACGCATCAAGGACTCGACATTAATATATATATTGTAACGTGGCAAACGTTCTGACCTCCTCCTTCCCAGCCTTACGGACGTACTTAGTCCCGCACCCGCCTAAGTATCGGTCCTCGCGATTTAAATTCCTCGCGCCGTCGTCCAGCGGAGCCATTTTGGTTGCGAGTCGCCACTTGCCGGTGACCGGCAACAGTCAGCGCCCGCAGGACGACTGGCAAAATTCCGAACTAAGCGGAAGAGGAGAAATCGCCACTTCTTATCGTACCGCGTGCGCGTAAGCAAGTGCCTGAGAACCCTTTTCAAGTTTTGTGAGAGAGTGTGAGAGAGAGTGATTTTGGTGAAATATTACAACGACCCGGCTACCCCCTTGTTTGTGAGACTTCGACTTTTGGAATACTGGACTCTGAGATTTGGATTAATACGACGACTTGGACTGCCCCTGGACACGTGCGGAGTACGGACTATTACCGACGCTTTGCCACGAACCCCCACGAGACCTTCCAAAAGGTAGGATCGTTCCATTTACCCCTTTTTGCCTTTTCCCCGTCGTATTTTGTGTATTTCCAGGATCCTACGAGTCTCGCGATACCCCAAAATCTCGCCCGCGCCCACGTGCCGTTTTCCCCGCGATCCGTTAACATTTCAAATTGCCTAGTTCCCTTTTAGTTCGTCTAGTTCCGTCCCCCCAGCGCCACCGTCGCGACTCTTCTGACGTCACGCGTCACAGCGCCACGCTGTTGCGAGTTAGAGAGTCCGAGGTACCCCAGTTTCGTTCCCCCACCCCTCCCGCGCGCAAGCCGAGCGATCGCCCAGCGCAGTCAACTCTCAGAGACCAAGCTGAACACTTGGTCTGGCCGAGTTTGACAGCTGGTCGCGAGGCATTTTGTGGGAGTGACTTGAGGAGTGCCTAGAGCCGCCTCGTCACTCCAGTAGAGTCATTTTGCTTGTTATTTAATTATTAGATTTTGGATTATTGTTTAATTTTAGAGTTTAATTGAGAATTGTTATTTAATATTTAGAGTAGAGTGTAGAGTTAGAGTCACTATTTTTTTTTATACAAGATCTTTTATAACAGACGCCAGGTAGCGGGCGGTAATTCGCGACCTTTTTCTTTTTTTCTTTTTTTTCAATAAATATTATCAATCAAATTTACATAATCGGTGTCTTTATTCCTCGCCCCCACGGAATCCCTCTACCTAGAGATAAGCTAGTCGTAAGCGCGAGAGAGAGAGGACTCCGCGCCCGGAGTCTGGCGCCCAACTACCTAATCGCGGAGGCCAGGTTTGTATTCGGCTTACCCCTAGGCGACCCGAGTCTAGGACGAGTTACCGGTTACAAATTTGGCGCCCAACGTGGGGCCCGAATAAAGACACCTCGGGTCTAGGCCGAACCTACCCCTGCTACCTAGTTCAGCTTCGCGCTTTATTTTATACTGAGTGTCGAGTTCCGTTTCCCCGTTCCATCCCGATCGTTTTATACCGTGAGATTAGCTAAGCGTCATGGAGGACATCCCTGTCGAGGGAATCTCGCTACCGTCGCAGGTGGCTGACGTGACAGGTGCCACGATATCTTGGATCTGTGCGATGCCCTTGGAGGACGTCGACGGTATCCTCAGTCACTTCCGGCTGCGAACTGACGGGACCCCCCACGAGCGACGCTGGAGGCTACTTCGGTATAATCAAGTTCTAAAAGGTCGTAACGTCACCTGGATTCCCGAGGAAGACGCGCTTCCAGCCCCCGCGCAGCCGTCTGAACCCCCACCCCCACCCCGAGTGACAGCTACGACTCGTATCGTCGACCCCTTCGATCTGTTAGGGCCTTCAGCCCCGACAGATCCGACTCCCCCGCTACAGGCATCACTGCCTATACCCCCGCGGAATACCCCTTCACCTCCGATCGCGCCCCGGACTTCATCCGCACCCCCGTATAATCCCAGTCCCGCAGTCGCGCCCCCGATTCTGGTGTCCGTGACACGCCCCGCGCCCCCGATCCCTCCGCGATCGACCCCCCCGGGTCTCGCGATTCCTCAACCGACACCCTCACCCCGTACCGGACCCGCTCTTGACCCCGCCAGGGATCAGAGCACCCCGAGAGTCCAGACTGCCGCTTCTCAACCGCGATACGGGACAGCCGGCGACAACCCTGCCGCCGTGCGCCCTGTAATTCCGTTCCAGGAGGAACGAAACCGCGGAGAGAACGGTCGTGCCTATTTACTACCCCCTCTAGCACCCCCACCCGGTATTCCTTCTCCGAATATCGCCCTCGAGCCAGTCTTGGCTCACTATATGAGTACCCCCCGAGGTCCCTCTGCTGCGCCGCCCCCGCGATACGAGTCGACCGGCGGACTTTTGGCCGCTGCACGTCCTCGAGTTCGGTTCCAGGAGGAACTGAATCGTGGGGAGTTCGGTAACGCCAACCCCGCACATCCCCCAGCACCCCCGAGAGTTTCGGAACCACCCCCATGCGATCACCCTTATCAGTGTCGGACTTCTTCGCATCGGTATTATAGCCTGCCGATGGACACTGTCACCCCGCGCAGTGCGTTTGCGCCAGTACACCCTGCGCCGCAGACCCAACCCGCGCCACCGAACCCCAGCCTTAATCCCTTCGCGTATCGTAGCCATTCCCACCCCGTGTATGGTAGCCACCCTACACGCGCGCCCCCTAGCCAAGAGTACCCGCCAGTTTCGAGTCACGCGTCCCTGGCCTATCAAGACCATCGACCCCCCGCGGTCTCGAACTACCCCCCGCAGTCTTACGCTGACGAGCCAGCGTATTACCGACCCCAAGCCCCCGCGATTCCTCCTGTACCGGACTTCTATTCCCAGACCCCCGCAGAGTACCCCCCCCAGCCAAGCCGAACCCCTAGAGAAAATACCTGGGGAACCCACGACCTTCTAGACCCTCGAGTTCCCCGAGGACAACCTCGGGATGCACTCGAGGCAGTAAGGAAGTGGAACTTAGGATTCTCGGGGCGAGGTGACGCGAGTCCTGAAGAGTTTCTCCGTCGTATCGAAGAGTGTCGATCGAGCAGCCGCCTTAGCGATCCCGAACTGCTCGGCGCCCTCCCCTTCCTCTTCACCGGTATCGCCCTGCAATGGTACCGACTTCACTACCCCGACTGGCGTACCTGGGGCGACTTCGTTGCCGAGTTTCGAGTCCGCTTCGGCGGAATAAATCACGAGGTCCGTGTCCGAGACGAAGCGCGTCGTCGTACCCAAGGCCCAGACGAATCTATTGCCGACTACCTCGACTGTCTGAGGATGATCCTCAGCCGTCTTCCCCACCCCTGGTCAGAGAGAGAGCAGCTCGATCTGGCCTACACCAACCTACACCCCCGGTATCGCCACATGATCACCCGCGACTCAGTGACGTCCTTCAAAGCCCTCGAGTACGCGGGTAGACAGGTGGAAGCGGATAGAGCCTTGGACAGGTTCTACGCACCCCCACCCGCCCCCGAGGCAACCTATTTCCCGGAATGCTCATATCGAGGTTCCGTTAGCGGCCCCAGCCCCAACACACCCCGGAATCCAGTCCCGGCCCACGAGACGAATCCTTTTCTAGATCCCCCGAGCGAACCGTCAGCGACAGCCGCGCTCGACCGACCCCCCACGAAGTCACGTTCCCGAAACCGCGGAAAGAAAACACCCGTTTCGGCCCCCGGACGCGACCAGAGTGCTTCCCCACCCCCGCTGATGTCACTTCAAGTCTCGGCCCCCACCTCAACACCCCAAGCTCCCCAGCAACCGACAACCAGCCAACCCAGTGACGTGCCGGCGTATCCCACGCAGCACGGGTGGCCGGCCGGTTGCTACCGATGCTATTCCCATGGACACTTTGTCCGAGAGTGCCCCCACCCCCCTTCCTACACCGCGTGTTAGCGATGCAGAGCCCCGGGAGTTACTGACGCGACGTGCAGACGCTGCTCCGGGACCGCGTCGGGAAACGCCAACAGGAATCAGTAGACCGGGTCCCTACTAATTCCTCCCCAGCCCCCCGACCCGATCCTCTGCTAGAAGTCTCGGCGAATGACACCCCCTTCCGCGGAAACCATCGCGATTCGCGGTATTACCTCCGGATAGAGGTAGCCGGACGCGTTATCGAAGCTCTCTTCGATCCCGGCTCCAGCCGAACATATCTTGGTGGTCCTGCGTTACCCCAGTTCCGAGATCTCATTCCCGTCCTCAACCCCCTCCCCTCGAACAACATCGTATACCCGAATGGTGCCGTGGACGCAGTGACAGGCGAGATGACGATGCCCATCAGTCTCGGAGAGCGGACGTGCCTCGTTTCTGTCCGCGTCGCGCCGACCATCCAATACGCATGCATCCTCGGTATGGATGCAATCACCTCTTTCGGATTCCGCGTAGATTTCGGCCGCGGAACCTGGGAGATCCCGCCAGTACCCGACTCCCAGTCCCGAAACAACCCCGCGAGAGAGAGAGAAAACCAGTCCCGAGTCACCCCAGAGAGAGAGAGAGAACCCTTCCAAAACGAGTGTGCCGGCCTATCAGAGCTTACGAGCTCGGAAAAGTCTCGGCTAGATACCCTGTTAGGCCAAGTGCTTCCCCCACCTAACCCCCACCCCGGAACCACCGACTTAGCAACCCATAGTATCGACGTCCAAGGACACCCCCCGATAAAGCAACGGTACTATCAGGTGTCTCCGAAGGTGCGTGAGTACATGTACCAGGAGGTAGACACCATGTTAGCCGGCGATATCATCGAGCCTTCCCGTAGCGAGTGGTCTAATCCCATTGTCATGATCCGTAAGCCCTCCGGAAGGTACCGGTTCTGTCTAGACTTCCGTAAAGTCAATCAGGTCGCGAAGAAGGATGCGTATCCCCTTCCCCACATGAACAGCATCCTTGATAAACTCCGCGAGGCGAAGTATATCACCACCCTCGACCTGAGTCAGGCCTACTTCCAAGTCCCGCTAGAACCCGCGAGTAGAGAGATCACCGCGTTCACAGTCCCAGGTCGCGGTCTTTTCCATTTCAAGCGTATGCCGTATGGCCTATCAGGTGCCCCCGCCACTTTCCAACGCCTGATGGATCGCTTGATCGGTCCCGAGATGGAGCCACATGTCTTCGTTTACCTTGATGATGTCATCATCGTAAATCAGACCTTCGAGGACCACCTACGGTGGCTCGAGAGAGTGCTTCGTCGGATTACCGAAGCAGGACTCACCATCAACCCCGACAAGTGCGAGTTCTGCCGTTCCGAGGTCAAATACTTAGGGTTCCGCGTCAACCGAGACGGTCTACAGGCTGACCCCGAGAAAGTCGAGGCCATCGTGAACTACCCCGTCCCGAGTACCGTGAAACAAGTCCGACGCTTTCTCGGTATGGCCTCCTGGTACCGCCGTTTCATCGACGACTTTGCCACCAAAGCGGAGCCGCTGAACAGTCTCCTCAAGAAAAGCCGTCGCTGGCAGTGGGGAGACGCGCAACAGCAGGCCTTCGAAGCCCTTCGTTCCGCTTTAGTCTCGCCCCCTACCCTAGCCTGTCCCGATTTCAGCCTACCCTTTTCCCTGCAGACCGACGCGAGCGACTTTGGCATCGGTGCTGTCCTCACGCAGACCGTGCAGGACGTTGAGCACGTGATAGCCTACGCCAGTCGTTCGCTCACGGATGCAGAGCGGAAATATACGGTCACTGAACGCGAGTGTCTCGCCGTTCTATGGTCCGTCCGCAAGTTCCGTCCCTATCTCGAGGGTTACCACTTTACCGTGATCACAGATCACAGTAGTCTTCGGTGGCTATACCACCTTCACAACCCGACCGGTCGACTCGCTAGGTGGGCGTTGGAGTTGCTCGAGTACGATTTCGAGATCGTGCATCGCAAAGGAGCTCTACACCACGTCCCCGACGCGCTGTCCCGAATCCCTGAACCGACCCCGATAGCCGCCGTAGAGGAAATCCTCGATCCCTGGTACCGTCGCCGAGTAGATGCCGTCCAGAAGATGCCCGTACAGTATCCGAACTGGAAGGTAGAAGAAGGCCGATTGTACCGCCACCGTGTCGACCCCTTAGCAGACCCCCTACTTCCCGACCTAGATCCCTGGAAATTAGTCCTGCCCTCCGAGAGACGTCCCGAAGCCCTCCGCGAGGCTCACGCGATCCCCACAGCCGGCCATCTTGGAGTCGAGAAGACATACGCCCGTGTCGCTCTCCTCTACTACTGGCCTGGCATATACCGCGATGTAGCTCAGTATATCCGCACCTGCGAGGAATGCCAGCGGTGTAAAGTGTCTCAAACAGGGCCGCAAGGACTGATGGGACGCAGAGTCACCGAAGGGCCATTTACCGCGGTGGCTGCGGATATCATGGGCCCCTTTCCCCCGAGTCGTCAAGGCTTCGCGTATGTCCTGGTCATCCAGGACCTCTTCACTAAGTGGGTGGAGTGCGTGCCTCTCCGTAAAGCGAACGGTGCCGCTATCCTGAAGGCGTTAGAAGAACTCGTCTTCTACCGCTGGGGAATCCCAGAAGTACTTCTGACGGACAACGGTACCGAGTTCGCTAACAAGGTCATCACCGCCGCGTGTACCGACCTTGGAATTTACCACACCACCATCCCCCCCTACCATGCCCAAGCCAACCCTGTAGAGCGCGTGAATCGGGTGATAAAGACTATGATTACCACCTTTCTCGAAGGTGATCATCGCGAGTGGGACCGGCACCTGCCAGAGTTCCGCTTCGCCATTAACTCCGCGGTTCACAGCTCGACCAAAGTCTCGCCCGCCTTCCTGAACTTCGGACGAGAGATGCGCCCCCCCAGAACCATCCGAAGACAGGAAGAAGGCCCCCCCGTCATAGCCCTGCAATCCCCGGAAGAGTGGGAGAGTCGCGTGCGTAGGTTAGACGCGTTGAGGGACTTGGTTACCCAGAATCTCGAGGATGCCACCGAACGTCAGGCTCGATATTACAATCGCGGTCATCGGGACGTGACATTCCGGACGGGCGACCTTGTCCTCCGCCGTCAGAGGATATTATCCTCCGCCGCGAACTACGTAGCCTCGAAACTCTCGGCCAAGTTTCACGGACCGTTCGTGGTCAAGCGCAGACGAAGCCCTACGGTCTACAGCCTGACAGATCCCGCCGGAAATCCGGCTGGCAAGGTCCACGTCAAGGACTTGAAGCCGTATCACCCTGCGACAGCGGACCTGGCGGACCAGGCCGATGAGTCGAGACTCGTAGGACCCCCTAGTATCGCCCCCGACCCCCCTGTCCCTCTCAGAGCACCGAGTCCCGCACTAAGTTCTTCTGATTCGCAGGTTGACGATGTCGAGGAGCCGACCCTTCGGCCGCAGAGGCGGACCAGCTAGGGCGAGATCGCCGTCCCCGAACCTGGACGTGGGGATGGAGCCCCTCGACCAAGAGGACCGTCACGGAGCCCAGCTGGCACTCCGCAGGGACTCCACGTTCGAGGACGAGCTGGAGAGGGTGAGGCGCCTTCTCGCAGCAACCCCGACGTCCTTGGAGCCGGAGCCGGAGCAGACGCCGATGGAGTTCGTCTCGATACCGCCAGCCGAGGACAACCCGGCGCCCGACGTCGCCGCGGCCGACCCCCTGGCGTTAGAGGGACCCGAGATCGTGATGATCGCGGAGATTCCTCGCGCCCGGGCCCCAGTACCGCCCCCGAACCCCAACCCTCGACCATTACCGGCCCCACCAACTCCCCTCCCCGCCCCTACTACCTCCGCCCCCGCCCCTGAGCCGAAGCGGAAACGCCGACGCCGCAGGGCAACCCGCAAGCGTCGCACGACGCAACCGGCAACCCCCTCCCTCGTGAGTGCGTCTTCCACGCGCTCACTGGATTCGGTCCCCGGCCCCCCTACCAACCGTACCGTCCCCGCTTCGACTCCCGCGAACCGAGGTACCTTTCTTAGGTCCTCGGATCCCTCCCGCGACGCCCCGGGTCCCAGCAGACCGTCCGCGAGGGTGGCCGCGCGGCTGGACCGGCCATATCAGCGTCCACCACCCCGCGCCGCCCCCGAAGTACCGGCCCCGAACCCGGAAAACCCCGCGCCCCGTCCCCCGCCAATCACGAGCACCGCGTGCTGGGCTTGCGGCCAGGAAGGCCATAAGTACAGCCGGTGCCCGGCACCCCAAACTCCGCACTGCTTTGTGTGTGGGTGGCGAGGGTATACCGCCCGAACCTGCCCCACGCACAGGCGGATGTGGGAGAGGGCCTACGTAGCCCACCAACTCACCCGACAAGCAGCCCCCATCCCCGAACCCGTCGCGGCGCTGGAGGCGCCGAGAATCCCAGCGTTGATGTCGCTGCGGATCCCGCCTCCAGCAGTCGAACCGACTCCCCCACCATCCCCCCCGCGCATTGCCCTTCCCCCTCGTACCGCGAATAGTCCCTCTCCCGCGGACATGCTACGCCTGATCCGGGAGATGCTGGACCGTCGCCGGTAAAGCCCCGCGAGGGAACCCCAGTCCCGGTCCTTCAGTAAAAACGAAAATATAGTCCCGGTCCCCCAAATAAAATCAACCCCCAGTCCCGCACCCCAAAACTACTCCAGAGACCCCGCACCTTCGCCCAGCCACCCCGTACAAATTTCAAGACTGATTAGAGATAGATTTCCGTGAGGCTGGGGAAGTCGGAGGTTGCGGAAGCGTCCGAGTAAAACCCGTACGTTCCGTTTGGCGGAGGGGTGTTGTAACGTGGCAAACGTTCTGACCTCCTCCTTCCCAGCCTTACGGACGTACTTAGTCCCGCACCCGCCTAAGTATCGGTCCTCGCGATTTAAATTCCTCGCGCCGTCGTCCAGCGGAGCCATTTTGGTTGCGAGTCGCCACTTGCCGGTGACCGGCAACAGTCAGCGCCCGCAGGACGACTGGCAAAATTCCGAACTAAGCGGAAGAGGAGAAATCGCCACTTCTTATCGTACCGCGTGCGCGTAAGCAAGTGCCTGAGAACCCTTTTCAAGTTTTGTGAGAGAGTGTGAGAGAGAGTGATTTTGGTGAAATATTACAACGACCCGGCTACCCCCTTGTTTGTGAGACTTCGACTTTTGGAATACTGGACTCTGAGATTTGGATTAATACGACGACTTGGACTGCCCCTGGACACGTGCGGAGTACGGACTATTACCGACGCTTTGCCACGAACCCCCACGAGACCTTCCAAAAGGTAGGATCGTTCCATTTACCCCTTTTTGCCTTTTCCCCGTCGTATTTTGTGTATTTCCAGGATCCTACGAGTCTCGCGATACCCCAAAATCTCGCCCGCGCCCACGTGCCGTTTTCCCCGCGATCCGTTAACATTTCAAATTGCCTAGTTCCCTTTTAGTTCGTCTAGTTCCGTCCCCCCAGCGCCACCGTCGCGACTCTTCTGACGTCACGCGTCACAGCGCCACGCTGTTGCGAGTTAGAGAGTCCGAGGTACCCCAGTTTCGTTCCCCCACCCCTCCCGCGCGCAAGCCGAGCGATCGCCCAGCGCAGTCAACTCTCAGAGACCAAGCTGAACACTTGGTCTGGCCGAGTTTGACAGCTGGTCGCGAGGCATTTTGTGGGAGTGACTTGAGGAGTGCCTAGAGCCGCCTCGTCACTCCAGTAGAGTCATTTTGCTTGTTATTTAATTATTAGATTTTGGATTATTGTTTAATTTTAGAGTTTAATTGAGAATTGTTATTTAATATTTAGAGTAGAGTGTAGAGTTAGAGTCACTATTTTTTTTTATACAAGATCTTTTATAACAGACGCCAGGTAGCGGGCGGTAATTCGCGACCTTTTTCTTTTTTTCTTTTTTTTCAATAAATATTATCAATCAAATTTACATAATCGGTGTCTTTATTCCTCGCCCCCACGGAATCCCTCTACCTAGAGATAAGCTAGTCGTAAGCGCGAGAGAGAGAGGACTCCGCGCCCGGAGTCTGGCGCCCAACTACCTAATCGCGGAGGCCAGGTTTGTATTCGGCTTACCCCTAGGCGACCCGAGTCTAGGACGAGTTACCGGTTACAAATTTGGCGCCCAACGTGGGGCCCGAATAAAGACACCTCGGGTCTAGGCCGAACCTACCCCTGCTACCTAGTTCAGCTTCGCGCTTTATTTTATACTGAGTGTCGAGTTCCGTTTCCCCGTTCCATCCCGATCGTTTTATACCGTGAGATTAGCTAAGCGTCATGGAGGACATCCCTGTCGAGGGAATCTCGCTACCGTCGCAGGTGGCTGACGTGACAGGTGCCACGATATCTTGGATCTGTGCGATGCCCTTGGAGGACGTCGACGGTATCCTCAGTCACTTCCGGCTGCGAACTGACGGGACCCCCCACGAGCGACGCTGGAGGCTACTTCGGTATAATCAAGTTCTAAAAGGTCGTAACGTCACCTGGATTCCCGAGGAAGACGCGCTTCCAGCCCCCGCGCAGCCGTCTGAACCCCCACCCCCACCCCGAGTGACAGCTACGACTCGTATCGTCGACCCCTTCGATCTGTTAGGGCCTTCAGCCCCGACAGATCCGACTCCCCCGCTACAGGCATCACTGCCTATACCCCCGCGGAATACCCCTTCACCTCCGATCGCGCCCCGGACTTCATCCGCACCCCCGTATAATCCCAGTCCCGCAGTCGCGCCCCCGATTCTGGTGTCCGTGACACGCCCCGCGCCCCCGATCCCTCCGCGATCGACCCCCCCGGGTCTCGCGATTCCTCAACCGACACCCTCACCCCGTACCGGACCCGCTCTTGACCCCGCCAGGGATCAGAGCACCCCGAGAGTCCAGACTGCCGCTTCTCAACCGCGATACGGGACAGCCGGCGACAACCCTGCCGCCGTGCGCCCTGTAATTCCGTTCCAGGAGGAACGAAACCGCGGAGAGAACGGTCGTGCCTATTTACTACCCCCTCTAGCACCCCCACCCGGTATTCCTTCTCCGAATATCGCCCTCGAGCCAGTCTTGGCTCACTATATGAGTACCCCCCGAGGTCCCTCTGCTGCGCCGCCCCCGCGATACGAGTCGACCGGCGGACTTTTGGCCGCTGCACGTCCTCGAGTTCGGTTCCAGGAGGAACTGAATCGTGGGGAGTTCGGTAACGCCAACCCCGCACATCCCCCAGCACCCCCGAGAGTTTCGGAACCACCCCCATGCGATCACCCTTATCAGTGTCGGACTTCTTCGCATCGGTATTATAGCCTGCCGATGGACACTGTCACCCCGCGCAGTGCGTTTGCGCCAGTACACCCTGCGCCGCAGACCCAACCCGCGCCACCGAACCCCAGCCTTAATCCCTTCGCGTATCGTAGCCATTCCCACCCCGTGTATGGTAGCCACCCTACACGCGCGCCCCCTAGCCAAGAGTACCCGCCAGTTTCGAGTCACGCGTCCCTGGCCTATCAAGACCATCGACCCCCCGCGGTCTCGAACTACCCCCCGCAGTCTTACGCTGACGAGCCAGCGTATTACCGACCCCAAGCCCCCGCGATTCCTCCTGTACCGGACTTCTATTCCCAGACCCCCGCAGAGTACCCCCCCCAGCCAAGCCGAACCCCTAGAGAAAATACCTGGGGAACCCACGACCTTCTAGACCCTCGAGTTCCCCGAGGACAACCTCGGGATGCACTCGAGGCAGTAAGGAAGTGGAACTTAGGATTCTCGGGGCGAGGTGACGCGAGTCCTGAAGAGTTTCTCCGTCGTATCGAAGAGTGTCGATCGAGCAGCCGCCTTAGCGATCCCGAACTGCTCGGCGCCCTCCCCTTCCTCTTCACCGGTATCGCCCTGCAATGGTACCGACTTCACTACCCCGACTGGCGTACCTGGGGCGACTTCGTTGCCGAGTTTCGAGTCCGCTTCGGCGGAATAAATCACGAGGTCCGTGTCCGAGACGAAGCGCGTCGTCGTACCCAAGGCCCAGACGAATCTATTGCCGACTACCTCGACTGTCTGAGGATGATCCTCAGCCGTCTTCCCCACCCCTGGTCAGAGAGAGAGCAGCTCGATCTGGCCTACACCAACCTACACCCCCGGTATCGCCACATGATCACCCGCGACTCAGTGACGTCCTTCAAAGCCCTCGAGTACGCGGGTAGACAGGTGGAAGCGGATAGAGCCTTGGACAGGTTCTACGCACCCCCACCCGCCCCCGAGGCAACCTATTTCCCGGAATGCTCATATCGAGGTTCCGTTAGCGGCCCCAGCCCCAACACACCCCGGAATCCAGTCCCGGCCCACGAGACGAATCCTTTTCTAGATCCCCCGAGCGAACCGTCAGCGACAGCCGCGCTCGACCGACCCCCCACGAAGTCACGTTCCCGAAACCGCGGAAAGAAAACACCCGTTTCGGCCCCCGGACGCGACCAGAGTGCTTCCCCACCCCCGCTGATGTCACTTCAAGTCTCGGCCCCCACCTCAACACCCCAAGCTCCCCAGCAACCGACAACCAGCCAACCCAGTGACGTGCCGGCGTATCCCACGCAGCACGGGTGGCCGGCCGGTTGCTACCGATGCTATTCCCATGGACACTTTGTCCGAGAGTGCCCCCACCCCCCTTCCTACACCGCGTGTTAGCGATGCAGAGCCCCGGGAGTTACTGACGCGACGTGCAGACGCTGCTCCGGGACCGCGTCGGGAAACGCCAACAGGAATCAGTAGACCGGGTCCCTACTAATTCCTCCCCAGCCCCCCGACCCGATCCTCTGCTAGAAGTCTCGGCGAATGACACCCCCTTCCGCGGAAACCATCGCGATTCGCGGTATTACCTCCGGATAGAGGTAGCCGGACGCGTTATCGAAGCTCTCTTCGATCCCGGCTCCAGCCGAACATATCTTGGTGGTCCTGCGTTACCCCAGTTCCGAGATCTCATTCCCGTCCTCAACCCCCTCCCCTCGAACAACATCGTATACCCGAATGGTGCCGTGGACGCAGTGACAGGCGAGATGACGATGCCCATCAGTCTCGGAGAGCGGACGTGCCTCGTTTCTGTCCGCGTCGCGCCGACCATCCAATACGCATGCATCCTCGGTATGGATGCAATCACCTCTTTCGGATTCCGCGTAGATTTCGGCCGCGGAACCTGGGAGATCCCGCCAGTACCCGACTCCCAGTCCCGAAACAACCCCGCGAGAGAGAGAGAAAACCAGTCCCGAGTCACCCCAGAGAGAGAGAGAGAACCCTTCCAAAACGAGTGTGCCGGCCTATCAGAGCTTACGAGCTCGGAAAAGTCTCGGCTAGATACCCTGTTAGGCCAAGTGCTTCCCCCACCTAACCCCCACCCCGGAACCACCGACTTAGCAACCCATAGTATCGACGTCCAAGGACACCCCCCGATAAAGCAACGGTACTATCAGGTGTCTCCGAAGGTGCGTGAGTACATGTACCAGGAGGTAGACACCATGTTAGCCGGCGATATCATCGAGCCTTCCCGTAGCGAGTGGTCTAATCCCATTGTCATGATCCGTAAGCCCTCCGGAAGGTACCGGTTCTGTCTAGACTTCCGTAAAGTCAATCAGGTCGCGAAGAAGGATGCGTATCCCCTTCCCCACATGAACAGCATCCTTGATAAACTCCGCGAGGCGAAGTATATCACCACCCTCGACCTGAGTCAGGCCTACTTCCAAGTCCCGCTAGAACCCGCGAGTAGAGAGATCACCGCGTTCACAGTCCCAGGTCGCGGTCTTTTCCATTTCAAGCGTATGCCGTATGGCCTATCAGGTGCCCCCGCCACTTTCCAACGCCTGATGGATCGCTTGATCGGTCCCGAGATGGAGCCACATGTCTTCGTTTACCTTGATGATGTCATCATCGTAAATCAGACCTTCGAGGACCACCTACGGTGGCTCGAGAGAGTGCTTCGTCGGATTACCGAAGCAGGACTCACCATCAACCCCGACAAGTGCGAGTTCTGCCGTTCCGAGGTCAAATACTTAGGGTTCCGCGTCAACCGAGACGGTCTACAGGCTGACCCCGAGAAAGTCGAGGCCATCGTGAACTACCCCGTCCCGAGTACCGTGAAACAAGTCCGACGCTTTCTCGGTATGGCCTCCTGGTACCGCCGTTTCATCGACGACTTTGCCACCAAAGCGGAGCCGCTGAACAGTCTCCTCAAGAAAAGCCGTCGCTGGCAGTGGGGAGACGCGCAACAGCAGGCCTTCGAAGCCCTTCGTTCCGCTTTAGTCTCGCCCCCTACCCTAGCCTGTCCCGATTTCAGCCTACCCTTTTCCCTGCAGACCGACGCGAGCGACTTTGGCATCGGTGCTGTCCTCACGCAGACCGTGCAGGACGTTGAGCACGTGATAGCCTACGCCAGTCGTTCGCTCACGGATGCAGAGCGGAAATATACGGTCACTGAACGCGAGTGTCTCGCCGTTCTATGGTCCGTCCGCAAGTTCCGTCCCTATCTCGAGGGTTACCACTTTACCGTGATCACAGATCACAGTAGTCTTCGGTGGCTATACCACCTTCACAACCCGACCGGTCGACTCGCTAGGTGGGCGTTGGAGTTGCTCGAGTACGATTTCGAGATCGTGCATCGCAAAGGAGCTCTACACCACGTCCCCGACGCGCTGTCCCGAATCCCTGAACCGACCCCGATAGCCGCCGTAGAGGAAATCCTCGATCCCTGGTACCGTCGCCGAGTAGATGCCGTCCAGAAGATGCCCGTACAGTATCCGAACTGGAAGGTAGAAGAAGGCCGATTGTACCGCCACCGTGTCGACCCCTTAGCAGACCCCCTACTTCCCGACCTAGATCCCTGGAAATTAGTCCTGCCCTCCGAGAGACGTCCCGAAGCCCTCCGCGAGGCTCACGCGATCCCCACAGCCGGCCATCTTGGAGTCGAGAAGACATACGCCCGTGTCGCTCTCCTCTACTACTGGCCTGGCATATACCGCGATGTAGCTCAGTATATCCGCACCTGCGAGGAATGCCAGCGGTGTAAAGTGTCTCAAACAGGGCCGCAAGGACTGATGGGACGCAGAGTCACCGAAGGGCCATTTACCGCGGTGGCTGCGGATATCATGGGCCCCTTTCCCCCGAGTCGTCAAGGCTTCGCGTATGTCCTGGTCATCCAGGACCTCTTCACTAAGTGGGTGGAGTGCGTGCCTCTCCGTAAAGCGAACGGTGCCGCTATCCTGAAGGCGTTAGAAGAACTCGTCTTCTACCGCTGGGGAATCCCAGAAGTACTTCTGACGGACAACGGTACCGAGTTCGCTAACAAGGTCATCACCGCCGCGTGTACCGACCTTGGAATTTACCACACCACCATCCCCCCCTACCATGCCCAAGCCAACCCTGTAGAGCGCGTGAATCGGGTGATAAAGACTATGATTACCACCTTTCTCGAAGGTGATCATCGCGAGTGGGACCGGCACCTGCCAGAGTTCCGCTTCGCCATTAACTCCGCGGTTCACAGCTCGACCAAAGTCTCGCCCGCCTTCCTGAACTTCGGACGAGAGATGCGCCCCCCCAGAACCATCCGAAGACAGGAAGAAGGCCCCCCCGTCATAGCCCTGCAATCCCCGGAAGAGTGGGAGAGTCGCGTGCGTAGGTTAGACGCGTTGAGGGACTTGGTTACCCAGAATCTCGAGGATGCCACCGAACGTCAGGCTCGATATTACAATCGCGGTCATCGGGACGTGACATTCCGGACGGGCGACCTTGTCCTCCGCCGTCAGAGGATATTATCCTCCGCCGCGAACTACGTAGCCTCGAAACTCTCGGCCAAGTTTCACGGACCGTTCGTGGTCAAGCGCAGACGAAGCCCTACGGTCTACAGCCTGACAGATCCCGCCGGAAATCCGGCTGGCAAGGTCCACGTCAAGGACTTGAAGCCGTATCACCCTGCGACAGCGGACCTGGCGGACCAGGCCGATGAGTCGAGACTCGTAGGACCCCCTAGTATCGCCCCCGACCCCCCTGTCCCTCTCAGAGCACCGAGTCCCGCACTAAGTTCTTCTGATTCGCAGGTTGACGATGTCGAGGAGCCGACCCTTCGGCCGCAGAGGCGGACCAGCTAGGGCGAGATCGCCGTCCCCGAACCTGGACGTGGGGATGGAGCCCCTCGACCAAGAGGACCGTCACGGAGCCCAGCTGGCACTCCGCAGGGACTCCACGTTCGAGGACGAGCTGGAGAGGGTGAGGCGCCTTCTCGCAGCAACCCCGACGTCCTTGGAGCCGGAGCCGGAGCAGACGCCGATGGAGTTCGTCTCGATACCGCCAGCCGAGGACAACCCGGCGCCCGACGTCGCCGCGGCCGACCCCCTGGCGTTAGAGGGACCCGAGATCGTGATGATCGCGGAGATTCCTCGCGCCCGGGCCCCAGTACCGCCCCCGAACCCCAACCCTCGACCATTACCGGCCCCACCAACTCCCCTCCCCGCCCCTACTACCTCCGCCCCCGCCCCTGAGCCGAAGCGGAAACGCCGACGCCGCAGGGCAACCCGCAAGCGTCGCACGACGCAACCGGCAACCCCCTCCCTCGTGAGTGCGTCTTCCACGCGCTCACTGGATTCGGTCCCCGGCCCCCCTACCAACCGTACCGTCCCCGCTTCGACTCCCGCGAACCGAGGTACCTTTCTTAGGTCCTCGGATCCCTCCCGCGACGCCCCGGGTCCCAGCAGACCGTCCGCGAGGGTGGCCGCGCGGCTGGACCGGCCATATCAGCGTCCACCACCCCGCGCCGCCCCCGAAGTACCGGCCCCGAACCCGGAAAACCCCGCGCCCCGTCCCCCGCCAATCACGAGCACCGCGTGCTGGGCTTGCGGCCAGGAAGGCCATAAGTACAGCCGGTGCCCGGCACCCCAAACTCCGCACTGCTTTGTGTGTGGGTGGCGAGGGTATACCGCCCGAACCTGCCCCACGCACAGGCGGATGTGGGAGAGGGCCTACGTAGCCCACCAACTCACCCGACAAGCAGCCCCCATCCCCGAACCCGTCGCGGCGCTGGAGGCGCCGAGAATCCCAGCGTTGATGTCGCTGCGGATCCCGCCTCCAGCAGTCGAACCGACTCCCCCACCATCCCCCCCGCGCATTGCCCTTCCCCCTCGTACCGCGAATAGTCCCTCTCCCGCGGACATGCTACGCCTGATCCGGGAGATGCTGGACCGTCGCCGGTAAAGCCCCGCGAGGGAACCCCAGTCCCGGTCCTTCAGTAAAAACGAAAATATAGTCCCGGTCCCCCAAATAAAATCAACCCCCAGTCCCGCACCCCAAAACTACTCCAGAGACCCCGCACCTTCGCCCAGCCACCCCGTACAAATTTCAAGACTGATTAGAGATAGATTTCCGTGAGGCTGGGGAAGTCGGAGGTTGCGGAAGCGTCCGAGTAAAACCCGTACGTTCCGTTTGGCGGAGGGGTGTTGTAACGTGGCAAACGTTCTGACCTCCTCCTTCCCAGCCTTACGGACGTACTTAGTCCCGCACCCGCCTAAGTATCGGTCCTCGCGATTTAAATTCCTCGCGCCGTCGTCCAGCGGAGCCATTTTGGTTGCGAGTCGCCACTTGCCGGTGACCGGCAACAGTCAGCGCCCGCAGGACGACTGGCAAAATTCCGAACTAAGCGGAAGAGGAGAAATCGCCACTTCTTATCGTACCGCGTGCGCGTAAGCAAGTGCCTGAGAACCCTTTTCAAGTTTTGTGAGAGAGTGTGAGAGAGAGTGATTTTGGTGAAATATTACAACGACCCGGCTACCCCCTTGTTTGTGAGACTTCGACTTTTGGAATACTGGACTCTGAGATTTGGATTAATACGACGACTTGGACTGCCCCTGGACACGTGCGGAGTACGGACTATTACCGACGCTTTGCCACGAACCCCCACGAGACCTTCCAAAAGGTAGGATCGTTCCATTTACCCCTTTTTGCCTTTTCCCCGTCGTATTTTGTGTATTTCCAGGATCCTACGAGTCTCGCGATACCCCAAAATCTCGCCCGCGCCCACGTGCCGTTTTCCCCGCGATCCGTTAACATTTCAAATTGCCTAGTTCCCTTTTAGTTCGTCTAGTTCCGTCCCCCCAGCGCCACCGTCGCGACTCTTCTGACGTCACGCGTCACAGCGCCACGCTGTTGCGAGTTAGAGAGTCCGAGGTACCCCAGTTTCGTTCCCCCACCCCTCCCGCGCGCAAGCCGAGCGATCGCCCAGCGCAGTCAACTCTCAGAGACCAAGCTGAACACTTGGTCTGGCCGAGTTTGACAGCTGGTCGCGAGGCATTTTGTGGGAGTGACTTGAGGAGTGCCTAGAGCCGCCTCGTCACTCCAGTAGAGTCATTTTGCTTGTTATTTAATTATTAGATTTTGGATTATTGTTTAATTTTAGAGTTTAATTGAGAATTGTTATTTAATATTTAGAGTAGAGTGTAGAGTTAGAGTCACTATTTTTTTTTATACAAGATCTTTTATAACAGACGCCAGGTAGCGGGCGGTAATTCGCGACCTTTTTCTTTTTTTCTTTTTTTTCAATAAATATTATCAATCAAATTTACATAATCGGTGTCTTTATTCCTCGCCCCCACGGAATCCCTCTACCTAGAGATAAGCTAGTCGTAAGCGCGAGAGGGAGAGGACTCCGCGCCCGGAGTCTGGCGCCCAACTACCTAATCGCGGAGGCCAGGTTTGTATTCGGCTTACCCCTAGGCGACCCGAGTCTAGGACGAGTTACCGGTTACAATATATATCAACATAAAAAAAAAAAAAAAAAATGTGTAGTAATTTAAGAAATTGTTAAGTTTAAGGAAATGTTATATGAAAAATTTGATAAAACTTAATATGTGAAACGAGATAGATGCCAATTTTGAAGTTTATACAAAAATGTTAGTTTTATAATGAGTGGATGAGTAGACGGATGAATGTGACTAGAATAAGATACATATAAACCTAATGTGAACTGTAATTCTATGCCTAGAGACTTAGATTGTTTATATATCGCGCATGTTTGAGATGTTGCTACGCGGTATATAAAAAATGGGGGGGGATGTGACAGGTATCGATGGCGACACCTGCCAACAAACCTCATTAGCATATAATTCAAAATATACCGATAGACTATGGTAGTCAAAGCCTAGGCGCGTCACAACAACTGGAGTCAAAATTCGCAATCATATTTCCGAGAGCTCGAATATATCTCTCTCGCTAGGAAGACGCCGAGTCGGAAGGTCGACTAAAATTCCCATAGTAATTCTTTGTCAAAATTTCTTCAAACTCAATTTCAAAGAAAAAGTATCTTTAATCAAAAATCAGCAAACACTCTGCAAATCTCCAATACGTTTTCAATTGTCGCTCATATCATCATTAAATCAAATCTCAAGAAACCTATTCAACATTGAACCTGCAAAAAACATCAATTTCAAGTGGTATAATCTTTGGTGACGACCACTGATTTATCACTTCGAACGAAACGAACATCAAAGTATTTACGGAGCCGTTGGCCAGCATATCATCGAGGGATTAAATCATAGAGTTAAGTAACTCAACCACAACTAAAGACAATATATGCAGAAATTTGAGTGATGAATTGAAACGTTATAGAATCTTATAAAATGTAACATTGTTAGATGCAAGTTGTAGAAAACTCGGACAAATTGTCAATCCGTAACAAATGGCGTATTTTAATGGTATGAATGGTGTGTGAATGTGTTATTTTAACTTAAATTGGCCCATATATTGAAACATATCTTTATATCGATATATAATTCAAATTTTTGAATCATTCGGAAAAGCAAATATAAGCCAAGCGAGTCAGCACCTCAATGGCACTATCAACATAATACCTTTGTAAATTTATTCTTCCCTATCACATCTAGAATATAGAATTTGCCTCACTAGCTATAAGAAAAAATCCGTTACATTTCTTTAAAATCCAGTTTCTTTTAAGGTAATAGAATAAAGTGTGAAAAAAATAATTTCATACTTCTACATAAGTTTATTAACCTAAAAAGATAGATTAGCTAAAAAACATTATTTATTCGTGCATATATATATGGGGAATTCCACGTGAACTCGACCAGCGCCTGACCCTCACCATCTTCTATTCGATTCATATTTTTTTCTTAGATTGACCCCACCCCTCAGAGTACCCCTGAATTATTTCAGAATTTTATATGTATTTGTTTTTGCCTTATGAATTTTGAAGCATTTTTGGTTTTGTCATGTCGAAGATTTTTCAAAGGATTGTATCTTTGGACGCATGCATCGTATCACAAAAAAAAAGCATATCAAATTCTTCGTCTTGAAACGTACTTTCATGTGCAAATATTGCCAAAATTTTTCGACCCCTTTGTGAACGATATTTTCAACGTCAAAGTGGAAAAATCGAAATTTCGCAAAGTTGGACCATTTTGATTTTTCTCGAAAAAATTCCAAAAAATCTACTCTCGAAGACGAAACTTTTGAGCCCAAGCCCAGCGTGGCTCGAATTTTCCTCAATTTTTTACAGAATTTCAAAGTTCATAAAAATTTTATTCAGGCCAATGCAATGGTATAACCGATCGTCAAAACAAATATTAATAAGAAAAATCGCAAAATCGCGGGGTGAGCGGCTGTTATTCGATTGTTCGTACCAATTCTGCCCTGTTTGGTTGATGACGTTTTGCTGATAAACGATTTACAAATTCATGTTATTCACGCAAATATGGCGATTTTGCGATTTTTCTTATTAATATTTGTTTTGACGATCGGTTATACCATTGCATTGGCCTGAATAAAATTTTTATGAACTTTGAAATTCTGTAAAAAATTGAGGAAAATTCGAGCCACGCTGGGCTTGGGCTCAAAAGTTTCGTCTTCGAGAGTAGATTTTTCGGAATTTTTTCGAGAAAAATCAAAATGGTCCAACTTTGCGAAATTTCGATTTTTCCACTTTGACATTGAAAATATCGTTCACAAAGGGGTCGAAAAATTTTGGCAATATTTGCACATAAAAGTACATTTCAAGACGAAGAATTTGATATGCTTTTTTTTGTGATACGATGCATGCGTCCAAAGATACAATCCTTTGAAAAATCTTCGACATGACAAAACCAAAAATGCTTCAAAATTCATTAGGCAAAAACAAATTCATATAAAATTCTGAAATAATTCAGGGGTACTCTGAGGGGTGGGGTCAATCTAAGAAAAAAATATGAATCGAATAGAAGATGGTGAGGGTCAGGCGCTGGTCGAGTTCACGTGGAATTTCCCATATATGCCTGTTCCGAAAATTCCAGTACGATTATGGTTCGTTGAACATACTTGTGCTGGAATTAAGTTTGATTCCATTTCACTCGGTTTGTGCTGTATGACTGATGGATCTTGTGCAATATTTTGGTGGCCCTGAAATGAGCCGATGTTTTTCGCGATAATTTGCTGGATGACACTTATTGTTAGTAGGACACCTCTGTTTGAAATTAATTCATAATTTTTATCGAATCAAATTTTTCTGTTGCGGAAAATAATTTTGTTTTGACGAGTTTGTGAGATATTGAAATGACCGCATGTAATTTCAGAGTGCCACGAACTGTAAATGCTTTATCGAATCGGTTTTGTAAAATAGTTTCTTCCAGTTGATGTTCTGCAAATGTACAGTACTCGAAAGATATGCTTCGAAAATAAGATCATGCTCAATTATTGGAATTGCCAATCAGTTGTAAACTCACGATATGCGGACAAAAAGTGTCATCCACCGAATTATCGCGAAAAACATCGGCTCATTTTAGGGCCACCAAAATATTGCACAAGGTCCATCAGTCATATAGCACATACCGAGTGAAATGGAATCAAACTTAATTCCAGCACAAGTATGTTCAACGAACCATAACCGTACTGGAATTTTCAGAACAGGCATATATACACGTATACAATTGTATAACTCCGAGAAAACATGACCAGTAGACGGATACGGAAGGGCTAAGGTGGTAAAATAACTATTTTCGGAGAATGGATAACCTGGGTAAGCAAAGAAGCATCATATGACATCTCCACTACGTAACACAGCGAGCTTGCGGGAGTAGCGCGGACGTGGATCAGCGCGCGCGGTGACGCGCGACGACACGTTTTATTTTTTATCTCCGGCCCGGGTATTTTCTCCATGAATTTTTTTTTAGGATTAAATAGGAAGGATCCAGGTATCCAAAAAAAATTATCTCCATGAATTTCTGTAAGTCCCACGGAAATGGCAGCGAAATCAAAAATTAAAACGCCAAAAAAATATTGAAGGAATTTTTTTTTTTGAAAATATGATTTTTTTGTGAAAGCGCATTCTTTTACAAACAAAACGATCTAAGGATCTTTCCGCTCCGATGAACACTTTCGGAGATATGAATTTTCAAACAAAGCGGTGCACAAAAATTCACATGCCTCTAACTCCGCCATTTTTTAGAATTTTTCAAAATCCTTCAAATTGTACTTTTTTTTTCATACTACTACAGATGTATTAAATGGCTCAAAGATCCGTGACTTGACGGTTTTTTTTTTGAGTGAAGTGACGTGGATCCGCTCTAATGCAGTTTACGGATTGTAGGAGCGTTATAACAAACACTGCAATGTGACTGGTATACCTGCAGATGAGTCATTCCACGTCAGACCGGACACCTTTCAGACATGATGTTCTTGAAACTTCACATGCTTTTTTTTTACAGATTCTATGAGTTAAATGAATGAGTCAAACAATTTTTAAAATTTTTTCATCTTCAATAGTTTCAGAGTTAGAGGGGGTTGAATTTTGTCAAAAACGGGCAAAAAACGGAAACATGCTGCCTTTCAAACGTTCATATCTTTGGTTCTATGCATCCTACAGACTGGATTCTGTGCTCATTTTAAAGCTCTTCGAATATACTTTCAGATTATATTTTTAAAATTTTGATGTAGCGACATTAACTATTTGTTATAAACAATTATATAATTCAAATGCGATTTTCAAGGTGAGCACACGCTTTTAAAATTTTGAAAAAAATATGAGCGTGTTCCTTGGACAATTTACTGAAAGATGAGTGAGTTTCACGATGGAGTTCGGATGGGAAGTATTTTCAAACAGCGATTGATTGAGAAGAAGGCGGCGCTCGCTGGCGCCGCGCGACGCGGTTGGCGCACCTCCCACGTAGAATTGATTTCGAGCAACAGATCACGAAACATTTTACATAATGCTTAAAGATTGCAATATTTCAATTCGACCTTCTATTGACACATGTTTGTAAATCTTCAAGAGCGTAGGAGAAAACTATAGCGTACATCGAAATTTAAAGATCGTCGTCTTTGGCGTTGAAGAGGTCAATAATAAGTCGCGTTACTAATGCCATAAAGTATAAAGTATAAAGTCAGCAGGTCGTATGCGCCAAAAAAAAATTTTTTAGGGGGGAATCTCAATGGAATTACGCATTTCTGTCAATTTTCAAACGATTCTGAAGAAAGAAAAAAAACCGCGACTATGACTTTTTGGCTTTAGTTTTTGTGATTTTTTCCCAAAATTAAAGTCACAAGGTCGTATGCGCCAGAAAGTTTTTGTTGCGGGAATCCCAATAGATCTACGTGTTTCCATAGATTTCATGGCGATTCCGAGCAAAAAAAAATACGACTTTTTAGTTTTATTAGAACCAGAAGGTCGTATATGTTCGCTTACGACATTGTCGCATTAGTACCGCGAAGTGGTACAACCGTGCGAAATGATATTTTTTCTACTGTTTCTATAGAATTTCATGTTTCATGCGGAAATAAGTTTCATGCGTGGGAATGACCCCTCAACTACATTGGAAATAATTTAAAAAAGACCACACTACTTTCTCATCGATTAGAACCACTATAGCTACGTATCCAAGCAGTCACTCACTGTGTAATGATATTGTAACCCGCCTTTTTAGGAAAAAATGATCCCTTGTTAAGTAAAGACATTGACATAATGTTAGAGAATGACAATCTCGAATCCGACAAGAAAGATGAGGACGAATACGAAGATGGAAAATTCTGCGGCAAAGCCGATAACTTTGAAAATTCATGGCTTCAGTGGGCGAATACTATCAACGACACAGCAAAGAAAGCAGAAGAGGAAAAGGGAATCGAGCCTAATGCATATTATCAAAATAGAGTAAAGTTTTCTGAATATTTAATAAAAGACCTTCGTTATTTCCCGATGTGGTCAAATATAGTTGCGAGCAAATTCGGCATACATTATAGAGCATCAAGTGTTGGCTCTGAGGGGGAATTTAACAAGCTCAAAAATGGATTGCTGAAACATGAATCACTTCCACTGAGGAGTGACAAATTTTTGCGTATTCACTTAGATTATTTAGAAGGCCGTCTACTCTTAGCAAAACAAAATCAAAGGCTTAATGCAACACATGATACAACAAATACTCCAAGTACTTCTCCGCATGAAAATGATGCCCTGACGGAGAAAAATCAAAGGCAATCAACCGACGAGAATATTCTCTGCACTCCTATTCCTGAAAATAATGCTGTGACGGTTGGCAAAAAATTAGATGCAATTAAAAATGACGTTGCTGATGATTGTCCCGCATGTTGCAATGGCCATAAACCAGATGGAGCGCACGTTTGTGACGTTTGTCAAATTCCAGTACATGCGCTACCACAATGTTCTATTTCCCATACAGATTTTGAAGGCTATGGAAAAAAGAGGCTTTGCAAAGATTGTTCGAGGTCAGGTAGCGCAACAAACATATTTGGATATCGGGAGACAGAAGACTGGAGAGGTTTAGGAGAAAAAAAAGCGAAGCGAAAAGCAGCGTTATATTTGGGAGAAAAAGCCGAAACAATAAAAGACAGGACAACAGGATCTAAATGTCGCGCTTTGCCCGTCATTAGAAATGGATCGAGTATGAATTTGGAGAGCATAAATGTAGATGGGAAAAAAATAGTATTCACAAGGACCTGTGCATTTGATACTCTATATCAAATATTGCTGGTGGCAGCCGCAGATAATAACCATATAAGAGAAAAGGTAGTATTACTTTCAATGTTTTTACTCCATAAACAAGACCGAAATTACCGCAACGTAATTTGAATTCAGTACATGCAGTTAGATTTTGCGTTAAGATTTACACATCGTTGCAATGGGATAAAGAATACATTACCTGGTTGAAAAACATGATATCTCCGATGTTGAAGATACAAGAGATATTATTGTCCCACCAGAATTTGAAATGTCATGTTTCTGCATGACGGAAATGTCGATCTAACTGTGTAGCCTCTAATTAACCACGTGGTTGATATTCGTGAAGTTAACTCGATGAAAGCAGTTTCCAAAAAATCGCAATTCTAGGGCTTACATGTTATAAAAATTCCGAAATTGCGATCAACATATTTTCCTCAATTCTGATAATCATGCATTGATTTTCTGGCTATATTCTATCTATAGTAAATTTCGATTTTGCGATGGCACAGTTCCAGCTTGATAAGGTTGGCTTGAACAAAAATGAACCAAAAATAACCATAATTTCATTCTATTTCCTATTGTATATTGTTTTAATTAATAAAAGGTCAGAATAAAAAATAAAATTCACTTTGATTACAGTACGAACAGAGCACAAACGAAGTCCATGGTATGGTGATGCATAGTCTTAGGCATGGTATAAATAGAGATGTGTATCGTCGTAGGGGCAGAATATTATTAGAGACGAACGAGTTGAAACAATCTGAAAGTTGTCCAAATATGTTTAAAGTAGACTGTGAGGTCAACAAAGGAGGTCTAGTGAGATAATTGTTCGGACCACGGACTTATGGACGGAACCTTCCCTTCCGGGGGTGAAGCAAAAGACGGAAGGGGAATCATGGTCGGCCATCTTGACTGGCCCCATTGTTATAGATATATATACCGCGAATCTGCCGCGAATACCCGTGACTTGTATACATTACATACTCAATTGTTTGTGACCACGGTGACAGTTTGCTTGTGATAAATGGTTCAAGAAGTTTAAGAAGTCCCGCGATCAAATCCGTGGAAGAATGGTGTAAATTTAGCGACACGACGTGCTAAAAATGACATCTGTGCATATATCACGGTATCACGGTATATCATCATATCAATTATTATTCCAGAAAATGAGAAATAGGATGATCGGCGTGGCGAGTGGTTTGTAAGTGGCGCGCGAATGGGGCAAGTTAGTATGGCCGACGCGTTACCTCACTTACACCCCCCATTATTTATACCCCGCGCCTACAACCACAACTTGCGCTCCGTCCATAAGTCCGTGGTTCGGACAATATCCGAGTATTGAAGAAACAGCAGTTTGTGAAAAAGGGTGTCCTTTACAAGTAAAACCCTTGAAAGTCTTGCAGATAAACGAAGCTGTATGCACCGACAACGAAATGAAAGATGTTATAGACACACGGAGAGAAGTTTGGGCGAACCGTTCGCCCAACACGCGCAACTGTCGCGCCAATCACACAGTGAGCTGTGTCACCTCTGTTTGGTTAAACGATTCCACTCATTCGGGCGACTCATTACCCCGAACTGGGTGAACCGTTCCACCAACCTTATAGTCGAGCCGTTTGACGTATGGGCGTTGAATTTTGTTTGCTGCGCGGTCATATGCCACTTGCAGGTTAGAAAAACTGAGAGGAAAACAAAGCACCCATATTTTGGAGGAACTGTTCCACCCAAGTTTGGGGTAATCAGTGCCCCAAATTTAGAGTAGTCGTTACACCAAACTGAAGTGCAGCGACTCTCTCACCGCTAGCGCGACGGTTCGATCAAACTTCTCTCCGTGCAAACATATTCGGATGAAAAAGAAAGCCAAATGCATCAAACAAAATTGTCAAGGATATGTCAGAAATGATATTACAAAAACAGGTAACTAGTAGGACGATATAGGTGTATACCGTATGGGGAATTCTGGCTCATCCGGGACACGTTTCTGCGCATGTATGTAGGAACATTCCAGTAATCAATCCGACAGAAATATGTTAATCAGTGAAGGCATTTATTAATAATAAAGAAATCAAATTATAATACTCCAATACATTATGACCCTCTGCGGTCTTCTCTTCTTCGCTTTCAAAAATCAACTGCCCTTTCCCTCAGGCACTCAAGAGCCCTTAGCTCTCCTTACTCTCTCCTTCTTCTCAAAATCTTTCATGCATTTTCACTCACGCACTTACACAGTCGCACTTTTGTTCTTAACGTTACCATGCATCCGCCTCACACATTGCAGTCACTCGATCCTCAAACTTTCCATGCGCTCCAACCATAACATCTCTTCGACACTTAGCCACACATTTATTCTCTTCACACGTACCCTTAGAATCTAAACCTTATTTGTCTCTATTTAGTCTATAGCCCATAAACCTGGCGCCAAAACTCTATTCCTTATAGTCTACACTTTTCACTTCACTAAATACTTTTCTTAAACTTTAAAACTCATTCTTTAATCACAAACCAATAACTCAAACACTACATGTATTACCGATTTTAGTGCCACGCGAGATTTTGGTTCTTGGTCAATTCCTAACAACAAATCCAGAGTCATACCCCCTGATTTCAATTGGTTCAGAAATTATTAGATTTACAAAATATGAGAAAATCAGTTCTCGAGCGCACCGCAATATCTTCAAACGTACGTATCTTTGGTTCGGAGGGTCCAAGAAATCCTTTCAACCAGTGCTCTAGAATCAGAAAACTCCCACCTTTCACGCGGTGGTATCCAAAATTTTCGAAAAAATATTTTTGCCTACGAATTTTACAATTTATTTTTGTTTTTCGTCCTGTGACCAAAAGGCATGATTTTTTTCACGAAAATTGGACTGTAGGTAGATCTCCATGTACTTAAAAGACCCTGCAATTTTCAAGGGGGTGATATTATTCTTTTTTTTTTTATAATCATTTTTCAGGCTTCTTTTATAGGCTTTTTTTATCTTATTTTTTCTCAATTTTTTTTTAATAATTTTTCCGTACGTCTCAACCTCACGTGAAAGAAATACGCCTGTGCCCTGAAACGAAAGAAATCATTTGTTTTAACCCTTCGTCAGCAAACCTGGGTCGTTCGTGTCCGAGCGAAAACAGTTTTGGTTTGTACCGGGAAAATAGGGGAAGGGCGGAGGCTCCTCCTTATCTGTAAAAAAAGTTATATAGGAAGGGGAACTAATGCCCAAGTTTCAAAATTTTAGTACCTTCCAGGTAGTGGTAACGAGCACACGAACTTTGCAGAGGACACGAAAGACCCAGGTTTGCAGACGGCGTGTAGTAAACAGGTGAGTTCGTGAAAATTTTTTTTTCGTGTTTTATGGTATTTTTGGCATCAGTAGTATGCCAAAGGCATTTGACATTAGTCAGTATGCCTAAAAAAAAATTTGGAATTTTTTTTTTAGTATTTTTGAAAATGGAGCAGCGATCGGCCTCAACAAAATTATCAACTACAATGCACTGTTAGGTTGAGACTCATAATAATATGCAATTTATAAGGACTTTTCATTGTAAAAAAAGAAAAAAAAATTTTTTTGCTAATAAAATGTGTGAAAACCAATATGCATCGTACGTAATTTATTGCCTGTTTTCATGTCCAAAACTTAAGCACTTAGCTATGGATAAATGAAACAAACTATTTTTTTTCTTAAAGCTACACTATTGACCTTTAATTTCCATTTGGAAAAATTGCGCTATCTTTAGAAGTCTCTGAGTTACAATTTTTTTTGTAAATCAAGATTTTTTTAAAAATTTCTTCATATATTTAACAAAAAATGTGTGAAAAAATTTAATTTTCAAAAATTTTACAATTGGCACTTCAAAAGGAATAGTTAAAGAAGTAGCGTAAATTTTTTCAGAATTTTCTGAGTGCATTAAGGGGGTGAATTAATGGCCGGACGCGAAAGACCCACGTTTGCAGACGAGAGGTGCGGAAAAAACCTTTGCAGACGAAGTGTTAATTTCTTTGAGAAAAGAATAAAATGAAAAAAAAGCCTACAGAGAAAGCCTGAAAAATTATTAATACAAAAAAGGAAAAGTAGCACCCTCTTCAAAATTGCAGGGTCTTTTGAGTACATGGAGATCTACCTACAGTCCAATTTTTATCAGAAAAAATTATTCCCTTTGGTCACAGGACGAAAAACAAAAATAAATTGTAAAATTCGTGGGCAACAATATTTTTTTTTTAAGTTTTGGATATGACAGCGTGAAGGGTGGGAGTTTTCTGATTATAGAGCACTGGTTGAAAGTATTTCTTGGACCCTCCGAACCAAAGATACGTACGTTTGAAGTTAGTGCGGTGCGCTCGAGAACTGATTTTTTCGTATTTTGTAAATTTAATAATTTCTGAACCAGTTTAAATCAGGGAGTATGACTCTGGATTTTTTGTTAGAGATTGGCCAAGAACCAAAATCTCGCGTGGCACTAAAATCGGTAATTCATGCGCAGAAAAGTGTCCCGGATGAGCGAGAATTTTCCCCATATGAAGGATTCTTTGTCAACCCAGCCACCTTTTTTTTTCATGATCTCAAATTTAATTGATTTTTATTCTGTGGAGTAACCTATTTTTGAGGACCTCTTGTGATTTTTTTCAGATTTTTAGCACTGCTCGTAGCCTAGATATGAGAAACGTGTACAATTTTTCATTCTCTATATCTATCTATTTGGCATGAAAAAAAAAAAATTATTAAAAATACATAAAAAACGTGTTTTTTCCTCAGCTTCTCGATGAAAATATTTTCGAATTTTTTTAATTAAGAAAAAGTGCTCAAAAACCAAAAAAACGCAAAAAAAATGAGTAAAATGGTGTTTTGAGATCTTCGGGCCGTTTTGATTTCGATGAAAAAATTGACAAATCATCCATCCAATTTCCCAACTTTGCGCTATAAATCTCGTTATGGGCCGACCATTTGTTCCTAGGGAAATAAATTTAAAAAGCACTATACAGCCGTTTTTTCTTCACATAATAGTCTTGAAACAATCTTTTCCGATCATCCTTCTTTCTTTTCGTAAACTTGTTGATTGTTTCAGGGGCGTTTAAGACTATCATGTGAAGAAAAAACGGCTGTATAGTGCTTTTTAAATTTATTTCCCTAGGAACAAATGGTCGGCCCATAACGAAATTTATAGAGCAAAGTTGGGAAATTGGATGGATGATTTGTGAATTTTTTCATCGAAATCAAAACGGCCCGAAGATCTCAAAACACCATTTTACTCATTTTTTTTGCGTTTTTTTGGTTTTTGAGCACTTTTTCTTGATTAAAAAAATTCGAAAATATTTTCATCGAGAAGCTGAGGAAAAAACACGTTTTTTATGTATTTTTAATAATTTTTTTTTTCATGCCAAATAGATAGATATAGAGAATGAAAAATTGCACACGTTTCTCATATCTAGGCTACGAGCAGTGCTAAAAATCTGAAAAAAATCACAAGAGGTCCTCAAAATTAGGTTACTCCCCAGAATAAAAATCAATTAAATTTGAGACCATGAAAAAAAAGGTGGCTGGGTTGACAAAGAATCCTTCATATGTTGAATTGAGTTTTCGATAATCTCAAGAATTAATAATTGTTATCTCTACTTTTCGCATTTACGCAATCATGTTCTTTAATTCCATTCGTAGTGTGGTTTTTCGCTATTCTGCGATATAAACATATGCTCTGTAACGTGGCAGATTTTAATATCCGCCACGGACATCGCCTCCACCCGATAACGTGAACGACCATGCCGCTGCCGTCAGTCCATCTCTTCTCAGAGCTACGTGGTCCAATTTCATTTTTCTAGTTCAGTGTCTGCCGTAAGTTTTTTTTGTAAATGCAGGTACTTCGTCGACCCAGGACGTCGCAGGATATCGTTTTCGTCGCTGGATCATCGGAGGGGAATGCCCAGGATGCCTCGGTACTAGTAGCCGCATCTACGACATCCTCCAGCCTCCGCAGCCTCGCCAACTGCAAGCCGGGAGAGGGCTGTAGCCGCCAGCCTGACGCCTAGTCCCACGTCCATCTACCTCCCGGCCGAAGATTTTGAATACGATCGCCGATACATGCGGTTGTTACGAACGCAATTCACATTAATTTAAATTGCTTCGCGCAACTACTTAGTATGTTTTTATCGTTTGTTTAATCTCATAAATTCTTTTGTCGATTATTTAGAGTCAGTAAAGTAAACTAAAGTTATTGATTTGCTACAAAGTGCCTAAACACTTCGGGACCACCTAGGCTAGTTTTGGGTTACACGGGGAACGTGTCCCAGAACAGAAACCCAAAACTCGCCAAGGAATATAACACTGTTAGTACTAAATATCCGCTCGCTCTTAAAGGCGTCAAAAGTCACGTAGATGCCGATAACGGGGATCTGCGTAGTTTCAATAACCGACCTCCTGTGGAGAGAGGCGAGGCAACGTTAGACTTGCTGACGCCTCGGTTCTACACAGGTATAGGAGGCATAAATGTGAATTATTCTACTCTTTTCTCTCTGATTCTAATTTTATTTAGGTTAAGGAAATAAGGCAAGGGAACAATATCAGCTAACTTACCAAATTGGTGGCATATAGACTGATTTAGGAAACAAACAATTGATTCGTCTAGGTTCCAAATTCTTAAGGGAATTCCCGCATTAATTAGGCCATATAAAACTAGAATATAACCTAACTTAAGGAATGGACGAATGAGTGGAAATTCCGAATAAAAAGGTATTATTATGTTAAAATTAAATACAATAAGCTAGTGTAAGTAGAGTATGAGCAAGACGGAGTAGGGGACGGGACCGCGCCGAATGACCCGGGACCCCACCACCTACACTTAGCTTGGACGGGTCCCGGGCCAACCAGGCTCTAATGAGATGCAAAGTAGGGCCCTAATTGGCTAAGCAGCACGCAGGGGAAATGCAAGCCTCCTTGCAATCGCGGGGACCTCGTCAACTCTGAACTTGAATTAGCGTCTTTCGTCTGTCAAATCACGAGGTGTGTTGACGAATTGAACCGTGTTCTTATTCGAGCCACGAGTTACATTCGATCTTTTTCTTTATTCAGGCTAAGTGGTAGTGTAAAGGACTCAGAACCCGTTAAAAAACCAAATAAACCGAGATTTAAACCAATAGTTTGGCGTTCCGGTCTTAATTATTACATAAAGTTGAATTCAGTGCACGGACACATATTTTATTTTAATTCTTCGTTCAATTGCCTTGCGCCTAAGATCCATTTTGGACCTTTGTAGTATTAGGAGACATTTATTCAATCAGACATTTAAAATTCAGTGAAAGCTATAAACATTTGAACACTAAAAGTGACGAGTTAATCGAGGTTTCTGCGAAGGTGAGGACGCCCGACTGATTGCCAATTCTGTAGACGCATATCACGCTAAGTCAACAAAAGCTAAGTGTCGACGTCTTGCTCATACCATTATTTCCGTATTATCAAAATTATTACTTTATTATCCAGAATTCCTGTAATCGTCACATACGGATTAGTGTCATTCTAAGTACTTGCTAATCCGACCCTCAGTCGAGTCAAAATTTCATTCTTTGAAAGTTCAGTTTTCATAGAGATAACTAGGGGCTCCGCCCCTGCGCGCTTCGCGCGCCAACCCCCCTCGGCGCTCGCTGCGCTCGCCGCCGAAGACTCGGCGCTGCGCGCCTCGGGCACTCGGCGCTTCGCGCCTCACTCTGTGAGTGGCTTGATATGTGTGCATGTGTGTATGTAGATCAGCGGGGCGACCTAACCTATTCTAACCTTTTGGGAGCCGCAGCTACCGGCTGGGTTTTTCGCATGTGTGTATGTGAAATCTAAGGGATAGAAGACCCTTCGTAGATCTTTTACGCCGAGTCCCATACTCTTTGGTCCGCGCGCCGAAAACTTCACTATCAACTGTTAATGATAAAATCACGATATAATTTTCATTAAGAGATACTTGCCCAAGAAGAATAATGGAAAGCAAAGGCTACTTTGGGTTTACATAGATGTCAGTTCCAATTTTCCATGGCGCGAACAGCGGCTTGTTCCAGTATAAATGAAAGTATGGTCAATCTTAGCTCCCGATGCCTATTCTGATTTTTCGACAGGCAATACGACAGTGCCCGAAAAAGACAATTCCCATCTGGCTTCATCTGCACTATCTGTTTATCCATTTTTTTTTTTTTTTTTGTAAGTGAAATAATATTTCTATTTGACCTGTCAAGTATTCACGGTGAATATATAACTGTCATTAAACAATATTAATGTTAGAATACTGAATTCATCTAATTTTTTAAAATGAAGTTTAGTTTTCCGTGAATTCTTTGCGGCTAGGTCATCCGTTTCGTACTCATCGGTGCCCAGATCTTCCTATACGTATTTCTCGGCGCGGAGGTCAACCGCTTCGTCGTTATCGTTGTCTAAGTCTTCCTCTCCATAGTTATCAGTGTCCAGATCATCCGCTTGATAGCTTTTGATGTCAAGTCTTACAGTTCGCAGTTCTGTGAACCGACAACTACAAAGCAGATGACCAATCCACCAAAAACTATAAAGCAGGTGACCTGTGCGCCGATACCCAAGAAGCGGACGACCTGTACGCCGTGACCTACGTGGTAGATGACTTGTGCGTCGAGAACTACGGCGAGGAAGACCTGGACGCCGAAAACTATGATGCGAATAACCTTCATACCACGAACTACAGTGACGAAGAGCTGGACACCGAAAACTATGAAGCGGATGACCTAGCTACCATGAACTACGAAGCGGATGACCTGGACACCGAGAACTACAACGTAGTTGATCTCCACGCCAAGAACTACGGTGAAGAAGACCTGGACGCCGAAAACTATGATGCGAATAACCTTGACACCGCGAACTACGGTGACGAAGAGCTGGACACCGAAAACTATGAAGCGGATGACCTAGATATCACGAACTATGAAGCGGATGACCTGGACACCAAGAACTACGATATGGACCTGGCTCCGAGAACTATGAAGCAGATGATATGGACATCATGAACTACTACCTGGCTGCTATGTACGCCGTGAACTTAGAATTGGATGACCTGGGTTGGGATTCTAGGATCTCCGCTAACTCCGCTAACTCCGCTAACTCCGCTAACTCCGCTAACTCAGCGAAGGCCGTTGGTTGGCTGAAGAGCGGCCAATCGGCGCTCGTTTCGGGTAGTATAGTAAATACTGACGACGTACGATGGCGCTGTGGGCTCTGCCCGGCCACTAGTCGGACAAACGCGAGGCCCACCTACACTTGATATACCTGCGTGTGTACCACATGTATCACAAGGATAAACCGAATAAATGAAAAGAAAGAAACAGAACGAATAATCGAATTGAATTGAATCTTTCTTTTCATTTATTCGATTTATCCTTATGGTACATGTGGTACACATGCATGTATATCCAGTGTAAGTGGGCCCCGCGTTTGTATGTACGACTAGCACCCGGGCAGAGTCCGCAGCGCCATCGTACGTCGTCAGTATTTACTATACTACCTGAAACGAGCGCCGATTGGCCGCTCCTCAGCCAACCAACGGCCTTCGCTGAGTTAACGGAGTTAGCGGAGTTAGCGGAGTTAGCGGAGTTAGCGGAGATCCTAGAATCCCAACCCTGCAGACCCTGAACTACGAAGAGAAAGACTTGTACCTCGAAGACCACAGAGCGGAGTACCTGGACATTGTCAAACACGATCCATAGTTTATTTCTACAAAAACAGCACAAAACGCCCGATGACAGGCAACACACATGGCATTATGAGCTTCACCGCGCTCATATTTTTTTCGCAGAAAACGCCCGATTGCAGGCAACCGAAATAGCATTATGCGACTCATCGCGCTCATCTGTTTTTCGTCAAGATTTTTTTATTAATATAGAGAGATATCGATCTCTATATTTTCAATTTTTGCCTTATTCACGGCTGGGATTCTTCTATCCTGGCATTACAGTTATAGAAAGAAAATCTATAAAGAAGGCTCGCATTATACGGTCATCTTGCGTTGATATACATATACGCATGTGTATGTAATCGGGCCGACCGTATAACGCGGAGACCAATTTATGATTCTATAGATTAATAAGTAGTTATAAACACATTGGTACATGCTAATCATATACCAAAGTTACCGATTCCACCTAAAATATAAAGTTAGAGAGAGAGAGAGAGAGAGAGTTCCAATCATGCGATCTTGGTTCGAGTACATGACGATTCTTATCCTGTGCTCGATGTTAACGTGGGTATCGTTGATCAGGGTATATTTCTCCGCACTCGTGCGTTATATTGTTGCTTTAACATTAGCTTATAATTAAACACCCGTCAATTGATAAGGGACCAGCCTCTACGATCCCCACGCCGGCATAGGGAGATTCATTTATTATATCATATTACATTCGTTTTCATAACGCATGCATGGCAACCTTCACTTTCTCTTCGTGTAAACAGTGGAGAAAATGAGTCTTTGTTGAGGAGTGTGACAAAATTTTTGCCACACTATCATGGCGTCGAAAGCGAAGGTTGCCATGCAGTTGTCATGAAAAACAGTATGTGATACGCGTGAAGACAGAGACCTTGCACTCGTGCAAAGTCCCTGTTTCTCCACATGTATCACAATCTACTATTTACGTTCAAACCGATATGGCTCATTCTCAGATAACTGTGATTTTTAAAACTTAAATTTTTCTAAAATTAAAAATGTATTAAAACGCATGTTTCGGGTGTTTTTTTGCTTCACTTATACACAGAACTAAGCCTGTAATGTAGTTCTACTACACCTATAACAGAACAAAAACTATGACAATATTTGAAAAATATTTATATTATATTATTATAATATTATTATTTTTTTTTTTTAATTTTATAATCAGTAAGTGGTCCTAAACCTTATAAGAAAAAAAAATTGGATCAGCAATTTAGTGCAAAGTTGACCAAAAAAAACGTCTATTTTTACTGGCCCCTTTAGTTACTTTTTTGGTTTGGGTCTTCACTCTTCTTTTTAATTGATTATTATTGCACAAGTTTTGGAACCCAGGTATGTCTTTCAGTCTCGTCCGGAGTATTCTAGCCATTTTCAACTAAACTAAATAACAAATAAATAAGTTATTTTTTATTTTTGCCATGGTACTGACATTTGGATTTATAATCGACCTAACTTTATAATGCGGATAGTTAAAATAATTTCCCAAATAATTTTGATATTTCACGTGAAAGCAAATAAGAATTCAGAACAATTAATTCAAACATCATAATAATAACCCTAAATTTCAATACCATGGTACTGACATGTAATTTTATGACTTACCTTTTTAAAAACTAAACAAATTGCTTTAATCATATTTTCAAAACTTCCAAATAAACACACAGCTGTAAACAATGCACCAATAATCTCTCTTCAAAATGACACCAGATAGAATCAATGAAACTAAATTAAGATAGCGATTAGGCGGTAAACATTTCAAATTTAAAAATTGAATAACATTCCCGGACATAATTCAATGATGATTATTTTTCTTAACAATCAATATTTTCGTATAATTGCGATACAATTTGATTGAGTATACATTAGACTTAAGTTATGAGAAGTTAGTTTTATATTACAAAACGAATATTGATAGAAATTTATACATTTAGTTTGAAAAATGAGAATCGGACATGCCACGGTACTGACATTTCCAGTATATTTTCGTCAGTTATGAATAATCCGAAACCACGTATGTTCCAATATCTAATGCAGGTGGTAGAAAACTATCAGATTTATGACATTAATGACTACTTGATGAAAAAAAAACTCTATTGGATGATAAATAATATACTCGACATAAAAAATCACAGTTATCTGAGAATGAGCCATATACGTTGTCAGACGTTTGAACTGGGCTCAGTATTACTTTCATTCAAGAATATAGTATCGTTTTTACCAGTCAATTATCTTTTTCCATTCATTTGAACAACCATCCTAATTATTAATTAATTAGCCTCCACAGTTAAACTATTGAGATTGAGACCTGTATAGGACTAGTGGCAACGAATCCCATTTACCGGTTTATCGCGAGATAAATCTATTTTATAATTTTTATTCAGTCTGTGACGCGACACTACCATTATTAATAACTTGTTATTAATCAACCGCTCGGATTAAACAACCATACCGCGTCCGTCACACGGTAAACCTACCGTCTGCGGAAAGGCTTCCCTCTCCCCGCCTTCTGTCGTCCAGCTCATCACTCCGGTGCTGACCGCCGTTCCGTCGAGTCCATAGAGTGCCATAGTTTTAGTTCCGTTCCGTTTTCTTCTATTTAGTTTTTTTTCTTTTCTCTATCTTTATCTTACGTTTAAGTCTTCTTTTATTAGTGCTTTTAAGTCTTCTTACGTTCCGTGCCGCCTTCGCTGGGCTACGCCCCGATTAAAAGGTAGACCTTTTTCTGTTCAGATGACGACCATCCGTCTACGAGTGCATTTCCTGCCTTGTTGCCGCCTAACAGCTGATTTCAAACTCCGCGTCAGACGGAGTGCCGTGGTCATGTCTTTATTTTATGATCTAGGCTACTTAAGATTAAGGCCAGAGATCCCTTCAGAATTTTCAAAAAATCGATTTTTTTTTTACATACTTCGAAAGTATAATACCCAAAGAATATACTGACCAAAGGAAAACCCGAAATAATGAATATTTGCATATAGTGTAGAGCGGAGCGACAGCGTGCGGTCAGGTAGCGAGTTGGGCGGAGCAACCTTCACATCACAATACTCCCTTATTTACCTTTTTTTTTTTGACCAGGCAGATGTTTCGAGAAATTTTATAGGGGGGACATTATAGGTATATCTCTGTAGCGTGAAACGGTAGGTATACGAAACGAAACGTTGCTGATTAATCGGTAAGTCACTACAATTACTAGTTTTCACATGTTGAAACTTTAAACGCGATTATCTCGAAACAACATTTTCAAAAACTGCTCGTGTTGTAGCTCCAAAAGTTATCGACCGATTTCGATGAAATTTTGGGAGATCACACTCAGTAATATTATCGGAAGGATATACCTAAAGTTTGAAAGGTAGCGTGTAAATAAATACTTTTTTAGGGATCAAGTATGTCGTAAAAATGGTCGAAAATTCGAACTTTAGAGTAAAAGCGCTCCCAAATTTTCAATTTTGCACTTTGTCATCATTTTTTAGGTATATCCTTCCCCTTAATATGTCAGTAAACGAATGACACTTGTTAAATCTTTTTCAGATCAACAGCAAAAGAGTGACAACTGCAGCACTTTTCGATGTCACGGAAAACAGGCGTCCGAAGACCCTTAATAACACCGCCATTTTGTGTATCATCGGAACAAAAAAAATTCTTTTCAAACTTGAATACTTTAATAAAATTATGTTAAAATTTGAAAATGATTAGATTATTTTATCCCCTTTACAAAAATTCTCGAAAAATACCTATTTTTCACGCTTCTAAAGGGATCTCTGGCCTTAAGTTTGCTTTATCCTGGACCCGTACCGCTCTGGGGATTTCTTTAGTAGAGGAAGAGCAGCATATTCGGAATACCGTTTTATATTTTGGGAATAAGCAAAAAGTAAAACGCGTTAGTCCAATAAAAAATGCATCACAGCATGAGAAAATTATCGAAGTTCAATTATCTAAACGACGAAACATTACAAATATCAGGAACATTATGGAAATTTCGATTAAATCAAAAAACTCTCAAACCGTGATTTGACTTAAGGTGCAGGTAATTCGGAATATAGTATTCCAAATTATAATTCGTATTATTGGAGGTAGGGAAGGGGTTGGGGGGACCCACCCTCCAATAATAAGAATTCATCACCATTGCTATTATCTTTCAGCCAAATTATAATCTTTTTTCTTTACAATTACTCACAATTCCCTTTAGAAAATGAAATAATCGTAATAAGTATTAAATATTTATCCCGAAGTAGCTTCTTGCCAATGTTATCAGTCACATTGAAAAATACTATTGATCTTTAAAATATGTTCACTCTCGGTATTCCAAATTAAAAACATGTCATCGTAAACTAAAATTCTGTACAAAATTTCTAATTCAAGTACAATTCACAAAACCCATGTAAAATCATTAATTAATAAGGTCACTTATTAATTTAAATAATTACAATGTAGATGTTATGAATTGCAATGAACGATTGGAAAGGATTGTATTCTTACCGAAAAACTTCTTAAAATTGAAGATTTGTTTTCGTGAGCCTTAGTAGATATAATATGAGAGTTCTGGATTTGAATCCCGTTTTCGCCACCAGAGGCGCCGCCGCGGGTTACCATCCGTGTGGGTAACTTACCAGCCGCGCTGATAAGTTAGGGTCTGCGACGGTAACGATTTCCGATCGCTGAGCTTGTTTTACCGATAATGTGTGATCAGGTATGTTATCGGTCGATTTTTGGCGATGGGATGGCGCCACTACCGATCTGTACGTGGTGATATCTTACCGGTCACCGATTTTGCTCTTCTGCCACTAGCGATCTGCGTTTAGATGGCGCTGCACTGCCGATATCTGCCGATCACCGATCAGGTATGTTATCGTCCGATTTTTGGCGATGCGATGGCGCCACTGCCAATCTCCGAGCAGATATGTTATCGACCGATTTTTTGGTGTGCGATGACGCCACTACCGATCCCCTAACAGATATGTTATCATCCGATTTTGCCCTCCTGCCGCTACCGATCTGCGCTTAGATGGCGCTGATATCTCACCGGCCGCCGAGCTGATGTGTGATCATCCGATCTTCTGCATCCGGATGATCGAATTTTCTGTCCTTACCGATCTGCATTCGGATGGCGCTGATGTCTTACCGATCCTACCTAGCTGATATGTTATTACCTGACTTTTCTGCCCACTACCGATTCGCATTCGGATGGCGCTGATGTCTTACCAATCTTACCTAGCTGATATGTTATTACCTGATTTTTTTGAAAAAAAAAATTGCGCTGATATCTTACCAATCTTCTCTATGAAAGTAAAGTTCTACAAGCTAAATTATAGAACTAAAAGAAGGTAAATAATTATAACGAGACGCAAATGTAAAATCATATTGGTAAATACTTATTTATTATAATGAAAAATATCTGAATTGTGTAAACAATATTATAATGATAATAGTAATAATAATAATAATAATAATAATAATAATAATAATATCAATGAAAGATTTTTGTAGTCCGACGGATTCCGGAATAGCACACGAAAACAATTTCTGAAAATCGAAAAAACAAAGTTAGGTGTGTCATGACGATTTCTCATTTCATAAATCATACGCACCAGTCCTCGCTGAAACCTTCGTCAAGCTCATCCTCCGTATCATCCTCCATATCATCATCACTCTCTGCGTAAGAGCCATCGCTATCATACTCCATAATCTCAGCAATGTGATTCTGAATATGCGCATAAACCTGATTCTGCAGTTCACGAGACATCACATAATCTGGGGCATACGGATGAGGCCAGTCCTCGTCCACTTTCTTGAACCACCAGTAATAGAGCTGATGATTTATTTGCAGCGTTGCTGGTGTGTTATTGATCGTTATTGTGGCACCCAACGGGCCACATTCTCTACGCATATATGGATCCAACAGATCCATCGCTACATTGGGAAGACTACGCTCAAATCCCCATTCTAATGGCGTTGCCCAAGAATAACGCGTATAGGTCTCTATAGCAAATGAATGGGTTAAGTAAACAATTGCTAATTACAAATGTTTCCGGTTACACTCACGATGATGCAAGTCAGCAGCCATCACGTTTTTCGACTGGTATTGTGACGTTGCATTTTGCAACTGTCACAGTTACCACCCTGAACGACGAAAGACGTGAGGACGGACTACGCCAAGAAGTATGCCCAAAAACCAGGTCGTAGTTTAGTTAATTATATTTAGCTCTTTCTTATTATTATCTCTTCTATTTCTTCAATATTTTCAAATTCTTCGGAATTTTTGCTATTATCAATATCATTTTCCCGTATCATATCTCATTCTCGTGTGAATATTTTATGTAAAACTACGGAACTCGGAAGGGCTAGGCCAGGACGTCGAGGGATCGCCATCGACGTCACCACGAGGTCCTTCCCGAGTACAGAGTAGAGTCCCGTCAAAGCTCTTGGCTGTGGATGCCGCAGGAGCGGTCGAATAAGGATGGCTTCAGGAGTCATTCCTCCCGCTCCCGTCGACTATCCAACCTGGTGTTGGACCACTTCCCGTCAACTATTTCCGGACGTCTAAGAGTCGAGCTGGACCACGACACCGACTTTCTCGTCATCGTCCCGCTACCGTAAGCTGCAACCGTGTGATGCAGGTCTGACGGTAAACCTTCCACACCGCACATGGGGGATTCTGGATGCAGATCCGGGTTTAGGGGCATCAGAACTCTCGCCAGATCCTCTGATTGGTCCGTTTTTCCCGTTAAAACGCAATCAGGGTGTACTTCGTACCCACGATGCCTACGAGGAGTCCCGAGACGAGCGCCAGAGCCGACAGGAAGACGATGTATCGTACGAGTCCCGTAGAACGGCGTTTGAAAATCCCGCTGTGACGTCAGAATGAGTAACAGCCTGGACAAATGTCCAATTCCATGGCGGACTGAACAACTTGTTCAAAATCTCATTTCGAGCGTCGCGGAACAACTCGAAAATTATCGAGTTCGTGCTGACCAAATTCGCAACACCGAGTCGAACTTCGCAGCTAGGGAATCCCGCATCTATAAAACGCACGACGACACAGGACTCGTCCTACTTCTTCGCTGTTCGTCCTCACGTCTAGTCAACAGAACATCAGTCCCGAGTTCCCGAGTTACCGTTGCTATTCTTCTTTCTATTGTATTTCGAGTCATTTTGTAATTTAGAGTCATTTAATAGAGTCAGTGTCCCGATATATTGTGTTACCGTACCGTTTATCGAGTATTTATCGTCTGTAAGGAAGACCTATTTTTTGTAACCACGAGGTAACTCCCGAATCCCGTTTAGTTATAGTTTATTATATTTGGTGTGGCGCAGGCCACGAGTCTATGGCACGTTTAGTCTTTTGACTACGTCCCGGTTATTTTTATGGTATTTAGTCTGTTTAAAAACGGATTTCACGAGTTACCCGTGTGAGTGATTATTTGTGGGTTCTTCCTTTAGTTCCGTGCTTCGGCATGTGGTAGATTTTTCTTCTAGTATCGTCTAGATTTTCTATTCTATTTTCTTATTCTATTTTCCTATTCTGTTAAATCTGCAAAGATAGTCAACGACCTGTAAGTGGCATACTCTTGGGCGTAGCGAGCGTAGAAGTCAGCATTTGTTAGATTTGTTATTTATTTTATAAGTTTCTTAATGTTAAGTATTTTGCTTATTTGAGTATTTGGCTTGTATTGCATATTTTGCTTATTCTGCTTGATTGCATGTATTTTTCCCGTATTTTTCTCTGATATCATTGAGCATACTTGTTATGAATCTTATAGTATTTTCTGATTATATTTTCTGCTTTTTGATTGTATAAAATCCCGTTATATCTGAGACATATTTAAAATGATTTGATATTGTTAGTTTATTGATTCCCGTAAAAATACGGTGTACCGTTCAATAGTTCCCGAATTAATTCCCGTAGAAGTACGGTGTATTGTTAATAATTTTCTTTGGTAAATAATGGCAAATTAAAATAAACTGGTCAAATAAGTGAATATTAATTATCTTGTTTGATTAATTGGCAACCCACCCACTCTACCATCTAGTAATTGTATTCTGAGCTAATCGGCAAGTCCCGCCGTCAAATTTATATATTTTATATCGTATTCTGTGACGTTGATACGTCTGGCGCCCAACTTCAGTCTTTTTAGTAGTTGCATTTATTTACTTGACGCCGAAGTGCGCGGTTATCGGGTTCACCCTTACCCTGAAAACGAATAGCCGGTCGCAGTATACACAAAATTGTAGCACTCGTAAGTTATCACTTTTGACGAACTGAACAGCGTTTTCTCATCGAACTGGTGAACGAGTTGTTTTTTTGTTTTTTCCAAAACTGGAAATTTTTTCTTCTTCCTCTTAAACTGTTGGGCGGAGTTATAGCCAATCTGCTGCACACCACACCCCTACCCCAAAAATCCAACCCATCCCACAGGAAAACGACCACCCAAAATGCCCATCTACACCCATAATGGTTGTGTGAAACGCTCAAATTTTTTTGCACAGACCGCCATCTATATGCACCTGTCTACGAACCATGCCGGCATCAATTGAGTCGTAATCTAAAGAAAATCGGTTAAGCCTAGAATGAATAGTGCAATAAATGTCATCCGGAAAACCCATTTTTTGCGTTCCATACTTCAACCAATTTAGATATCACCATCGCCCATCTACACCCATAATTACCGCGTGAACACTCTGGAATTTGTTTTACGCAGATCACCATCTGTGCAACTAACTGCGGTCCATGTCACCGATAGTTGAGGCGTAGATAACCTAAAGAAAATCGGTTAAACCCAGAACGAATGGTGCAATAAATGTCAGTCAGAAAATCGGGATTTTGCGCCCCATACCTCAACCAATTTAGACATCACCATCGGCTGATCTAAGTGAATACGGCCATAAAATATGTTTGGAAGGCTAACGGGCAGCTCAGTCAATCACTACCCATAATCGAGCTCGCATGTGATTGTCAATATGGAGCTAATATTAGATGTACAGGGTTTTGGACGGTTCGTTGATGAATTTGTGGTGAAGGAGTTGGCTGCAATAAGCATTTGCGTGTATATGGAATATAATCAGAGTATTACACACACTCTATTCAAAGCACCACGCTCCTGGGTGACTCTCTCAAGAGAGTATAAAAATCTCAATACGTGGTTAACGCGATTCCATCATGGAATACCATGGAATGCGGGAGAAACACCGTACAAGGATATGGTGAAAATCGTGAGAAAAGTTGTGCAAGATGCACGGTGCATTTATGTGAAGGGGTTGGAGAAGAAGCGCTGGGTTGAAAAAATCATTAATGACGACTCAAAACCGGTGATTGATTTGGATGAGCTGGGGTGTCCAAGTCTTCGAATATTGCGAATGGAATCGAATGTATTTAGCTGGCATGGAGACTGTCATGGCGATGCATGTGCAAGATATTATTGCGCTTTCGAGAACGTTCAGTGGTTGAAAAACTGGTATTTGGAGAATCGTAAAAAATCCCCCACAAATACCCCGATAAACATGGTGGGGGTGATGGGCGTGGACAATGCGTTAGAAACCCTGAGCTCACAGGGTGGTGCATTCGACTCCGCACCATTGACGCATCAACCAAGCATCGTTGAACTTGTGCAGACTACAAACTCGCCGGAAAAAGGTAAGAATATTATCGTCTCATGTTAATAGTAATATCCAATCGTAGCATATTAACTAATTCGAAATTATATCAACTGATTAGAAATTATATTAACTAACTTGAAATTACAGTAGAACCTCGATTATCCGAACCATGATATGATTTATCCGAACACTCAATTATCCGAACATTGGCTCGGAAAATATATTCTTGTCGGAAAATATACATTGTTGCTCACTGATTTTGCAAAAACCGCCGGTCATATGGACGACTTTATGCAACCAAAAAAATTAAATAAGCGTTCCGTGTATCAAAGAGGTATAATATGTATTTATGTTTAATATAGACCGTTTGTCGATTTAAATTTGCGTGTATTTATTATTATCCCTTGAGATGAAAATAGCATTTCGATTATCCGAACTTTTGATTATCCGAACCAGGCTCGGTCCCAATTAGTTCGGATAATCGAGGTTCTACTGTATGTATTTTTGTGTAGATGGATTTCACAAAATTGAATAACGCTAGCCGTCTGGAGAATGAAACGTCCATGAAGAAGATGGCGGAGCTGGAAATTGGAACGAAATACGACATCACGAGTCTGAAGCTTGTGAAGACTAAATACGGCTGCAGAATTCTGGCAACGGTTGATGATGAATACCGTATATTCCTGCCGGCAAGAATTGGGAAGATTATGGAGAAGGAGCCTGAACAGTTGGAGCAGCTCAACAACGAGGCGACCGAGAAACGTCTGCAGATACTCTATCTTGGTGGCCCATACAACAAATTTGAATTTTGCAACAAAATCTGAATATATGTGCATACACACACACACACACACATACAATTGTATAGGGATGGGTTGGGTTAAATAAATAACAGTGATATTGTGAATTCATTCATTTATTGATCCTTTAGAATAAGCTTAATATCTAGTTGAATTCTTAGAATGTAGCTAATTTTTTTACGGTACCACTGATTGGGTTATATTCAACAATACGATCATGTATAATCATACAGTAGGCTGAAGTATTTGCTGGAAATGCAACGCTAGTTTCAAATTCTAAACGAATATCCACGGGTCCACTCTTCAGTGATTCATTTTGCTTGGAGCAATCTATAGTAATAAGTGGAGCCTTTTTCAAAAAATTACTCTTTGACAAAAGGGGTTCGGGTTCTTTATCATAGTAGGAAAATTGAAAGTTGGTGTACATATCGTAGAGAATGGCGTATTGGTTGTTGGTAATATCAAGATTCAAATTCCCATATGGATAGCACTGTGAGTTGAGGAAAAGTTTTACATCTCTAATCATACAATGATCAAATTCGCTGACATTTTTCTTTGCATCGTTTCGTCGAGCCGTTTGGAATCCTAGTATGACGTGTCTCGGTTTTTCTAGTTGCGTTGATGTCTTGACAACCCACACATGTTTCGTTGTTGTGGGCAGCATCGGATACTCGTACATTTCCCACGAGCGAAAACTCATGGATACAGCTGGATCCTTGGCGATATAATTGAGCATCTTGATCTTTGCAGGATCTGACAGTCTGATGTATGGTAATAACCATGAGATTTTTTCAATCGAAATTTTGACTTCTTCCACAGCGGTTTGACATATTGCATTCAAATCATTGTTCGATCGCGTCAAAATTAACTCGTGTTTTGCGTTGACAACGATTCGGTTATAATCCTCCGCAAATCCGAATAGAAAATTCAGTGGTATCACGACATCAAAGTATCCATTATCGCTGGCTAGTTTATCAGCATCATTCGTCAGCCAACCAGTATTTTCCAAGAGATGTTGCTGGCCAGGAGTAAATGATAAAAACCCCTTCATAACACTGATGATGCCGACATTCGTATTCTGATCAATCTCATGACCATTCAACTCGTAACGCATCTCGCCAAACATGTGACACACGGCCATATTAACCAATTTCGTGGTTGCAGCAACAGCACTGATGCCATCCGCCTTTGTAATTCTACCGTAGATGTGGAGTGAACTTTTGCTTGGTAATACACATGTCTTGATTTTGCACGGTGATGCGGATCTCATCGTTATTTTTGAAACCCGACGATGCGTATGGTTGATGTGCATGTATTTCACAGTGAGCGATCGACTCGTCGAAGGTCACAGGTGTTTGAATCTTGATCATTTTCGGTCTGGGAATATGCAGATATAACAACGAATTCTTATTTTCCACCACGAAGACGAAGTCCTAGGCTCTGTAGAAACTGAGCGTTCTGAGGTGTCACTCGAATCAGAGATGCTCGATGACTGATGCTGTTTGGGCATGTTATCGAGTTTTTATAGCTACCACCTGATTTTCTTGGTCGTTCAAATACTATACCCATATTATCTCGAGGATTTCTCATGTAATCGTATAGTTACAGTTTCACCGCGAAAATTTACCAATTCTCCGTTCTGATCGACTATTCTCAATTGTATATCGTGTATTGACCGTACGGTGATTGGATGGTAAATGACGTTTGTCGGTACTTCCGCAATCTTATATCCAGGTGGAACGGTCGGGAAAAACTGATGAATCGTGTGTACTCGATGCTGGTTTATGTATGCCCCTGCGGTAATATTACACTCGATACGCAAAGCGTTGATCTTGAGTATGCGAACGGGTAACTCGGACTTGTGTGTAATGCCACCATCGAGAACTTTGGCTGTAAAACCAAGCAAACGTCCGATGGAATCTTTTGGTTCAAAGTTCACAGCATGATTGCACCTGATTTCACTATGCAACTCATTGTTATTAGCCCTTAGACTGATATTTGTACCCTGAGGCACTGTCTTTTTCAGATAATTTGCGATATCTTCAATTTCATAGCTCCCCGTGGGTATTGTAATTACTGAGTTGGGTGCTAGATAAAACTTATTACACCCCTCGTCAATATTGGGAATTGAGTTAAATGTCAAGAGTTCTATGAGTCCCAGAACATATTCCTTTGTCGGCGATAACTCGATAGGTGGAAAGTATTGAGTCCCCAACACCGACGACTCTCCGGAGAGTGTCAACGTGAACGAATCAACCATGACTAATATCATAACATCGATGTGCATCTATTTTATAACTGTTCACTGAGAAATTTGAGACACAAGTGACCACAAATTATAGTATCATATTCTTGATATCTCTTATGATTGTATTTCACGCTACCGACACCGAGATATTTCACGAGATCTCGAGGTGGTTGTTAATCACCAAAACTATCGAAATATAGTGCATCGTTACCGTTTTTCACGTATGCAACCCAATGGGTTCCCGGTCCGTTTTTATCATCAAGATTGATAATTGCGGATTCCCGCTTTCTAGGTCCCGAATCGGGTAAATCATTCCGCATAAAAACTCCCCGAAAATGTGGAATTTTCATAACTCTGGCATAGTGAAGTAAATCAGCATCGGTGAGGGCTCGGTGTGGTAGCGATATTAGTTTTTTGCTGGTTTCAAATACAATCCCATACCCTTTTTATAGGGCTTCAAGTATAATCCCTTTCCCAGCGCAATCGCTTCCATCGCAGCATTGTGCCGTTTAGCCTCATGTAATTGGTGTTTATTGGCGTTAGCCTCGTTAACTGCCTTAGCTATACCTGCCGCACCCCCAGCTAAAGCACCCGTGGCACTAAGCGCTGCAAATATTGGTATAAGAAACGGCAATAAACCACCAATTTTCTTTGAAACAGGTAAAATACGAGGCACCCGCACTTTCCCTTTAGAGATGGCAGAACGGGCGCCTTCCAACGCCGACTCAATGGCTCTGGGTCCCGGTTTCATGGATTTTTTTGCCGCTTGTATAATAGCTTTTAGAGTCCTTTTCTTCTTTGTCTCCTTGAGTGATGTTTGTGTCTTGCTCATACCCATACCCAGTTTAGATTTCGCTTTCATTGTGTTGGTGACCGCCCAAGCGACAGCTTTTTCAGCCACACTAGCGTCTTTAGCCAAAACTCGATTCCAAGCCCTCTCAGCAAGCACTCTATCCGCCTTATTACGCTCCGTAATATTATCCTGATTCTTTAAATATGCAATATCGTGTTCCTTGCATGCAGCGTCCAGAGCATTGATACCCCGATCGCCACGAGCTAACCTCTTTGCCAATTTTGTACCAGGTCCGCAATACTGATAACTGGGAACATGTAATTCAACTGGAAGGTTGTTGATGATTTTATTTATCAACCCACAGCCGCTCCTTCGCCTACGTGCGACTCCAACCATTGCTAACCATCAACTAGCATGAAATCTATAAAAGCGAGCATTTTATACGGAAATATATTAGTTCTCGTTGTGACGTCTGTCGGGTATCATGAAATTTCAGAATCAGCCAATCAAACTACCCATAGCCAATTTCGATAAATTGGTCGAGCGGAAGAAAAAGAAGGGTAAACGACATGGGGCTCTACTACCGAACAGTGTAAGGGGTGTTTTCTGCGGACCCTCGAATTGTGGTAAAACTAACGCCCTTCTCACACTGCTGACCCATGCTAATGGTCTACGATTTGAGAATGTGTATGTTTATTCAAAATCGCTCAATCAGCGAAAGTACGAGTTCTTGAAGAAGTTGCTGGAGCCTGTGGAGGAGGTAGGCTATTTTCCATTTGATGAACACAAGGAGGTTGTGGAGCCGAAAGATGCACATCCCAACTCGGTTATGATTTTCGATGACGTAGCCTGCGAAAAGCAAGATAATATCAGAGCCTACTTCTGCATGGGAAGACACAGAGATGTGGATAGTTTTTATCTTTGTCAAACATATGCTCGTATTCCGAAACATTTGGTACGTGATAATGCAAACTTATTGGTTCTTTTCCGGCAAGATGAAATGAATTTGAAGCACATTTACGCTGATCATGTGAATACCGATATGACTTATCAACAATTCAAAGACTTGTGCTCGGCGTGTTGGAATGATGGTAGATATAGTTTTGTCACCATCGATAAAGACAGCGGAATCAACGAGGGGCGATATAGGAGAGGCTTTGATTGCTTTATAAGTCTGAATCAATGATAAACCACATACAGTCACACTGCATCAATCAAACCAGTAACATGGAGAGCTCCAAAATACATAAGCATAGCGATACGCTACGAGAAATAGCGAAGGTTAGCGATATCATTCGGCGTAAGCATAGCATGATCAAAATGGGGAAAGACACCAGCGAGCAGGTTATTAATGAAATTTTCAAGCCCCTGGTAACACCGCTGCATAACTTGGTGGATTCATCGAAGCGGCAGCAGCAACTGCAGCAGCGACTGATAAAGCATGAAGTAAAGATGGAACCAAAAATTGAGAAAACTGAAGATTCTGTGAGAAAAACGGAAGATTACGAGAATGATGCTCATACCGATGAAGATGACAACTACGATGATAATGATCCATATGAAAGTGCCATTGACGAGAGCTTTGCAGATACCACCACGGTTGGTGACAACACCACCACTATAGATGATGCTGATGATAACCAGGATGATACATTAGCAATTCCCTCTACAAGCACACCAATGCAAAAGAAGGCGGATAGAGCGGCTTACTATTTGAGGATGTTTAACTCGGCTAAGCATCATAAGAACTTGGATGGCAAGACTGGTGTTCGAAAGTTGCTGCGCGGTTTAATGATTGGTGATTCGAGTATATAATTTAACGATGATCTGATATATGTGGGCGATAAAAGCTACAAGAACACACCTGGATTACTCGAATTATTATTCAAAAACTCACCAGATTCATCGATTGTGAATAGAAGTGATAAGCAAAATTATGTCAAAATCCTGAAGAAAACGAACGCACATCGGAAATTTTACAAGCCCGACAGAAGCCCTCGTGAAGATAGTGTGAAAAGTGCGAAGTATAGAGACTTCATCGCCCCATATCTAAACCGATCGGTGGAAAGATCCGGTAATGGTTTACCCAAATACAAAATCGCGCAGGGGCGGAGCATGGATTATGTATACTGGGATGATCCTAATGAACTAGTTGATCGTCTTCGGCTACTCATGGCTTCTCAAGCAGCCGGCAATACTAGCCATACCAATGAAATAACATCCATTATTGAGGAGCTGCGCGAGGCCGGAATCATTTATTAGTCAGAGATTAACCATAAAATGTTCATTCAACCGTTGATCGTTGAACAATGAGCATAGACATATTCGGACGACAGTTGGCGGACAAGGGAGTCAAAAGCGTAGACAAGCTCGAACCTCGGGGCATAGGATTCAAAATCACCATCGATAATCAGTACGATATAGACAACAAACGATTGTGTAATATCGCCGATCCACAGGAGCCAAACGATGTCATTTCTCTGAAAAGTCTTCAGGATATTACATGGCGAGCCTTAGGTGTTCTCGAACATTCCATGAAAAAAGCATTTGCAAACTTTATGATACGAGCTATCCGCGAGTTTGAATCTAAACTAAATTCGCACATAGATCAAGAGCATACCAACAATTTCAACGAGAATCTAGACATTCAGACTTTTGTATCAGAAAAGATTGACGCTCTAACGGCGGAAAAGGAAGTTTTGAAGATTCGATTGGCTGCCGCGGTATCTAAACTTGAAAACTTGAATAACAACAGGATACTTGGCTTCCATGCGCACTACGTTGACGAACAATGAGCATAGACATATTCGGTCGTCAGTTGACCGGCGCAAGGATTAAAAGTGCAGGTAGACGTGGACCTCCGGGTGTTGGATTTAAACTTACCCCCGATAACCAGTACGACATTGACTATAAACGATTGTGCAATATCGGATATCCGCAGGAACCGGCCGATGCCGCCTTTCTGAAAAGTCTTGAAGATATTACACGAGGGTCATACGATGCTCTTGAGCGTGTTATAAAAGAGGCATTTGAGCAATCCATGCGAGAAGCATTCGAGAATCTTGAATCTAAACTTAATGCCAACATCGAGCGGGTACATAGCAAAAGTTTGGAAGAAGATCAAAGAATTTGGAATCTTGCGAGGGAAAAGATTGCGGTGCTAAATGAGGAGAGTGAATCTCTGGAAGAACGGTTGACCACAGTGGAGGATAACGTTGAGAAGCTCAGCCAACGATACATCCCCGGAATTCCAATTCCAACCGAACCGCCTGAAATCCTTGAAAATCAATACTGTGACGTTGCATTTTGCAAACGTCACGAAGGACGCGAATTAAGCTACGGATCGGGAAGACGGACGGCGCCAGGGAAGTCAGCGATAAGTACCAGGTTTTCAATTTAGTTATATTTTAGGGATATTTATTTAATATTTTGCTTTTCTTTCATCTTCTTATTATATTCTGTCATCGGCGAAACTCGGAGGTCAACGCAAGGACGTCGAGGGAATCCTGAGATGTCCGAAGCAGCGATCTCCACGGATCATCAGCTGTTGCTAGTCTGAATCATCGTACTTCCGTCGTACTCTCGGCTGTGGATGTCGCAGGAGCGGTCGAATAAGGCTGGCTCTAAGAGTCTTCCTCCCGTTCCCGCCGACTTTTCAGCCTGGTGCTGGACCACATCCCGTCTACCGATTCCGGACGTCTCGACAACGGCCGAATAGAGCCAGGTGAACACACCAAAGTAACCGTATGCTTCCCGTTGTCGAAGACTCATCACGCTGGACCAGATCATCGGCTTTCTCGCCATCATCCCGGACACGAACTGCAATCGTGTGATGCAGGCCTGCCTGTAAGCCTTCCACACCGTCCATGGGGAAGTCTGGATGCAGATCCGGGTATTAGGGGCATCAGAATTTCCGCCAGATCCTCTGTTGGTCAGTTTTTTCTGTTAAAGCGCAACCAGAGTGCATTTCATCCCGATGATGCATGCGAGGAGTCCCGAGACGAGAGCCAGAGTCGACAGAGAGGAGTTATCGAGTACGAGTCCCGGTGTACCGCATTTGAAATCCCGCCACGCCGCCATAATGAGCCTGGACAAATATTCAAACCAGGGTGGACTGGACAACACGTCCTCAAACTCACTTCGGTCGGTAAAAGGTAGACGCAAAATTCGACTACTTTGCGATCGCCAAAGTCTAACGACGAACGTCGCAGCGCGGGAACCCCTTGCCTATAAATTGGGTAACGCCGCAGGACTCAGCCTACTTCTACGTCTCGCCGTCTTCCCGACTACATCAGCAGAACATCAAATACCGTACCGATTTCCCGAGTTTCGCTTAGCTAATCCCGATAGTTGTGATATAGTCTGTTAAATAGATTCAGTTTTGTTAAGTGCTACGCACAGTTATTCTCAACTTAAAAGGTAAGACCTATTTTCTTGTAAAACCCCGAGTTAGCTCACGAATCCCGTTTTGTTCTATTTTATATTATATTCTGTGGCGTAGGCCACGAAGCTATTGTGACGTAGGTCACGTTTATGGTTCGTTAAGTCTTTCAGACTTCGTCCCGATTATATTTAGTATTTTTGTAGTATTTTAGTGTGATTAAAAACGGATTCCCGAGTAAACTCGTGATTAGTGGATTATTGTGGGTTATATTTGGTCTCTTAGCATGTTGTAGATTCTCTTATAGCTTATTTCTGCTTTATATTCTCTTTCCTATTTTCTGTATCATATTATTTTCTTTCTGGCATGATATTATTTTCTTCTTGAGTGAACGACTTGTCGCGTACGATTTCCTGGTGCTTATAGCGAGCGTAGAAGCCAGCATTTGTTATTTAGTCTGTAAGTTTCTTGATCGATTATTGTTTTCATATATTTTCTTTACTTATTTGTAGTCTGATTTTTCTCTGTGATTGATTATATTATATTGTATCGAGCCTAACTGCTGCGAAATTTCTGATATTATTCTGTTATATTTTCTTGAGCATGATATTGTGTAAATTCCCGTATTACCGATTATTCTGAGACATGTTATAGATTTTTCCCGTGAAAACACGGATTTTGTTAAATATCGTACCGTATAATACGGAATATCATTTATTAACTATCGTAATTTCTTGGCAAATTAAAATACATCAATCAAATAAGTAATTAATATTCTATTATTTGATCTGGCAACCCACCCACTCTACCATTATTCATGATTGATTATATTCTAAGCTAGCTGGCAATTTCCGCCGTCAAAGTTATATTTTTCTAGTCTTTCGAGTGACGTTAGAACGTCTGGCGCCCAAAAATCTAGTTTGTTGTATTCTTTGATAATCGTTAGTTGACGCCGAAGTGCACGGCTGCCGGGTTACCCTTGCCCTTAACTGAGTAGCCGGTCGCAATACATTGAAAATTGGATGCAGGCGAATGATCATGAGGGCGGTCATAGCGAGCGAACTTCATAGACCCGCTCGGCGTAATTATCCTCGTCGCTATGTTGATATTCGCGGCTTGGATGAGACCTGGCAAGCTGATCTTGTCGATATGTCCGCATACTCATCCGTCAACAAAGGTTCAAAATTTTTACTCACAGTGATTAATATATTCTCTAAATTTGCGTAGGCCGTACCGATCAAGAGTAAAAATGCAAAAGATGTGACGGCCGCGATGAAGTCTGTGTTAACTCTGGGTCGTGTACCGACACACCTACACATCGATCATGGCAAAGAATTTTACAACAAAGAATTTAAAACTCTTATGAAACATCATGGAATCAACATGTACTCAACATTTAGCAACTTGAAGGCATCGATATGCGAACGTTTCAATCGAACGCTGAAAAATAAAATGTGGAAGCAATTTACTCTCCAAGGCTCCCATAAGTGGGTCGACATTTTACCCAATTTAATCGAATCGTACAACAATACCAAACATCGCACGATTAGGATGAAACCAAAAACTGTAACTACAGCGAATGAAAAACAAATATATCGCAGCGTGTACAAACCGCGACAGATCAAAAGAAGCAAACGCAAGCGAAAATTCAAAGTTGGCGATAAAGTTCGAGTTAGCAAATATAAAAATGTGTTCGAAAAGGGTTATACACCGAATTGGACAACGGAAATATTCACTGTCGATGAGGTGAAAAACACCAACCCTCCGACCTACAAACTCACCGACTACCTGAATCAACCCATCGAAGGCGGCTTTTACGAGGAGGAGCTCAGCAGGGTGCAATACCCCGATGGTTATCTTGTAGAAAAGGTATTACGCAGACGAGGCAATCAACTTTATGTAAAATGGTTGGGCTTTGACAGTTCGCATAATAGTTGGATAAATAAATCTGATATGTAATTTTTCAAGAAATAAAATTTTTATTATCAATATATTTGCAATGTTTCATCATTCACTCAATCTTAAGACTAATACCATAATTCACGTAATCTTAAGGCTACTTGACACACACACACACGCACACACACACACACACACACACACACAAATAAACTGACTCAAACATTTTCAAAAAGTTTTCTAACTTTTTGAAAAAGTCTGTAACATTTTGAAAAAGTTTTTCACTTTTGTGTGTTAATCATATGGAGAGTCAAACTTTTTTTTTTTTTTTTTTTTTTTTTTTTTAACAGAAAAATTTCTATTTTACAGAATCTTTGTAACCCCAGGGTAAGGTATCAGTTTTACCGTGCAGCAAAACGCGCTTATCGTCGCACCAACTTAGAGCCAATTTATTTTGCACAATGGTGCTGACCATATGTCTTTTACTTCTTATCATGCATTGTGATTCGATCTGATTCTTATGGTCTACAAGACACCTCTTGTAATCATCAAACGTGATGGATTTCAATGTAGGACCTCTTACACCCTTGGCGCGTTTCTTATCGACATCGTCACAAGTTCTAAATGCATAGAGTTTTGCTCGCAGTCCAATAAATTCTGTCATGATCTTACCATTATTCTCATCCTTCATCAAACCGAGACGTTTCTTATTACGCAATGGGATGCTATACACGTTATCGTGAGGATAGTCCGATGTATCGAACGTTGTCTCCACATCACGTTTGATGATTTCGTATATGTTTGGTACATTGAATTGATATATCAAGCTATCGGTGTCAGTGTACATCAATTTTGCTTGATTATACGTAAAATTATTTTTAACATAATCATAGTGGAAGTTGTACAGAATAATTTTCGATAGATCTAGAATTACAGCGCCGATATATATTGGCTTATTGAAATACACTTTGGTTCGATTCAACTCGATAATTACCATATCACTATCAAATATGGTGCAGCTATGAAAAGTTGGTTTAGCAATGAGAGCACGAGCACCACCTCTGCCGCTCCATTTCGTTACTAGTTTCACAGTCTTATGATTACGAACATTCTCCATAGTCTTGCCAAACACAGCGTTATTCATAAGCTTGTAGAAATTTTTCTCAAACTCGTTTTTCGATTGCTTCCGCATATTTGTGTTGAGATCGATGTATGATTTTAACCACGGAGATTGCTCAAACCTAAGAATTCTATGCACCTTCGTCAGCTTCAGACCAAATTTTATACATTGTTTCAAATTACGATAGTGTAGTACATATTTTTCTTTGGGTAAAAGCGTTGTTGCAAGTTTTCTAATTTTACTACCGGGTGGTGTAAAATGTTCGGGGCAGAGTGGTAAGTCTGCGTGCTGTTTATGGAGCTCTTTGGGGTAATCCAAATCTACCTCTAGAATATAACCTATCGATGCGTCATCGGGATGGGTCGTTACATCGATGGCATCATTTTCCCACTCAAATGACCCACACGGTAAATGTTCGCTCATAGCTGCGCCATATAGATTGTTTACATCGAAATACATGAGATACGATTCTTCTTTGCTTGGATCGAAATCTTCACCCATGAATCTATTGTTTGCTTTAGCGTAGCGATTTGAACACTGTGCAACGCCCCCTCTAATGCTTTTTTCGATGAACAATAACATTTCCGGATCGTCTAAAAGTTCAAGATTAATTTTCGTATGTTTTAGCATTGCATCGAAAGCAAGCCCCGGTGCTGTGTAGTAGTGTAGAGGATCCAAGTTGTATGTTTTGAAGCAACTATCGCGGAAATTTTGAAATATATCGGCTAATAACAATACATCGGTTTTCAAGTATAGATCGGAATATTCACCGAGAGTTTTCAACTCGAACTTGGTCCAAACATCCTTAGCGTGCTCATAATCGGCATCGCTGATACCCGAGGCGCTGAGTTTTGAATAAAATTCTCTCATGTTCGGTAATTTGGTCTCGTCAAGCCTTCCCCAAGAGTTGATGTACTCGTATGGAAAAACACCTTTACGAATCATCAAGCGGAATTCATCCTGATCTTTGTAAAACTTTCGCGTTATTTTCTTATCAGAGTCGTCGACGTACGATGCCAGTTTCTCTATACCGCTTGCCATAAATCGCAGTGAATCTATGAACCTCAAGGTAATGAACGTACCGTCAACTTTCTTCGCGAATGAAATATATTTTTCCTTATTGATTGGTAGTAGTGTAATGTCACCGGCAAAAGTTGTGGCTAGAGATTTTACGATAAAATGAGAATCGTAGCCGGATAAATTATGAAAAACGACGGGAATCGTATGTGACTCTTGGAAATTCAGATTGCAGCGGTTATGTGCAGCCCCGCGATATTTACCCGTAAAATGACAATGATCGTGACATTTTTTCTCCTCCGGTAAAAAGGGTTTCTCACAGATGTAACAATTTTTCGCACGCATGTGACGATCGCGTTGAGCTTGATTCAACGTTTCCATCGGAACTACATTCTTTATGCGTGACTCTACTTTTACAGATAAATCGCGGAGCTCCTCAATCAACCATTTAATGCAATCGGATCCGCGGTGACTCTTGTATTCCGATAGTGTATCATCATACGCGCAATGCATATAATACGCTGCACTGTGTGGGATATGTTCTTGAGATTCCTTAGGCCCGGGTTTCATCATACATTCAAGATCAGCATATACGACAAACGGTACGGTACCTTGATTTTGAAAATTGGAAAATCTCAAGATTTTATCCTCGGGGAAGACCATTCGGACTTTATTCAACCACCGACAATCTTGCCTGTGATTTTCATAGGCAGCCTGCACGCTAAAGTGGCATAGACATCTATCACACAAGAATTGCTCACCATTATGATCAGATAATTGTTTGCTAACTAAACGTGAAAGATTCTTGATCCAAGCAAAGTGAAAATTTGGCTTAAAATTATCTAAATTATTATCATCTAGTTCGCTCTTACTTTCGATCATAAGTAGGTGGATCGTATTGCTCCGCGTTACATTTCTACTCAGATAAAGCGGGGTAATGACGCTATTCTTAGATTTTTTCTTACTCTGAAAGGTTTCCGATTCGATCCCATACACGTTAATACTCAAGTTGTTTAACTTTTCAAATTTTTCCACACATCGCAGGGTGGTGGGAAACTTTATACCTGTGCAGTCAAGTTTGGAGATGTGACGTTGATAGCTGCACGTGCTGCTCGCGTTGATGTTTACCGGATGTAGGGCTGCGGTGATGGACCACAAAAAGCAGCGGTTGTCGTCATTCTGCACGTTGATTACCGCCTTCTTTCGTTGAATATCCTCAGGCAGCGCGGTGAACGTAGAAAGCCCACAGCGAAGCGGATCGTATCGGTTGATGCAGATCACCGCGTTGATGATCTCAATCATACTCCAAACGGAGTCGCGCTGCTCAAAATCCTCCACCTTGACCAGCAGAGGATTCGTTACGCTATCGTTGAACCACGTTTCCAAGTCTGTCGATGGTAGAATCGCAGCGTTGCGTGTATTGAAAGTCTTTATTTCCAGGCTAACCTCATCGTTTTTCACGTTCTCGAATTTACACGAAACCCCCACATTTACCTTAATACTCCCATCGTTGCGTAGCACATTTCTTAATTTCCCCATTGTTACCGTGCCCACGTCAGTCAAAAATCTTGCCAAATCTTTGTGTTGGAGATTCGTCAAGGCTCCAGTGCGTATACGGCAACCGAAGGCACTCTGCATATCATCCCACCGAACACGACTATGGATGTCATCACCGATATTACCACCAACAATACCCGCACGTTGTTGTTCAAATTTCACCAACCATGAGTGGAGGAGCGAAATTATATGTTGGAGCTGCTGTTTTTCACTCACGCTTAGTTTCGAATGTATCGAAATATTGTTCAATGATTCAATATTTTTAAGTCCAATATTACACCAGCGAATAATATACTCATTCGCATGCCTTGGGGGTAGTGTGCACACCAACTTGTATGCATCTTCCATCAACCCCACAAGATTCATGTACTCGTTTTTATCCATTATTAACGAATTTTACAACTCTGCTTTCAAACGGTCACCACATGAGTATTTACCCTTTTCTTTGGGTTTAGCTTTATATCTGAACATCCCCACCATCACCCCAATTCCACAAACTAATATATAGGTAATATTAGAATTAGAAACAATATGGGCCATACAGGCATAACCACGGTTCGAGCATAAGGGCCTGTTTTTGTTAACCGTATGAAATAGAAATTGCGTGGGAGGTGTCCAGCGAAGAAACTCAAGGCGTTTCCGCCCCAACGGAAAAATTCGAGTTTGTTATTGGTCGCGATGCTTTTTCGTTACCATTGACCAATCTCAGCTTAGTGGGCGTAGTTTCAAATTTGACAGTTTTCTATAAAAGGTGTGAGTTAAAGCAGTCTGTTAAAATCCGCAAGTGTCGTACAACATAGTTTGAAGTGCAAGCAGAAGTATAATATAATTGAAAAAATGAATCGTGATCATGTGGAATACAAGTTTCAAGTAGCCGAAGGAGGCTTTGAGGTATGTATTTGTTTCACAAATTTATTAAAGATTTTTTGTTAGGATTTTTTTCGAAAATGTGCTTCAAACTTACTATTCGAATCTGTTCTATATAGTTCAATATCCGCTGTCAAATTCATGGCCGGTGCGTGATGGTGGCGGAGATGGTGGAGCATCGGGAACGCCGATTAGCAAATCGTCGCGATCGTGAATCGTTTCAGTTTGACATAGAAGTCGACACCAACATGAACAATAATTTCGATTTCTTCGGCATTCGGTGGATGCACGAGGGCCGATGGGGTGAAGAACACCCCATCGAGAATTGGGACCATCCGGGATGGTCAGAGGACGGGCTGGATTATATGAACGCATATACGGAGGACTGGTGCGTATGATTTATGAAATGCGAAATCGTCATGACACACCTAACTTTGTTTTTTCGATTTTCAGAAATTGTTTTCGTGTGCTATTCCGGAATCCGTCGGACTACAAAAATCTTTCATTGATATTATTATTATTATTATTATTATTATTATTATTACTATTATCATTATAATATTGTTTACACAATTCAGATATTTTTCATTATAATAAATAAGTATTTACCAATATGATTTTACATTTGCGTCTCGTTATAATTATTTACCTTCTTTTAGTTCTATAATTTAGCTTGTAGAACTTTACTTTCATAGAGAAGATTGGTAAGATATCAGCGCAATTTTTTTTTTCAAAAAAATCAGGTAATAACATATCAGCTAGGTAAGATTGGTAAGACATCAGCGCCATCCGAATGCGAATCGGTAGTGGGCAGAAAAGTCAGGTAATAACATATCAGCTAGGTAGGATCGGTAAGACATCAGCGCCATCCGAATGCAGATCGGTAAGGACAGAAAATTCGATCATCCGGATGCAGAAGATCGGATGATCACACATCAGCTCGGCGGCCGGTGAGATATCAGCGCCATCTAAGCGCAGATCGGTAGCGGCAGGAGGGCAAAATCGGATGATAACATATCTGTTAGGGGATCGGTAGTGGCGTCATCGCACACCAAAAAATCGGTCGATAACATATCTGCTCGGAGATTGGCAGTGGCGCCATCGCATCGCCAAAAATCGGACGATAACATACCTGATCGGTGATCGGCAGATATCGGCAGTGCAGCGCCATCTAAACGCAGATCGCTAGTGGCAGAAGAGCAAAATCGGTGACCGGTAAGATATCACCACGTACAGATCGGTAGTGGCGCCATCCCATCGCCAAAAATCGACCGATAACATACCTGATCACACATTATCGGTAAAACAAGCTCAGCGATCGGAAATCGTTACCGTCGCAGACCCTAACTTATCAGCGCGGCTGGTAAGTTACCCACACGGATGGTAACCCGCGGCGGCGCCTCTGGTGGCGAAAACGGGAATCAAATCCAGAACTCTCATATTATATCTACTAGCCTTGTAGCAGGAATATCAAGATGATGGGTTGTTTTTAGTACTCATTGGCTTCGCACGTCATGTGACGTTATGTTTGTAAAAAAAAAAGTACAGCTGGCGTTTTTATAAACTAAGATATTCAGGTATCCCGAATTACCTGCACTATTCCGAATATGCTGCTCTTCCTCTACCGTACCGCTTCCGTTCCGTTTGCTTCCGTTATTATTTTTCTTTAGTTTACCGAGTAAAAATAGTGTGTAAGCTACCTAGTCGTTACCGCGGCTAGCGCATTTATCGGTCAAGTAACTTTATCTCGTCCTTTTTGGTATTGTTAGTAGCTTCTCATACCTTAAGTTACCGATTTGATACTTTTTTTTTGTATTATTTTTCTAGTTGATCGAGATTATATTCAGTTCCGTTACGTACCGTACCTTGCCGTTTTAAAGTGTGTTATTCCTACGCCCCCATGTTCCCCTCTCCGTCTAACTATCCGGTTACCTGCTCAGTTTTGCGTTTTGTTTGTGGCTTATTATGATCTTTCTCTCATTGCCGTCTCGCTTTCTCTTATCTGGCACATTCGTGTGCCTGGCGCCCAACATTACCTTCTCTGTCTATTTATTTGATTTTGGCGTGAGATTCACGTTGGTGCTCTTTGGGCGGGATTTTTTTTTCTATCTAGTTCCTCCGGATAGGAAAATTGCTCGTTACAGCTCTAAAACATAAGTGAAGTATACTGTTGCAATTCGAGCCTATTTTTGTAATTAGTTTATGAATGATAATCTTGAGAAAAATTTATTGAAAATTGTGTAGGAAAAGATTGTATCGCACACTCTAGAACTCTTTGCGCATACACAATTATCGCTCAGCGCAATGCACTTACGCACACACGCACATGCACTTCGCAATCATGCCAACCACGTTTACTCTATCTGTCTCTCTTTCTATTTCATTCTCACATCGCTAACATCGCTGTTCAGGGGATTTGATTATGATGGAGCTTTATGCCATACCTGACAAACCTGTGGTCATGCAGCTCAATAAAGTTCCCCGGAATTTTGACGATATTGATAAGAGTCAACATTATACGTTGATTGGCATTGCGAGGCACGACAGACCAAATAACGTACTCAGAAGGTCAGATCAAGATAGTAGCGGTGGATACTACACGGCCATTTGTCTACGAAATTCTCGTTGGTACGAGTATGACGATGTCGGTGCCAGGATTGTACCTCGGAAAAATAATTTCAAAATAAATATAGCTTTACTCGTGTATGTAAAAACAAACGAATAAAACTCCTACAAACACGGTAAGGCTCAACAAAATTTATTTCGCACCCAGACACCAGGGGAACCGACCGCTTCCGGTTGGTTTCACATCAAGCGACGCTTACAAACGGGAAAATGCGTGGTCTGCTCGGAAAATAAAATCCTGGAGCCAATCCGAGGGCTGGTTAACGTCGATGACTTCACCGCGAGGGAAATCAGAATTCACTTCGCACCCAGAAACCAGGGGAACCGACCGCTACCGGTTGGTTTCGCATCAAGCGACGCTAACAAACGGGAATACACGTGGTCTGCTCGGGAAATAAAATCCTGGAGCCGATCAGAGAGTCTCGACGTCAACGGTCATGCGACTCTCGCACCGGCTATAACGCTCCGAAATTTTATTTCTCCAGCAAACCACTCCTATTCATACTCGTAGGTGTTCGTTCGTACGAAAAGAACCGGAAGTTATTGGTTTTGCTGGTATACCGCCGCGATGAAACTGATCTTGGGGTAATTGATTAGCAATAAATGAGCGCTCAATTTTGGTATCTTTTTGATACCGTATTTGGTGTTTTTTTACATATGGGTTCGCCAGCGTATTGGCACGCTAGCTGATCCCGTTTCCAGAAAAACGGACAACGCAATAAAATTCATTTTGTAGTAATTAATTAGCAATAAATAAGCAATAAAAAAACGTATCGATCGCATCCTGGTCTGCCGATATGGCTCTGCCAGCGTAACAGATCTAGCCAGTAGGGTTTTCGACTTTAGCAATTACGTTTCTTTTTTGCAGTTCTAACAGTGTATTTTTTAACCTGTCTTTTATCGCAATTGGGACTCTCCTGGGTGAATTGACAACTGGTTCACAATTTTCTTTGAGATTGATAGTACATTTACCTTGAAACTTGCCTAGGCCTTCAAATATCTCTTGATTTACTCTTAAGGGGGTATATACACCTTTAAATGGGTTGAACTTCTGAAAAACAATTATTTTTTTCTCTGCAACTTGAAGACTCTGAACAAATTGAAAAAAATCATCATGTTTGAGGAGGGTTTGACCGTTATTATCCATATTTTACATCATGTATTACTTTCAGTCTAATAGTGATTGCGCTGAAGACAAGAAAAGACAAAATCACTTGGTTGTCGTAAAGAATCAGAACCAGAGTTGGACCGATCTTTGAATTTTTGGTCCTCAATTGTTCATAAGACATGTCTCTATCAGATGAACATAGAACTTTTCGATATTGCAAGAATTACTTGAGTTATTGAATTTTTTAGATTTTTTTTTTTTGTTTTTGACAAAATTTTGGCTCATTTTTCTATTATCTCAACTAAAAATGGGTTTATCAAAAAGTTCCATGTTCATCTGATAGAGGCAACTCTCATGAATAATTCAAGACCAAAAAATCAAAGATCAGTCCAACGGTTGTTTTTATTCTTTACGACAACCGGTCAAAATAGTGATTGTTCAGAAATTAACTTTTAAACTTTATCACTATGTTGATGGTTCTGGATGCCGATAAACTACTATTATACTTCTCTATGATCTATCGAGTGAGTTAATAATGCAAAACAGTTTTCCATCCTTCTTTTTGATCTAGGCGTTGGACCGACGCAGGTAAAGTTAAAAGCTGGTTTTGCGACGTCGCCTAAGTCCTGCGCCGCCTTATTTCTATAAAGCACCTGGTTCACAACTGCTACCTTCCACCTCGATGGCCTCCTCCTGCGGGCTTGTCTGTAGTTGCCTCAGAGCAACATGAGCTTCCTTGGTCCTCTGCTCCGCTCGCTTATCGACAACTTCGATTCGGGCTTAGCCCTGTAGTTTCGCTGCAGCGACAGCATGGCGTCTTAGCTCTACTGAAAATTTTTGCATGATTCTCAACATACCTCGTTGACTTTCGGAGGTGATCGCTGCAATGTTTGCTCCAACTTGAAGGACGTCACGACCTGAAAATAAAGTCTTAGGACTCGCTCATATTCTGTGTCTTACCTCCGGTACAGCACTTCAGTAATGCCTTGTCGCTGAGGTCAACGAAGATTGGTCTGACCTCATTCATCCCAATTTCTGGGAGATTATCCCAGTGTTTGAATGTCTCAACTGTTCAAACTGCAATTGTCTGTTGATACCTACACCAAGAGTCTGGACCCTCGGGGCAGAGATGGTGCTGCGGCTTATCGTCTGTCGAAGACTTGTGGTACCATATAGCCCATATAACTGTTTTTATACGTTGAAGTAATTTGGGGCTGTTCCGTATCACATTTCCATAGAAAGACTGATAGTTTAAACCTCTAGTACTCCAAAAACGTAAAAAATACAAAATCAATTTTTTTTTAAGGTAGAAGTCTGGTAACTTGGGTTCAAAAAATCGAAAATTTTTTTTTTGCTTAATTTGAAAGTACAATGTCTTGAGAATATACTGTGAAAATTTCAGACAAAAATTCGAAATATTTCGGGAGTTATAACGAGTTTCCGCTTGGACCCTTCTATTGTTTGCGCGCATTTTTTATACCTGGGTTGACTCTGTTATTCTATTCTGTTATGCCTATGAGGAGGATGAAGGCATATTATACGCTCCAGGCATGGACGATTGACGTAAGTATAAGTTTACTTATGAAAATTTGTTGTTGAACTTTAAACGCGTTTTTCTCAAAACATTGTTTTTCTGGTCGGCCCGGGTCCTAACTTTTTTTCTACTGAACCGATTGCTTTTAAATTTTAACAGGCTGTTCTACACACTTATAGTTCTCGTCGGTACTAACGAGAATTTTTTTCACCCCTAACTATTTATTTTACAACCCTTTCTTTGCTAAAATAAAAGGACTTTTTTTTTTCAAAGTCCGCCATTTTGTTATTTACCCTTGAAATTTAACTTCAGTAGTTCCAACCAGAACGACATGTCTATAGATTAAGAATAATCAAGAATATTTGATTTCAGATAACATCAAGAGCCAAAATCACCCGGGCCACCCACGTGCATTTTTTTTGAGGTTCCAACTTCGAGTGACAATAATAATAGTAATAAACTATTAAATTTTTTCAAATAAATTTTTTTTTATATTTTCAATATGTAAATAAAAACACTCTATATATTCAAGATAATTCATTTTTATTTTCCTATAAAAAACCACCCTCCAAAGAAGTCATGAAAATAGGCATAAGTTACCAGACTACTACCTTAAATTTCAAAGTCGTATTTAAATGGCTGTAACTTCTTCATTTTTACATATTTTCACATGATGATTGTTTTACAGATAGTTTAGACCCTCAGTATTCCAAAAATGCAAAAAACACAAAGTCGATTTTTTAAAAATTCAAAGGTGTATATACCCCCTTAAGAATTTTTCTTTTTCAGCTGTTATGCTTACAACTGTATCTACTCTTTTCACTAGATTTATTTTCACACAGGTTCGCAACCCTAAAATTGGCGTTACCTGCTTTTGTACTATAATGAACTCGTCAATCGTTTCAATACTCTTTACTCTACATTTTCATTTTTTAGTACCTAATGGTTGTATTTTATACCCTCCAAATGTTTCCAATATTACATTTGTATGTTGCATTAGGTGCGAGTCATTTATCTTGTCTGGCAGCGATTTTGGCAGTATATTTACTTATGCTCCTGTATCCAGTTTAAATTCTATTTCAATATCTTCTACAACAACTTTTTCTCTCCATGTATTTGCGTCATTTTTATACTTAATAAGTCTATTGTAACATTCCGGGATATGCCGAGATCTAAAAATTTGAGGTATATCCCGCGTTATTGTGAGTTCTTTGCTCAAGATTGATTTTACGTAAGATTTTGAGTAATTTGGGCACTTCACGTTACTAGGAGGTGGGAAAAAGTTGGTTTTGCCACAAAAAGCCACCTGTTCTAGATTTTGATTTCCTAACTAGCTACGGACTCGGTTAATTGCTTAACAAAGATGTTATCGTCAGACTCGATCGATTGCTCGATAAAGCCTACGATCTTAGTGGACCCGGATAATTTCTTAACAAAGCCACTGTCTAATACAGAACCGGTGTTTTCACACAAGTCTGCCTTCCTGTGCTATCCTACGTTTTAACTATTTCCTACGCTCAGATCTGGGGTTTGCACCCAAGACTGTATACCAGACTCGGAAGATTGCCCTTCAAAGCTGTTCCCTGATATAACCTGTCTCGGCTGTTGTAACTTTTTCCCGTTATTGAAATGAGTTGCGGAAATGTCGAACGAGGAACTGAAATGCAGTTATGAATTTAAATAGAGATTTAATAAATCATAATCTTGGTCTCTGATGGTTTTGACAAAAATAAAATAAACAAAAAATGTTTTCTTATTCTGGACTTACTTCTACTCTTAACCTATCGGCTCTTTTGTTTCGATTTATTCGAATTTCTCGATTATTTGAATTTAATCTTTGATCAGGATAGTGAGCGCTAACGCTGCTTTAGTCGTTGCTTCGAAGTTTTGAATATTTGCTGTTCTCAATAAATGCAGTAACAGACTTCTAAGTTTTATGTTATAATTTCTGTTTTAGCAATTTTCTAAGTTCATTTCTCGAATTTAAATGACTCTACTGACTCTAAGTTATTATCCAAGGAAGACTCCTGGTATAATATATCAAATGAGACGTCTACGAGCGCTTTGCTGCGTATCGCTGATGAGGCTCGATCTCACCAGCTTTTATACTCTAAGTGAGGTCTTGTGACGTCACAAAACTACCTCCCCGAGCCTAGGCGCGGTGGCGGGGATACAGCGCCGTGCCTAGCCCTTGGGGCACCTGGGGCAAGCTGAGAGAATCCACCTCTTCCGATACCTATTTTAATATAGCCTCTTCCGATTTAATATTTTAATACAGAATTTAACATTTTATTTTTAAAAAAATCTACGCGAGTCCACCTACCGCCTTCACAACACAGCGCCTGGGGCAGCTGCCCCTTTGCCCCACTCCTAGGCACGGCGCTGCGGGGATAGTCCGTTGGTCACCTGATCATATCTTCCGTCTCTTTTCCACCTACTAGCTTACAAGGAGACGGTCAGGTACGTGGATCACCGATTCGGACCAAACTTGTTCCACAGGTAGGTGGCACCCAGGGGAGTAACAGGTGCAAGTAATAGAGCGCACTACTCAGCCGTTCTCAAAATCGAAAATTTTGAAAATTTTCGAGCGTTCATATACTATCGGCGTTAAGCAATATTCAACGACCGTGCGGCGTAGTCGGTAACGTCTCCGCTTCGTAAGCGCTGGCTCGCTGGTTCAAATCCCGGCAAACACTTCGTTTTTTTTTTTTTTTTCAATTTCATCTATTTTACGGCAACTGCGATGCGGTAACATTAATATTTCTGTAAATAAATGAATAAATATTTTTTATTGTGGATTATTTCGGTGTTATAAGGAAAAGCGAACAGTTTTGACTGTTCTAATATATATATATATATTTCTGTATATTTAGTTCTGTATATTTCTACCGTCAAGTTAAAAATTTCATCAAAAAACTCCAGAATTGTTCTTACCTCATCGGACAGGAAAGAGAAATTAATTCGAGGGAAGATTGCATCAAAATTCAATCTATTACTCACCAGCAACCATCTTCTCCAATATTTACCGACATGTTGCAATACGCTTGGTTCGCTGCCAAATTATGTGACGATAGGTAAGTCTTTCGTAAACGTTAACGAGGTTTGCTTCGCGGTTGACGTTTTGAAAAAATCCTGCGAATGCGGAAACTCGGCATTTATTTCGTGTGCCCAATGCCGAAATAATTATTGTTTTCCGTGTTTTTATGATCAGTACCACCCTAGTTCTTGCGTTACTGATAACATTCAAAAAGTAAATAAATAGATTGGTTTTTCTTTGAAAATCGTGTATTCATTTGTCATAATTCTTTTCGTACCTTCCTACCCAAAAATTGAAAATAAATTAGAAAAAACTGTTCGCTTTTCCTTATAACACCAAAATAATCCACAATAAAAAATATTTATTCATTTATTTACAGAAATATTAATGTTACCGCATCGCAGTTGCCGTAAAATAGATGAAATTGAAAAAAAACAAAAAAAAACGAAGTGTTGGCCGGGATTTGAACCAGCGATCCAGCGCTTACGAAGCGGAGACGTTACCGACTACGCCGCATGGTCGTTGAATATTGCTTAAGGGGAGGCACTAGTCGAATTTGACCGACCCATCTGATTACTCAAATATCTCCGAAACGAGGGCATCAATCGGATTGTCCTTTTGGCAGCCGATGTTTGAGAAGGAATGAGATCGAGCGAATCTAAAATTAAAGAAATTGTTGTTGTTTTTTTTTTTTTCCTGTCGCAAAGTGTGGGCATGCCACTTATTTCGACTTATACCAAAGCCTATGCATCGAAGATGCAAACGCGAATGAGCATGCCCGATTCTGTGAGGAATTCCGAACACGACCATACCAAAATATCTTCGTTTTCGACAACGATGTAGCCTGTAGTTGTATTCTACTATTTTGTGGTAATTCTCGATTGTAAAACGGCTGGGAACGGCCATTAGTATTTATTATATATATTAGTTCCCAGAACGGGCGTAAGATGTCGCCACGCGCGAATTTTCTGCTTCTTTTTCTTCTCCCGCCGCTGTTACGTTGGTACACCTGGTACCACGTGACTCGATCTGCAGTCAGAGATAATTCGAAGACTAAGAAACCGTATATTCGCGATATAATACTTTTCAATAATTTCAGCATTGTCCTGGTAAGTAAAAATATTTATTCGATGCATAATTGAGCATTTTGTTCATTTATTTCCATTATTCTACAATTTTCCCATGGGTTCTCAATACAATTATATGAAATAACACGTGAACAGTTTTACTGAATAATTATAATATAATTTCATTTCATCAGTCGTATTATCCATTACATAAAATTATATTAAAAATACATAAAATGTATGCTCTATATACACAATATGACGATGGTTAGTAGAATATTCGTATCTATAGATTCGTTCCAAAGAATTGAAAAACACAAATATTTCACAAATGTCAGCTCTCCTTCTCAATTACACATTACCGAAGTGATCGGTAATCAAATGAACATTTAATCATACGTTACCAAAATAATGAAATATATAGAAGAACTAATGATATTCAGACAATAATTCTTCTCTATATATGATTATTTCGGTATATATTTATTCAATTACCCATTACTCTGGTAATATACCATACCCAATTGAATTACGCATTACAAATGTGATTGGTAAATGAAAATTGAATTACACATTGTGAAAGTAATGGGTAATGATTACAATTTTCACAACACTGTACTCAACTATGAATTACCCATGCCCGATTCGCCAGTAACATTGTTCTTTTTTTTTTTAAATAAATACTCGTTATTGGTTTGCAAGTTGGCTCAACACTTGAAAAATCGCAAATACAGCATAATCATTGAGGGTGTACGAGAAATTTCCATTTATAGATACCAGGCATTCGTCATAAGTTCCAGACTAACATTCACATCATCAATGCTATCTAAAATCCTTTGAATAAATCAACTAAGCTGAAGCACGTATGTATTTTGATATAACGTTGAAAGACCAACAAGTTGTCTTTTTTTTCTGAATTCGATGCATAGGTGAGATGAAAAACATTTTTGCTAGGCTTGTTGACAAAAAAATCTTGGAATTTTGCAGAACTAGAGATTTTATGAGTACTTTGACAATACTTGAAGACTTTGAATGAAATTTTAGAATGTTTCTGGAGTTTCAAGGCTGTAAAAAAAAAATCAAGGCCAATTCCATGTTTGCCAGGATTTTCAGATCCTGTGAACATCATGTTGACTCAGAATTTATTGAAGCTAGTCGTCGACGTCTCTCAGCGATTGGTTACGGCAGATGCTTTACAGAAGATGCTGTCTCTTGATCCAGCGGTGATGATGTACAATCGAGGACTATCGTCTGTCTCTTTGCCATCGCCCTGACGTTTCTATTCTTCTCTGGTGAATTCATTGTCGCTGTCTTCATAAATGATTTTCATAAATCTCTTGGGATCTCCGAAGGCCCTCCGTCGAGGCTCAGAATCATCATCTGTACAGGATAAAAATGAGGTTTACTTCATAGTTTATACACTGCGGGTACAGTACATACTGAAATATACACTCATCTGCGTTCTGCAAGCATGGTCACTGTAATTATTCGACGAGACTCTCTCGGCGTAACAGCTGTTACGTGACGTCTGATCTTTCCCTGTCGTTGCGACTGCATTCTTCCCCGACACCTTCTCTGTTATCTGTCAAATGAGTAGATTTACAGATTCCGAATAAACAGATGAAGTTAAATCGAACTCGGCACATGAAATTATCTAGGAGTTTGATTCGGTTCTTTGAACAAATGGGACAAACGTTCATTTTCAATACCAAAAAATGTGATCAGCGACATGAATGTTCCACGACAAAATCCAACAAAAGGCCTCTCGTACTGCCTATGTTCATGCTCTATCCTCTTCTGACCTAACCGAACCTCGTGATTCAATACATGAGACACGTATAGCAAGCAACGCCTCTGGATAGTGATTTTGCATTTCGAAATTTCTCTCACAGCTTTGTTTGAAAACATAACGACAAAACATTACCTCACCTGAATGTTTATGAACATTTACCTTTCAATCCTTGTGTAAATGCACAACAGTACGATCTCGACTCCCGCAGCCGTATGTTGTACCAAGCAATAGGGTTTGCTGCCGTCACAGTAGATGTAGTCGAAAACATGTTATTACAAATTGAATACATCCAGGAGACGTCTTCGAGAAATCCTGTAAATGCCGGCAGCGCGCCAAGCACAGGCGTCCGCTGGCAGAGCACGTGAGTGAACAGATCTAACCTTACCCGACGCCCGCCGAAAGCACGGCTCTCTCTCCGAGCATACCACGTGACACCACGAATCACGATGCGGGCCGCGCGGGACGATCTATCGGTGTGCTGAAGAGACCAGCGAATACGAATATATTCTACAACGGAGACGGAAAAAAAAAAAAAAATTAAGAAAAAATAATCATCTTCAATTTACTGATATAACGTTGGCATTTCTATATAAAATGTTACAAAATTTTCTGATTTGGAATTAGAAATAAAATAATAAAACGTTTGCTTTGTAAAGTTTTATCTGATAAATTGGTATCTTCATATCCAGAAAAAAATGAGTAATAAACTGTGACTCTGAATGTACCGAGTTTTGATTACTCTTCATCGTTGGCGAACTGCGAGTCGCTGCTCCCATACTGTCGCTGTAACCCACGCGCCTGACAGCCAAACGGTGGTGAATTAAAATATTCACAAGTTTTCAACCATTCATTCGATCGAAGTAAATCTTTCCAGAAAACTTATTTGTACCTCGATGAACGACTTCCTCACCGGAAGTTTTCGGTCGCTCGAAATTCGTTCGACTTCCGAAGCGTTTGAAGATATCGATAAATGATTTTTCTAATGTCTCGGAAACAAATTTATGACTAAAACCAATATTAACCTTTTTCTTCGTTAATCAATCATGAAACACTATGATATATGACTTCTGCAAATTTCGTTCAAAAATTATAAAAATTGGGTAATCCAGAGCGAGTTGGAGCGATAGAAGGCGGGAATTTCTCTCACAAAAAAAGTGGTCTTCTGTAAATATCCCGAAAACGACGAAAGTTACAACTTTTCTGACGAGTAAAACAGATGCTGAATTGTAATCTCCACAGAGAGCGAGCAGACTGCGGAGCGAAATAAAAATATATCCCCTTCTTGCATCCCGCGATTCTACGTACAATTATATATTATAATTATGTATGTGTGTTCTCATATAAAATCGTATAAAATGACATATTTATCATTTTCATTTTCATGCCACATAGGTATATAAGTGTATATAGATGAGCAGAAGTATGAATATAATTAAGAAATAGTCTAGTGAAGTGAAGAATATTTACAATACGCATGACATAATTATCAAATCGAAAAATGAATGACGAATCAATGACTGAAGTGTACTCTACAGAAAAAATCTTAACCATCAAAATTTTTTCACTGTGTTAACCAATTCTGAGTAACACCAGTTGTATATGGGGCATTCCACGCCAAATCGACCTGGTTGTGACCCTCGACCTCTCAGATCCGGTCCGCGAATTTTTGTAAAATTCTTCAGAACTTGAGTAGCAATCACAATTTTTTTCAGATTTTTCAAAATGAATTTGAGTGAGTCATGAATTTTAGAATTTTTTTTTCCAGCACCCCGATGGCCGTGATCGAAAAATCTGGAAAAATTCTCAAAAATTTTGTTTGAGAAATGAAAATTTTCGAACTAAAATTCAAAATGTCTGGGCTCTTGTTTCGACCTGTTTTCTGTTTAGGTTTTTTTGAGAATATCACTATGAATCCGGAAGTTGTTCCGATATTTTTTTTTTTGACGTAGTCAAGTATAGTTGATTCATGACCGATCACGAACAGTGATCGCTCTCAATTAATCACAATTTCACGTTGAGATTCAAGAAAAAAAAAAAAAGAAACGCTCGAAAATCAAGAAGCAAGAGCCCAGACATTTTGAATTTTAGTTCGAAAATTTTCATTTCTCAAACAAAATTTTCGAGAATTTTTTCAGATTTTTCGATCACGGCCATCGGGGTGCTGGATAAAAAAATTCAAAAATTCATGAGTCACTCAAATTTATTTTGAAAAATCTGAAAAAAATTGTGATTGCTACTCAAGGTCTGAAGAATTTTACAAAAAATCGCGGACCGGATCTGAGAGGTCGAGGGTCACGACCAGGTCGATTGGGCGTGGAATGCCCCATATACATTAGGGTGGGTCAAAAAAAATGACTATTTTTTTTTTCACTTCGTACTTTGAAAAGTCGATTGCTAGACACCTCTGGGGAATACTCACCAAATATGAGCTCTTAATTTTGATAGAAAGGTCCTCCGCTTTATGGTTTTCCATTTTTTCCTCAGTGTTAGAAACGAGAATTTATATCTCTCTATCAACTGTTCGTTAGAAAATATCGCTACTCATATTCTTGTACGAAATTGAACGCTCTACAAAAAAGGTCTCGTATAATTTTTTCGGAAACCTAACCGTTTAGAAGATATCACAGGTTGAAGTTTGATTATTTTTAGAGAAATTGCTGTTTTGCTTATGAATTTTATAACTCGTTAACAAAAAATTTTTATGAAATGCGCAATTCATAGTTTTGAAGGAAATTAACTGTTCTACAAAAATGGTCTCTTATGATTTTTCGATAAAACAAAAAACTTCAACCTGTGATATCTTTTAAACGGTGAGGTTTTCGGAAAAATCATAAGAGACCTTTTGAAATTTTTTTTTTATCGAAAAATCATGAGAGACCATTTTTGTAGAGCAGTTGATTTCCTTCAAAACTATGAATTGCGCATTTCATAAAAATTTTTTGTTAACGAGTTATAAAATTCATAAGCAAAACAGCAATTTCTCTTAAAATAATCAAACTTCAACCTGTGATATCTTCTAAACGGTGAGGTTTCCGAAAAAATTATAAGAGATCTTTTTTGTAGAGCGTTCAATTTCGCACAAGAATATGAGTAGCGATATTTTCTAACGAACAGTTGATAGAGAGATATAAATTCTCGTTTCCAACACTGAGGAAAAAATGGAAAACCATAAAGCGGAGGACCTTTCTATCAAAATTAAGAGCTCATATTTGGTGAGTATTCCTCAGAGGTGTCTAGCAACCGACTTTTCAGAGTACGAAATGAAAAAAAAAATAGTTATTTTTTTTGACCCACCCTAATATACATATACCTATGTCTGCCGAAACGATCTGATGCGTGGACTTACTCCCTCGCTCACGCCGCTTTCACATACACAGTATAAGTGACGTTACTAAATAATTACCAACTTGATGGCGATAAATCCCAAAATTTGAGAGTCAGTGCATTTCACCGAGGAAACTGTCTGCTCCAAAATCATCACTGTCGCCATTTTCTGCCATTCTTTTTACACACCACAGACAACTTCAAAAAATAATTTTATACGAGCCGACAATCTTCTTTGTCCGTCATTATTCCGTCTGATTATTATCGACAGAATATGCATATTATGTTCATGCATTTTCCTTGGATGAAAAGTTCCATATTCCACGTGCGTTTCCGAGAGTCCCAGGCAACAAATCGCCGGCCAAGTTCGTTCTGCTCGTTCACGCCCTTTAGTCCAGTCGGCTGGGAAATAAAAGCGCGTTTGTTTACGACTTCCAAAGAAAATGGGTCGAATTGAAATTTCTTTTTTCAAATACTCAGAAAAATATATAGATCGTTTTTACAAACAAAAAAATTCGCGGAAATTCAATTGTTTAAAAAATGACCATTTTGCAAGTAGCTTTGGATTGAAATATCTCGTAAACTATTGAAAAATAGTCGAGACATGCTGCGTATGACATTTAGAGGAAAGAATAACGAACAAAATAAAAAAAAAAACATGTCTCTACGACCAATGGTTTACGATATATGAATTTTATAACAAAAAATTTCGTTTGTGCGCGCGCGCGCGCACAAACAAATAGCTCTAACTCGGTGAAAAGTTAATCGATTTAGAATTGTAGCTTTCATCAAGTATCACCCCGGAAAAATTCAGCAAATAATACTTGATGAAAGCTACAATTAGAAAAAAAAAAACAAAAATCGATCAACTTTTCTCAAAGTTAGAGCTATTTGTTTGTCCGCGCGCGCGCGCGACTACGAAATTTTTTGTTATAAAATTCATATATCGTAAACTATTGGTCGTAGAGACATGTTTTTTTTTAAATTTTGTTCGTTATTCTTTTCTCTAAATTTCATATGCAGCATGTCTCGACTATTTTTCAATAGTTCACGAGATATTTTAATCCAAAGCTACTTGCAAAGTGGCTATTTTTTAAACAATTGAATTTCCGCGTTTTTTTTTTTTTTGTAAAAATGATCTATATATTTTTCTGAGTATTTAAAGAAAAAAAATTTTCAATTTGGCCCATTTTCTTTGGAAGTCGTAAACAAACCCGCTTTTATTTCCCAACCGACTGGACTACTCGGTGGCGCGTCGTGGCGACAACAGTTTGTTGCGATTGATATGCATCAGTTTCTTCTGTTGCTGCCTTACATTCGTCCTGAAACCTCCGTTGCGGTAAGTAGCAAATTTCTGGACTCAAACTCGCTTGACTTATACTTTCTCAATCCACCTTTCCTCCTATTCTGTATACGATCGTGCAACTATTACGTCTGTTCCTTTCTATACTTTATATCATCTCTAATGTTTATTTGATTGTTCATATACTGATGCCTAACATTGCTATAGGCATGGTAATAAACAATCCATCTAAAATTTATTCAATTTATCCATCTATCTATGTACTATTTGATACCATAATTATTCGCTGTACTATTTGCGTCTCAATTAGAAAATGTCCGAATATGAAGCGGAGCTGGCCGCGATGAGGAAGGTCCGGCAGCAGGCCGAGCAAGAGCTCGCGGCGATCCTGCTGGTGAGGATGGAGCTGGAGAGAGAAAAAGAAATGGTGGCGAAAGAAAAGGAAGAATTAGAAAAAACGAGACAGGAGACGGAGAGGTTACAACGAGAGAAGGAAGCGGAGAAACGTGGAAAGGAGAAGCAGGATAGGAAGGAATCGGAAGAAGAGAAGCGAGAGAAATGGACTCGAGAAATTGAAAAGTTGGAGAAAGCGGAGCGGGATAAGGAAGAGCAGAAGGCGGACAAACGGGAGGAGCACGGGCGAGAGAGGGAAAGACAGGACGGGGGAAGTAGTCAGGTAATTACATAATATATTGTACCGAATTTATCAGTCTCTAGTATGCGAAAAATGATCATCCTTAGAAAACGTTCTTACTTTTTATCAATGGTTTGAAAACTTGTCTTATTGTCAACGCATACATGTTATTGAATAATAAAACAACATAGATTCTCAAGAATATTACGCAACAGAAAAAAATTATTGCTTATTTGAAAAATTGCATTATTGCATATTTTTCCCGCGTGCGGTTTTTTTTATAAAATATTCTATAATCTTGATGCTAATATTCTGAGCCATTGTCGATTCGATTCAACCACATCACTTCGATAGGTATATCATTGGAGTAGTTGTAAATACTGGTTTTTTGTCGATGCTGACTTCTTCCGTGTTTGTTATTCCAATTTAGTCAATTACAAGTGATATATTTGTGTTACGAATAAAATTTGCCTTTTTACAAAATTTTACGATTTCCAAAATTTCATCTCAACATTTTATTCACTAGAATTCACCAAAGAGAAGCAGGCGAGAGGGGCGGACCGTGTCGCGGGAAAGGCACTCACACAATGAGAAGTGAGTATAACATGATATTGAAACCAAATTTATCACCACATACACGGCAGTGAATAAATTCGACAGGATTTTGAAAGGGCATATTTTTACGGCTACAATCAGAGTCCGATCGGATTCTCCTTACACGATATGAAACTGCGCAAGAACAATAATTCGATCCTTCTCGTATTTTGACTATCAAACAAGCCCTGCTAAAACTGTTGGATTCACCGCATAAATTTCAGCAAATTTTTTGTTTTCGGAGAAAGATAAGTTCCACTATAGTACTCTACATTCTAAAGAATCATTATTTTTAACGATAACAATGTTCGCAAAAATAGAGTATCATTTCCAAACCTTCATAACAGACGTAGTGTTTGCTTGACATCACTGCCAATGTGGAGATTTCATTTTCGTATTGTAAAATCATCAGTTTACACATGATCATTCCAAAATATTCATAAATAATCGCGCTTTATTGCCAAAAGTAAATTTCTCGTTGAAAAAATTGGTTTTTCGAGATGTATTTCGTTGTTTGTTTGTTTGTTTGTTAAAAAATTGCTAAACTATTGTTAAAAACTACTTAAATCTATTATAGGTATAGGTGGTCGAACCGGCGGCATTGGTCCGCCTCGCCCGGCAGTAGCCGGAGCGAAAAGGGAGCGGAAGGTGGCGGGAAAAAGGAAGGAGAGAAGAAGGAAGGAGCGAAGAAGGACGGTGGAAAAGGAGGTGGCAAGAGTGGCGGCGGGAAGGGCAGAGGCGGGAAGGGTGGCAGAGGCGGTGCAGGCGCGGGCGCGGGGGGAAGCCGCGGAACGAAATATATTTTCAATTTAAAATAAATCGCTTACAAAATACACGTTTTATATCTCTTTTATTCATTCCACCTAATCGAACACGCAACAAGCGCATAAGGCAATGTGCTCTGATTGATTGATTGATGTATATTTTATACTGATTGCCATATGGATCTTAATTTTACGATTTCAGCTATTTTTAGTCAACGCCCCTGAAGCAATCAATATACGAAAAGAAAGAAAGATGATCGGAAAAGATTGTCTTCGAAATCTATTATGTGAAGAAAAAACGACTGTATAGTGCTTTTTTAATTTATTTTCTTAGGAACAAATGGTCGACCCATGACGGGAATTCTACAGAAAAGTTGGGAAATTGGATGAATGATTGGTGAACTTTTTCAGCAAAATTGAAACGGCCCGAAGATCTCAAAACACCATTTTATTCATTTTTTTTTTTTTTGCATTTTTTTGGTTTTTGAGCTCTTTATCTCAATTTAAAAAATTCGAAAATATTTTCGTCGGAAAGCTGAGGAAAAAACACGTTTTTTTATGTATTTGTAATCATTTTTCTTCCTCATGCCAAATAGATAGATATAGAAAATGAAAAATTCCACACGTCTCTCACATTTAGGCTACCAGCAGTGCTAAAAATTTGAAAAAAATCACAAAAGGTCCTCAAAAATAGGTTACTCACCAGGATAAAAATCAATTGAAATTGAGACCATGAAAAAAAAGGTGGCCGGGTTGACAAAGAATATATGTATGAATTGAGGTATATGTACGTACTTATTGACATCCCTATTATTACGAACAACCATTGGATGAAGTCACACGTTATTATATGGAAAATATAATAATTGTATGAAGTGGTTCATGAAGGTAAGCTTCACATATTGAAATGTTAAGGTAGTTCCAGCGTGCTATAGTATAGTCGGAGCATTTACTATTACCAAAAATTAGAAGCCCTGGCACACAGATACTTACTCATACTATCAAATATACTCGGTTATTGTGATCTGGCAATGTTGCTTTAAGCATATACCCAGCGCCGGATTAAGCAGGGGGCTAGCTGGGGCTGCAGCCCCAGGCCCCAAGGGTCCCAAGGGCCCCTTTCTCTGAGAAATAATTTTTTTTTTTTAATATGTTACGATGAATTTTATAAAATCTAAAATAAAAAAACAATTTTCCACAATGTTTTTAATCTAATTTTTGAAGTAAATTTTAGTAGTTACACACGATTTCTATCAGAAAAGACATGTCACGTTTAGGTAAAAGAAGATAAATGTTGTGAAAATATTCACAATGTCTTAGATTGGACCCGCAGAATAATTTGGATTAGCATTAATATTTAGAATAGTATTCCACACATCGTCGTTTCCGAATAAGAAAGGCTGTCTCAGAATCCGGCTCGAGAAGGGCCTATCTCAGAGTCCGGCTAGAAAAGGGCCTCTCTCAGAGTCCGGAGCTAAGAAGGGCCCATTTCGCGATCCATCTAAAGTCTTGTCTCCGGGAGATAATTTTTATTTAATTAAATTGAATTATATAATTTGATTCTATTAAATAAAATAATTTTTACTTAGATTCATTGAGATAAGACTTTAAATGAATCGCGAGATGGTTCCTTCTTAGCAGGACTGGGCGATAGACCCTTCTTATTCGGAAGCGACGACACATGACAAATTAAATTGGAATTGTAACATTGGTCTCGAAAACTAAAAATTGCAATTTATTCTCCTACTTTTACCAAGATTGGGGTTTTCTGTACCCTTAAGAGGGCCCCTTCGAGACTATCAGCCCCGGGCCTCGCGGGGTCTTAATCCGGCGCTGCATATACCTATATATTATAATTATTACTTATTTCGGTTCATTTACTGCTGCCATTGCGATTATGAGAAAAATTATCAATATATTTCAAAATGCCAAATGAAAAATGTGCGTTTCCGAGAGTCCCAGGCAACAAATCGCCGACAATAATCGAGCCCGATAATCAAAGCACTTTTTGTTCCGCTTTACATGCAAAACCCGCAATTTTCATGCAGATGTTGTAGAAATTAATTTTTCAAAAGTGTTTTCACCGATGGAAGAATTATAAAGAAATAAGTGAAAAACCAATGTATTCCGCATTCCAAATTTCAATTGCTCGGTGTCACGCGTTGATATCATCCGAGACCGCTTAATTATTTGATTAATAATTCTGTTGAAATATATTTTGATACCGTTTTTGAGGTGAGATTAAAAAAATCTAAACCAGACCGAAATAACGGCCATCCTGTGCCAACTATACAGGGTGTCTCGAAATTCGCGCATGTGCTACATACGGGCGGATTCCTTGCGAAGAATGGATACGAAATATCCAAGTAAAAACTTCCGCGAGGACTTAGTTTTCCTGTAAAAGCACTTATTAACGAACCAATCAGCGTTCATCTTTAGAAGACTGTCTAAAATCCGTATCGCCGTCCACCTTATTAGCGCGAACGAAACAATAATGTGTGGTGTTGCCCGCTCGCTTGTCACAACGCGCTCGTATATCTGTCTATGTATCGCGCTCACGTATACGAGCTCGTTGTGACAAGCGAGCGGGGAACACCACACATTATTGTTTCGCTCGCGCTAATAAGGCGGACGGCGATACGGATTTTAGACAGTCTTCTAAAGATGAACGCTGATTGGTTCGTTAATAAGTGCTTTTACAGGAAAACTAAGTCCTCGCGGAAGTATTTACTTGGATATTCCGTATCCATTCTTCGCAAGGAATCCGCCCGTATGTAGCACATGCGCGAATTTCGAGACATCCTGTATATGTGCTGTTCGTGAATAAAATATGATAATTGATAAACATTGTTTCTGGGGCACGCGGGAGTTACTTGTCGATGTGCTCTGGCCACAAATCGCTCGTGCCCGTAATATGTTCAGCGCCGGATTTATACTTTTCTTAAGTATAGGCCACTTCATTTTGTGCCGCCCCCCCCCCCCCCCCCCCCTGCCTTCTTACCTATTCTAATCACTCATTTGTATCTTTTTATCTTGGCCTTTATAAGGTAACAAATATGTTATATCTTTTGGATAGGTATCAATAGAACAGAATGCAGATGTATATTAGGGTGATTCAAAAAAAAAATTTTTTTTATTTTTTCTTTCAAACAGGCTCAAAAGTTTCGTTTTGATGCCAAAATACGCCTGTCAAAATTTGAGCTCTTAATTCCAAAAATAATTTGAGTATAGCACCTAACGTAAGAAAAAAAATTCTGAATTACTTCAGATGTTTTGGTTGTGTAGATTCAAAAATGAGAGAATCCGTGTTCACCCACCTTGATAAATTGAGATTTGTCAAAGAAACATTCCATACAAAAGTTTCTTGGTTTTTCTTCAGCTTTTTGTTAAAATTATTTTCGATTTTTTCTCGCCAGATTTGAACGCATTTAATCTAAAAAAACACGGAAACGTGCGTTTTCATCAATTCGGACATTTTTATTTTTTTTTGTGTTACCTTCGAATTAATGTGTTTAAACGTGTTTATATGTGTCGAGAACAAATCGAAAATAATTTTAACAAAAAGCTGAAGAAAAACCAAGAAACTTTTGTATGGAACGTTTCTTTGACAAATCTCAATTTATCAAGAGCAGGTGAACACGGATTCTCTCATTTTCGAATCTACACAACCAAAACATCTGAAGTAATTCAGAATTTTTTTTCTTACGTTAGGTGCTATACTCAAATTATTTTTGGAATTTTCGGAGACATCGAACAACGTAGGTGGCCCTCTTGACAAAGAATCCTTTATATATATGCTATAGTATTAATTGAATATCGTGTCCCCTAACATTACTGTTCGGTTATCCGAATTTTCGATGATCCGAACTAGACTCGATCTCAATTGGTTCGGATAATCGAGGTTCTACTGTGATTTTGGACCAAAATTTTTTATTGTCTAACTACACTTGCTTCGGCAGACTGATAAGGATATGTATGTTATTGATGTAACCAGTGGTCAGAAAGGACAAGCGGCATTTGTCGCGCAGCAGGAGCAAACAACGGAGGGAACTTTACAGGTCGAATCAGACCCTCCGTTTGGTGAAGGGCTCCAAGATGAGTCGAATTCAGATCAATCTGAAAATAGATCTACTACCGGTTGCATGCGCGGAGAAGAGGAAGCATTGAAAGGTCGTCACATTGTTGACGTAGCTTACATGCTAGAGCAGATCCATGAAAAGTTCGATGATCATGATCCGCTATCAATTTGCACGTTTCGAGACCTCAAAGAAACTAAGTCACGCCGCCATGGTTTGCAAACGCAAATCTTCTTCCAGTGCCAGGTGTGTAATTACGAGGACAGTATTTGGACCGATCGCAAGGACGGAGACATGATGGATATTAATCGGAGTGCTGTCGCGGGGACTATCGCCACGGGAACAGGATTCGCACAGATGGAACAACTCTTCGCCTCCATGAATATTCCCTGCATGTCTTACGAAACCTATAGGAAATACGACCAGGAGATGACTACGGCATTTGAGAAGGCGGCTATGACTGAAATGCTGCAGGCCGGCGAAATCGCTAAGAAACTGGCACTTGCAAGAGGGGATTTTATCGTACACGACGGCATAAAAATTCCGTTCATCACCGTTGTAGCCGATTGTGGTTGGATGAAACGGTCATACAAAACAGGAAAGTACGATTCCCTGTCTGGTGTTGGTGCGATCGTCGATCATCATACCCAAAAAGTAATCTTTATTGGCGTCCGCAATAAATTTTGCTGCATTTGTGAACGGGCTGCACGACAAGACGTTGCACCTAAAGATCACGTCTGTTTCAAAAATTGGGGCCGTGATCAAGCATCTACAGGGATGGAGAGCGACGCGCTGTTGGAAGGTTTCAGAACGAGCATTGAAACCCACGGACTGATTTACAAAACTTTAATAGCAGACGGTGATAGTAATGTTTACAAATCAATTGTAGACAACGACCCGTATTCAAAGTATGGCATACGCGTTGAAAAAAAAGAATGCGTCAACCACTTGCTGCGCAACTTGGCACGAAAAATCAGAGACGTAGCCAAGACAAAAGGGCGCAACATTACCAAGCCGAAAAAATTAGTAAACGGCAGCGTACTAAAATTCAGGAATGCAATTGAAGCGGCAATATTGCATCGCCAGGCACATGTACAAGATGATTCCGCAGGTTTTAGCAAAGTTGAGCTCCTGAAAAACGATGTCCTAAACTCACCGTACCATGTTTTCGGTGACCATAGAAAATGTCAAGAGCTGAACAGTTTTTGTCATGAAGAGACTACTGAGGAAGGACTGAACGTCGTCAGGGATATAAAAAACGCAGGACTTCTTTAGCAGCTGGACGAGGCAGTGACATATTTAAGCTTACACGCCGATAGCTTATTGTACCACGCGACTAATAATGTTGCAGAATCGTTCAATGCGATAGTGTGCAAATTGATTGCTGGCAAAAGGATCAACTTCGGCCAGAGGGGATCTTTCCAAGCAAGATGTGCTGGCGCTGTTCTGCAGCACAATACCCAAAACATCCTATCGAAGCTACACGCAAGCGAGGAAAAACAGCCACCAAGCAATACATCTGCTTTAGAGGCCCGGCGCCAGCGTAAGGTACGCTACAATGCGCAAGTGAAGAAATCGCAAAAAGAATCTAGGGACCGTTTTTGCGATAAAAAAAACGTACACAGAGGTCAGGATAAAAACTATGGCGCAAATGCAGCGAAGCCTGATTTGCCCGATTACGTGTACGACGATCTCGCGGATCTACACCAGAACCGGCTGCTGGACTATCAAGCGGATCGTGCGGAAATTGAAATAAAAACGAGAGGGCAAGCCGATAATGCACTGTGGCAAACCGTGCGAAGAAAGCTGTTGACTGCTTCGAACTTCGGTAGAGTCTGTCGAATGAAGGACACTACATCGTGTTCTGCTACAGTGCAGTCCATACTGTACCCATCTGTCAAGAGTACACCAGCTATGGTATGGGGTCGGTCGAACGAAGCCAAAGCCATCGTAGAACTGCAGGATAAATTAGCAGAAGAAGGAAATCCTGTGGCTGTCAAGTCATGTGGATTGTTCATTGATCCGAATCTCGAATTTTTGGGAGCAAGTCCGGATGGTATAATCGACAATACCACCATCGTAGAAGTGAAATGTCCTAGATCTTCACAAGACTACCACCCAGAAGATGCGATTCGACAACGCGTCACAGAAATACCCAAATACTTCGACAAGAGTGATCCATCGAAGATGAACACGGCTCATCATTATTATTACCAGGTACAGGGACAATTGCACGTAACGCGCGCTGATACATGCTACTTCGTAGTATGGTCACCATTAGGCCTGAAGTACGTCAAAGTACCACGAGATGATGAATTCTGGAGTGCTCGAATGGAACCCCATCTAACTAGATTTTACAAAGAGTGCTTGCTGCCTGAAATAATAGACAGCCGTTACGTTCGTAAAATGCCGATTCGGGAGCCAAAATATGTTTTCGAGGCAAGACAATCGAAGAACCAGACTGTCGAAAGATCCGGAACTGGGAGACTCGTACAGCGCAAAAAAGCGATGACCACACCTAGTTCCGATATAACACCAGCAGAAGAGGGCGACGAGAGTTCACTTTCTCAAGCGCAAACTGCAAACAGCGGAAGCGAATCAGAAATCGATGGAATTCGTCAGTCAGCGAAAATCGCACCTTTGAAGCTGACTAGAAGAAATCCGAACGATCCAGATTCTTGGAGCCTAACATCGGAGGAGGAACAGACAAGTGTTGCAGAAAATGAATCGAAAGTGCCTCCTCTGAAACTAGTGAAACGTACTTCCGAATATGGAGCGTCTTGGGTTGTATCATCCTCGGATGAACAAGACGATTCAGGCAAAAATAAGCCACGAATTCCACCGCTGAAGTTACTGAAACGCAGTTCTGTGCATCGAAGTTATTGGATCACATCGTCTTCAGACGAGCAAAAGTCTGCACATCGGAACCAAGGAGAGTGTAGCACCGTATCCGTCGAGTCGATAGCGCGACCGCCAACCCCAATTAAAGCGGTAAAGAAACAGAGCATTGGAATTCCATGGGTAACTGTATCGGACGATCGTGTAACAAGCCCGACTCAAACAGAAATTGACATTCTAGAATCGGTGAATAAGAATGTGAACACCGACGATGTTGAAAAAGACGTATCAACACAAAATTCTTTGCTAAATGATACGTCTATCGATCAATTTCTATTAGTTGTCAAGAAGACATCTCAGATTGACACAGAAACTTCGCTTTGGTTAGCGCATCCACGGTTCATCAAGCCTTCGCGGACGTCGCAAAATATCCACATTATCGGTGGCAATGCATTCAGGCATTGGCGATGTTTGCATTTTGATGGAACCCAGCTGTTTGTATATGACAGCTTAGGATGTAAAGGCTATCAATCGTTGGAAGCAGAAGTAAAGAGATTTATTTCTTTACGCTACCCAAATTTGAAGCGTGAACATGTCGTTTTTCCAGCAGTGCAGAGACAGCCCGACAATTTCAGCTGTGGAGTATTCGCAGCAGCTTTTGCTACCACGGTAGCTTTGGGAGGAAACCCATCAAATGCTTCATACTCCACGGACGTGATGAAATTGCGAAGTCATCTGATAAAAATAATACAAAGCAAAGAATTATCTGCCTTTCCGAACGCGTAGTTCACAGGGCATCGATGCAGTTTACGAACTAGAAAAATTTTCAATAATTGTGTGAGTAATGTTCTCGTATATAATATTTGTTTTATTACTCGGATTAACGATTGAAACAGTTCGCAGCTCCTCGGAGCGGATCGAACAACAGGTCACGGTTCGCAGCTCTTCGGAGCGGATCGAACGCGTGACGGTTCGCAGCTCCTCGGAGCGGATCGAACAACAAGTCACTGTTCGCAGCTTTTCGGAGCGGATCGAACGAGTGACGGTTCGCAGCTCCTCGGAGCGGATCGAACAACAAGTCACGGTTCGCAGCTCTTCGGAGCGGATCGAACGAGTGACGGTTCGCAGCTCCTCGGAGCGGATCGAACAACAAGTCACGGCTCGCAGCTCTTCGGAGCGGATCGAACGAGTGACGGTTCGCAGCTCTTCGGAGCGGATCGAACAACAAGTCACAGTTCGCAGCTTTTCGGAGCGGATCGAACGAGTGACGGTTCGCAGCTCCTCGGAGCGGATCGAACAACAAGTCACGGTTCGCAGCTCTTCGGAGCGGATCGAACGAGTGACGGTTCGCAGCTCCTCGGAGCGGATCGAACAACAAGTCACAGTTCGCAGCTTTTCGGAGCGGATCGAACGAGTGACGGTTCGCAGCTCCTCGGAGCGGATCGAACAACAAGTCACGGTTCGCAGCTCTTCGGAGCGGATCGAACGAGTGACGGTTCGCAGCTCCTCGGAGCGGATCGAACAACAAGTCACAGTTCGCAGCTTTTCGGAGCGGATCGAACGAGTGACGGTTCGCAGCTCCTCGGAGCGGATCGAACAACAAGTCACGGTTCGCAGCTCTTCGGAGCGGATCGAACGAGTGACGGTTCGCAGCTCCTCGGAGCGGATCGAACAACAAGTCACGGTTCGCATCTCCTCGCCGAGATGACCGAAATGTTCGACATGAAGGAAATCTTATGGGAGACAGTGTCAATTAGCCTCCTCGCGGCGTTTCCTGGAAATACTCGTGATTACACGAGTAGCTAATAATTGACGTTTATAAATTGTGAAAACACGTTTTCTTTTTTTATCAACAACCTTAGAAGCATGAAAATTCTAACAATAAATAAAAACATTTTTCTTGTTAATAATTCGGTCACGTATACCCTTTCAGTTGTTCCTCCGAAGTCTAAGAAGTCGAAATCTTTTTTTTTTTCAATTTTTACAAACAATTTTTCATTTTATATTACATCGGCCATTACAAGTGATTTATCGTTGTAACGAAGAATTAATAATACACTGCTGGCAATATAGTTATGCATCTTCATTGCTTGGATGAAAGATTTATTTATTTTTCACGTGAAGTAGTACAACAAAATTCAATAAAATAGGACCAAAAGGCGACGGAATTATCATTACCAATTACGGGGTTCATAATCGTTCCCCTGTTGCCCTTGAGCATTACTTTTCACAACTATCATGATTGATTAACGAAGAAAAAGGTTAATATTGGTTTTAGTCATAAATTTGTTTCCGAGACATTAGAAAAATCATTTATCGATATCTTCAAACGCTTCGGAAGTCGAACGAATTTCGAGCGACCGAAAACTTCCGGTGAGGAAGTCGTTCATCGAGGTACAAATAAGTTTTCTGGAAAGATTTACTTCGATCGAATGAATGGTTGAAAACTTGTGAATATTTTAATTCACCACCGTTTGGCTGTCGGGCGCGTGGGTTACAGCGACAGTATGGGAGCAGCGACTCGCAGTTCACCAACGATGAAGAGTAATCAAAACTCGGTACATTCAGAGTCACAGTTTATTACTCATTTTTTTCTGGATATGAAGATACCAATTTATCAGATAAAACTTTACAAAGCAAACGTTTTATTATTTTATTTCTAATTCCAAATCAGAAAATTTTGTAACATTTTATATAGAAATGCCAACGTTATATCAGTAAATTGAAGATGATTATTTTTTCTTAATTTTTTTTTTTTTTTCCGTCTCCGTTGTAGAATATATTCGTATTCGCTGGTCTCTTCAGCACACCGATAGATCGTCCCGCGCGGCCCGCATCGTGATTCGTGGTGTCACGTGGTATGCTCGGAGAGAGAGCCGTGCTTTCGGCGGGCGTCGGGTAAGGTTAGATCTGTTCACTCACGTGCTCTGCCAGCGGACGCCTGTGCTTGGCGCGCTGCCGGCATTTACAGGATTTCTCGAAGACGTCTCCTGGATGTATTCAATTTGTAATAACATGTTTTCGACTACATCTACTGTGACGGCAGCAAACCCTATTGCTTGGTACAACATACGGCTGCGGGAGTCGAGATCGTACTGTTGTGCATTTACACAAGGATTGAAAGGTAAATGTTCATAAACATTCAGGTGAGGTAATGTTTTGTCGTTATGTTTTCAAACAAAGCTGTGAGAGAAATTTCGAAATGCAAAATCACTATCCAGAGGCGTTGCTTGCTATACGTGTCTCATGTATTGAATCACGAGGTTCGGTTAGGTCAGAAGAGGATAGAGCATGAACATAGGCAGTACGAGAGGCCTTTTGTTGGATTTTGTCGTGGAACATTCATGTCGCTGATCACATTTTTTGGTATTGAAAATGAACGTTTGTCCCATTTGTTCAAAGAACCGAATCAAACTCCTAGATAATTTCATGTGCCGAGTTCGATTTAACTTCATCTGTTTATTCGGAATCTGTAAATCTACTCATTTGACAGATAACAGAGAAGGTGTCGGGGAAGAATGCAGTCGCAACGACAGGGAAAGATCAGACGTCACGTAACAGCTGTTACGCCGAGAGAGTCTCGTCGAATAATTACAGTGACCATGCTTGCAGAACGCAGATGAGTGTATATTTCAGTATGTACTGTACCCGCAGTGTATAAACTATGAAGTAAACCTCATTTTTATCCTGTACAGATGATGATTCTGAGCCTCGACGGAGGGCCTTCGGAGATCCCAAGAGATTTATGAAAATCATTTATGAAGACAGCGACAATGAATTCACCAGAGAAGAATAGAAACGTCAGGGCGATGGCAAAGAGACAGACGATAGTCCTCGATTGTACATCATCACCGCTGGATCAAGAGACAGCATCTTCTGTAAAGCATCTGCCGTAACCAATCGCTGAGAGACGTCGACGACTAGCTTCAATAAATTCTGAGTCAACATGATGTTCACAGGATCTGAAAATCCTGGCAAACATGGAATTGGCCTTGATTTTTTTTTTACAGCCTTGAAACTCCAGAAACATTCTAAAATTTCATTCAAAGTCTTCAAGTATTGTCAAAGTACTCATAAAATCTCTAGTTCTGCAAAATTCCAAGATTTTTTTGTCAACAAGCCTAGCAAAAATGTTTTTCATCTCACCTATGCATCGAATTCAGAAAAAAAAGACAACTTGTTGGTCTTTCAACGTTATATCAAAATACATACGTGCTTCAGCTTAGTTGATTTATTCAAAGGATTTTAGATAGCATTGATGATGTGAATGTTAGTCTGGAACTTATGACGAATGCCTGGTATCTATAAATGGAAATTTCTCGTACACCCTCAATGATTATGCTGTATTTGCGATTTTTCAAGTGTTGAGCCAACTTGCAAACCAATAACGAGTATTTATTTAAAAAAAAAAAGAACAATGTTACTGGCGAATCGGGCATGGGTAATTCATAGTTGAGTACAGTGTTGTGAAAATTGTAATCATTACCCATTACTTTCACAATGTGTAATTCAATTTTCATTTACCAATCACATTTGTAATGCGTAATTCAATTGGGTATGGTATATTACCAGAGTAATGGGTAATTGAATAAATATATACCGAAATAATCATATATAGAGAAGAATTATTGTCTGAATATCATTAGTTCTTCTATATATTTCATTATTTTGGTAACGTATGATTAAATGTTCATTTGATTACCGATCACTTCGGTAATGTGTAATTGAGAAGGAGAGCTGACATTTGTGAAATATTTGTGTTTTTCAATTCTTTGGAACGAATCTATAGATACGAATATTCTACTAACCATCGTCATATTGTGTATATAGAGCATACATTTTATGTATTTTTAATATAATTTTATGTAATGGATAATACGACTGATGAAATGAAATTATATTATAATTATTCAGTAAAACTGTTCACGTGTTATTTCATATAATTGTATTGAGAACCCATGGGAAAATTGTAGAATAATGGAAATAAATGAACAAAATGCTCAATTATGCATCGAATAAATATTTTTACTTACCAGGACAATGCTGAAATTATTGAAAAGTATTATATCGCGAATATACGGTTTCTTAGTCTTCGAATTATCTCTGACTGCAGATCGAGTCACGTGGTACCAGGTGTACCAACGTAACAGCGGCGGGAGAAGAAAAAGATGCAGAAAATTCGCGCGTGGCGACATCTTACGCCCGTTCTGGGAACTAATATATATAATAAATACTAATGGCCGTTCCCAGCCGTTTTACAATCGAGAATTACCACAAAATAGTAGAATACAACTACAGGCTACATCGTTGTCGAAAACGAAGATATTTTGGTATGGTCGTGTTCGGAATTCCTCACAGAATCGGGCATGCTCATTCGCGTTTGCATCTTCGATGCATAGGCTTTGGTATAAGTCGAAATAAGTGGCATGCCCACACTTTGCGACAGGAAAAAAAAAAAAAACAACAACAATTTCTTTAATTTTAGATTCGCTCGATCTCATTCCTTCTCAAACATCGGCTGCCAAAAGGACAATCCGATTGATGCCCTCGTTTCGGAGATATTTGAGTAATCAGATGGGTCGGTCAAATTCGACTAGTGCCTCCCCTTAACGCCGATAGTATATGAACGCTCGAAAATTTCCAAAATTTTCGATTTTGAGAACGGCTGAGTAGTGCGCTCTATTACTTGCACCTGTTACTCCCTTGGGTGCCACCTACCTGTGGAACAAGTTTGGTCCGAATCGGTGATCCACGTACCTGACCGTCTCCTTGTTAGCGGAACCATTATACTACATATAAACTTGTCGGATTCTTTTCCATATCTTCTGACTCTTCGATTTCCTTGACAACTTTTACTCGACACGACGCTGCAAAGTGGTTGAGGATCCCACACTTGGTACATTTCTTTCCGTACGCTGGGCATTATCTGGGTCCATGTTTTTTCGAGCATCTTCTGCGGTCAAACAAATTTTCCTTTTTGTTGGCTTGGTGATTCTCTTTTTTATTCACTTCATGCTGCACAGGTTTTTCGGTTCGGATGCTGTCAATTGATCGTTCTTGCAAGTTTTTTGCTTGTTGTTTGGATACCTCTGCTGATTCACAGTAATCAACAGCTTTTTTCAACTCCAGATCGTCAATCCTTAACAGTCTTTCTTGCAACGTTAAATCATTTATGCCTAAGACTATCCGATCCCGGATTATTTGATCTGTTAAGGCTGTTGGATAGGGGTGGGTATGGTGGGGGTACGGCACCTACGCATGTACACACCTACGAGTAAATTTCGCACCCTAAGTTCTCGAGTATGAAAAATTATTTCGACAATCTGAGGTGGACGAAATGTTCCTTACTCAAAATTGATTGGGTGAAATAGTGGAGGTTAGATACAAAGTAGCCTTAAGTTCTGTTGAGATGTTAATAGAATAACCTCGTGACAGCTGGCACACGGATACATACACTGACACAGTAAACATGGCTGCCGCGTGAGGTGAGTGACATTAAATTTTGGCGATTTAACGATTTCTCGTACTCGACGTGTACTGAGCGCTATTTCACCCACAACAATATGACATTAGGAATAGTTAAATCACCATCCCAAGTTGCAAAGCAGTCTACATTCGGAGAATTTAGGGTGCGAAAATTTTTAGTCAATAGATGGCGCCACTATTGACTCGTTGACTGAAATCTACTCGAGCCGTCAGGACCCATAGCCGAATACAAATTTCCGAGGGCCTCATCTGTTTCACTCACACAATCACTCACATTTACATGTCATACGAAACGTACACTACGGCGCGCGGCTGGATCAGTGCACTACGTAAATATGCTACAGATTGGAATTTGTTTCACATTTGTTATCATCAGTAACTTGCTCAGAGGTTGTCAGAATGAATTCTAATTAATTATTAATTAATAAACACGGAAGATCAGACAAAAAATACGGAATAGGTATCAACAGTAGTATACTCGAATTGCAGGCATAATTAGCTGCCAGTTCGAAATATGTCCAAGTTTTAAAACCAACCAAATGATTCTAAGTTCTAAGTCTATTCTAAATACACGAAAATATAATTCCAGTTTTATTCACGTTTGGTAGAAAAGAATTGCGAATTTGTTCTCGTTTATTCTAACTTATACTACATTTGTTTTGTAGGGCTACTCATAGATTGTAGCATACCTTGTGACGTTGCAGATCTGCTGCCGTCACAGGAGCCCTTCTGGCTACCTTTTTCGCAATAACTTAGTAAGAAAATAGATAATCATATCGCGAGAGAGAGGTGAAGCACGTCTCGCCCTCGGGAAATAGCGGCACACCACGGACAAACGTAGATTCTGGAATAGTTGGTAATTTGAGGTACTTTTTTGTAAATGTACGACGGAGAGAGAGAGAGAGGGAGACAATATCGCTGCTGCTACGAGAACTTCCGCAAGAAGATGCCAGATACCGCGATGACCCTACGTAAGGCCACTGCAGAGGCCTCCACGGTACGAAGCCTGGGATGAGAGCATCCGTGGGTCGTACTACTACCAACTGGAGGGAAGGATGTAGATCTTGGGCGTATTCTAGCTGTGAAACCAGGGTTGTATCGACTCCACGCCAGCAGAATACCACTACCGCTTGCAACTGGCATTGCAACGACGGCGTACAGGACTGCACGCTAACATTACAGTCTCCCGTTACCGCACCAGAGAGCATCGTACCGATCCTGCCATTAGTATCGACGCCAGGACAGCGTAACGTGTTTCCGAAAGGACGAGCCACGGAGAGGGGCGAGGATAGCGTCCCACGTGCTCCTGGCAGGCCAAAAGTGCACCAGGTCCTGTCAGGAGGCTGTCAACAGTGCTGCTGAGCCCGACAGCGTGAATCCCGCAGGGATTAGTGGCGCAAGGATGATACCGCATTTTAGAGCCCAAGATCACTCCTTCCCAAGGTCATCCTACCGCATGAACTGCATCGTATCGCATCTCTGCCGCCTACCGCTTGCCGCACGGCAAGGAAACGACACCGCGCACGCATCGGCTGACGAGTCGGTCGTGCGAAATACTGTAAGGTATTTGGACAGCCAATCAGGCAAAGAGAGGCGTCTCGTAGGACCCCCACCCCATGGTCAGAACATTAGCAGCCCCGATACCGAAGATCGGGAAGACATTCGTCACTTCTACGTTCCGCATTGAATTGTAAAGACGTATCGCTTGTGATTACCGCTCTCTCTCGCATTAGTTTTCGCTACCGTTCCGCCTCACGGAATTCGTATCGTACCGCTGTGCGGGTGTTAAAGTTTAAGTTACTATTAAAGACTAAATAAAGTTGAAAGTTATTGTAGTCAAGTGTGACGTATAGCAGATTCAACGTAAAGGTAAGGTCTCTATGATCTGTTGCTTGGAAATCCACGAAAGTCCCGCTGAACTTCCTTAAATATCGATATCGTAGATTTAGGGTAGTGCGTAGCCGAAGTGCTGCGTGGTTCGCACATTTTATATCGTAGGTTTAGTAAATTAGTATTGTAAGTTAGAATATTGAAGAAGGGAAGTTCAGCCCAAGAGTTTCGTGGCTGATTGAATTTGCTAGTTGAATTTGTTAGATTTTTGTGCTTTAGTTGCTTTGGTTATCGCTTTGCGCTATTTTCTGCTACCGCTTACTTACTGTTATTTGCTAGCTTGTTTTTCTGCTATATTACGCATGTAATTCGCTATTTCTTTGATTTATGTGATTTTCTATGATTTTCTGTATCGTATATTTCGTATTATCTTGTCTGGTGTGTCGCTAAACTATTTTACCAACTCCCCGAGGGTTGGCTGAACGTAGTTGTCACAGGTTAAGTTGTTTAATTAAGAAATTCTGTATTTCCTGGTCAATATCGCGTATTGACACTTTTCCGCTCGATACCTTCTGTATCGAGTTAATAATTCTGTATCGAGTCAGTAGAGTATCTTTTGCGAACCTACGGGTTATGTGATTAGTTATTTTGAGCAGTTTTCTCTTGACGAACCCTTTTGTTAATTTAGAATATCGATTGTTCATTTCTTCTGTACCGCTAATTGAGTCTGAATACAGTAGATCATTTTTATAATATCGCTAGCGTCGCCAGTAGGGCCTATTTGCTCGAGTATCGTATCGCTCGGTGATACGCAGTCTAAAAAGTAGTATAATAGTTTGTTTTGTATCGCTTCTCAGGCGCTCGCTAGCTAGCCAGCTTAACCTTGTTTTCGTGCCGCTAAAGCGGACTCAGACTCAATAGGATAGGTATTTTTGAGTATTAAAAAGTATTATTCCCGCAGTTCAATTTGTTTTATACTATTCGCTATTTCGCTAAGCGAACCCGACTATTGTAAAGTATCTTTTTGATTGTAATTAAGTGTACCGCGTGTACTGTATTATTTCCGAGAAAATATAGATTACGAACTGTTTAAAGGATTTATCTGATGTTCCAAATTCATTTCCGATAATTTAATTTAGTCAAATAAAGGGTACCCAGCCCCTCTATCATTATCGCTGTACATCTGAGCTAACTGTGCCGTCGAGGCCGTCGTTCCGCTATTTTCGTTTTTGGTCTGTTATCGATGCTTTTTGTGGATTTCTTTGTGAATCGACGCATTCGCGTCTGGCGCCCAACACACTACCGATTATCGCAGTTTATTTGTTGAAAAGTTATCTTAGCCACAGGAACGCCGTAGGGCGCGGTGATAGCTCTGGAATCACCGTTGCAACCTATATAAGTGCACGAGGGGAAGCATTCCTTGCCGAGAAGACAATATCACATAAATAAATTGATAATAAATTATGTTTCATGGTCGAATAATTAATTCATTGTCTAAATGAGGGTGGTGGGAAATTAAATAATCGGTTGAGAAGTTCGTGACCCAAGCAATTTAAATTTGAAGTTTCGTCGGAGAAGGTCAAAGAAAAACTATTGAATTCAGTTGGCAACGTTTCGGCTGGGCCCAGCCAGCCATCCTCAGGCTATCAAACAATTTTATTTATTTGTAACATGCATCATAAAAATTACAATAATCTAGCAACTAGTGCAGAACAAAAATAGAAACGCTTTTAAACCAATTACAGAAATACGCATACCACAATAGACTATCCTAGCCACACAGATGTTGTTAATCCCATGATGTAGGAGGAAGTGGGGATCACCGGTGTACCGAGATAATGCAGGAGACATAGTCAGGTGTGGCATTGTTCAAACTAGTCGTCAATATTTGGACAAGTCAATAATATAAGTGATGAGGTAATTACCAGCACTCGGTAAAGGAGACAGCCAGTGATCTAAAGGATATCCGAATAGAAATGACTAAGGTTCTGGATGTCCGTTCTTTTGTTGACCGTATTATTTTTCGATATATGGATCATCTCTTTCAACAATCTTTTGTAGTGATTATCCTCACTATCAATTGTCTCCACATTATCAAAATCAAAGAGATGGCCTTCAGTTAGAGAGTGAGATGCCAAGGCAGACCTATCGGGATCCCGGGATCTAATATCGGATTTATGATTCAATATCCGTTTCCTTAAATATTGGGATGATTGGCCGATGTAACATTTGGTACAGTCCTTACAGTTATCCTTATAAACAGTGTTTGTTTTTGAGCAAGCAGGAGTAGCAGATTTGAGTCTGGTGAAGATTTTGTTGGAACTGTTTAAGATTTTGTACGTGACAGGTATATCTTCGCTGCGGAGAATGCGTTTAATCCTTTGTGATAGTCCCTCAACATAAGGGATAGAGCCAAGGATCTTGTTGGTTTTTTCTAACGGACCCCTCCAATCAATCGAATTATAGTGATGATGTAATCTTTTCGTTTGAAGGGAAAAGATCACATCATCAGGAAAACCATTGGTTCTCAGGGTATCACGCACCTTTTTCAAGTTAGTCCTTCTAAATCTGATATCCGACAAACCTAAACACCTATCAAACAGACTTATGGCGACACTATTTTTAAATTCAGACGGGTGGTGCGAATTAAATGTAATATAGCGACCAGACCAAGTGTCTTTGTGGTACCAGTTAGTAATAATTTTCCCTTGGTCATTAAGGGTTTAGTCTAGTTGAGCAGTTTCAAAAAATTGATTTTTTTTTCTATTGCATTTTTCGAAAGTATATATATGGAAGAGTATTGTGTTAAATTTTTATGAAGATCCGAATACCGTAAGTGTATTTTTTTTTCAAGTCAAGCGTCACTACCTGACCGCGCGTACCTGAGCTCTCAGCGCGCTCGACCGTTACATCTGCTCTAATCCCCTCTCCGGTCCCTTTTCTATTCATTGGAGCAGTTGTTCCTTTATCTTATACGAATCTCTGTATTCTCTTGCGCAGGCATCGCAGATTAAACTTTGGTAAGATTTTTCACGATTTTTCGATAGAAAAAACTTTAAACGCGTTTTTCTCGAAACGACGTTTTCACATGCGCGCCACACGATTTCTCCGAAACCAGTTGACCGATCCTTCTGAAATTTTAACCACATATTCTACACTTGTAGAGTCACAGAATGACCTACGATCAAGTCAAAATATTGATTTTTACTATATTAAATTCACGAAAAACAGCGGAAAAAAACGACTTTCTTTCGAATTTTTGGATTTTTTTAAACCAAATCTACAAAATTCGTTGAAAATTCATATCCGTAGGTTAATCTGTAGCCACTGGCATACCGAATCTAAAAAGCTTTATTTTTTTGGATTCAGATAAGCCGTTCCCGAGTTAGCGTGTGGCTACCAACTTGCGTTGAAATCGAGGGCTCGTTCTTCCACGAATCACATGTATAAAAATGGTCTCAGTTAATGAAAAATTTTTTTTTTTCGTAGTTCAAGACCTTAATAATCACACCCAACAACTTTCATATTGATATCTTTCCTAGCATGCTCACAAAAAATTAACAAAAATACGCTTTTTTTTGGGCCTCTCAACTAGACTACACCCTTAATGATCCAGGTATCAAGGAAACTGATCTTGCCATCTTTTTCTAATTCACAAGTGAATTTTAACCTGGGGTGGAAGTTGTTGAAAGAATCCAATAACTGATCGACATTCGATTTATGTGTGCAGGTTAGGACGTCATCCACATACCTTAGGTAAAACGTTAGTTCAAAAGGTAACGATTTAATAACCTCCTGCTCAACTTTTTCCATGACAAGGAAAAGGCTCTATCCCTTATGTTGAGGGACTATCACAAAGGATTAAACGCATTCTCCGCAGCGAAGATATACCTGTCACGTACAAAATCTTAAACAGTTCCAACAAAATCTTCACCAGACTCAAATCTGCTACTCCTGCTTGCTCAAAAACAAACACTGTTTATAAGGATAACTGTAAGGACTGTACCAAATGTTACATCGGCCAATCATCCCAATATTTAGGGAAACGGATATTGAATCATAAATCCGATATTAGATCCCGGGATCCCGATAGGTCTGCCTTGGCATCTCACTCTCTAACTGAAGGCCATCTCTTTGATTTTGATAATGTGGAGACAATTGATAGTGAGGATAATCACTACAAAAGATTGTTGAAAGAGATGATCCATATATCGAAAAATAATACGGTCAACAAAAGAACGGACATCCAGAACCTTAGTCATTTCTATTCGGATATCCTTTAGATCACTCGCTGTCTCCTTTACCGAGTGCTGGTAATTACCTCATCACTTATATTATTGACTTGTCCAAATATTGACGACTAGTTTGAACAATGCCACACCTGACTATGTCTCCTGCATTATCTCGGTACACCGGTGATCCCCACTTCCTCCTACATCATGGGATTAACAACATCTGTGTGGCTAGGATAGTCTATTGTGGTATGCGTATTTCTGTAATTGGTTTAAAAGCGTTTCTATTTTTGTTCTGCACTAGTTGCTAGATTATTGTAATTTTTATGATGCATGTTACAAATAAATAAAATTGTTTGATAGCCTGAGGATGGCTGGCTGGGCCCAGCCGAAACGTTGCCAACTGAATTCAATGGTTTTTCTTTGACCTTCCCCGACGAAACTTCAAAATTGAAATTAAATAAGTCGGTAAAATTTTTCATTTATTATTTGATTAATATTTTTTTAATATATCCATGTTATATATAGGGCTTTCCATACCAACCCCTACTACCGATGGATTTTGCATCTCCGGTTTCGCTGAAATTTGGGCATGCTTTTGTACCCCTCGAAAAAGGTTTTTGTGATTTTTTTCAAATTTTTTCAAATTTTTCTCAAATTTTTGAAAATTTCGCGGATTTTTTTTTTAAATAGCCATAACTTGGTGAAAAATTGTCCGATTTGGGGCTTTTTTTTCAAATTTCGTGTTTTTGGCTGAATTTTCTGAAAAATGTATGCAAAAAACTTTTCATTGTGAATTTGATGGTTTTTTTTTTGTATTTCAAAGGTAAAACTTGGATTTTAAGATTGTTTGTATCCTTCGATTTTTTTTGAAAAATTCTCAAAAATACTACTCCCCAAAACACAAATCTTAAGCCTAGTCTCGTAATGGGATAATGATGGATTATAATTTTTTTGAATTTTTAAATTAATTTCACAAATTTTAAAATTTGTGTTTTGGGGAGTAGTATTTTTGAGAATTTAAAAAAAAAATTGAAGGATGCAAACAATCTCAAAATCCATGTTTTACCTTTGAAATACAAAAAAAACAATCAAATTCACAATGAAAAGTTTTTTGCATACATTTTTCAGAAAATTCAGCCAAAAACACGAAATTGGAAAAAAAAAAGTCCCAAATCGGACAATTTTTCACCAAGTTATGGCTATTTGAAAAAAAAATCCGCGAAATTTTCAAAAATTTGACAAAAATTTGAAAAAATTCGAAAAAAATCACAAAAACCTTTTTCGAGGGGTACAAAAGGATGCCCAAATTTCAGCGAAATCGAAGATGCAAAAATCATCGGTAGTTTGGGTTGGTATGGAAAGCTCCATATATAATATACATTTGCGACCCATCATCTACCAATCTATCTGTAATATTAGTAAATGATGGACGCTAAGCCTTCGCGGCGGCGGCGGTAGGGGTGGCGGGGCCCACTACGCCCACGCCCTCGCCCTCCACCGCGCTGGTGTTGTTGCTGCTGCGGCTGCTGCTGCTGCTGCCACTGACCTGCGATAATTGCTCGCAGGTCAGCGATTTCTCGCAGCAGCTAGCCAATGATGTTTGCCTGTGAATAATCAGAGAAGTCATGGTTGAAAATATGTTAATTTATATAAAGCTGCGCGTATACAAATAATGTTCGAGGATCACATACATTTTCATCAGCCGGTGGAGGCTCTTCGGCGTCGTTCGCGTCGACGTCGACGTCCGCCTCCGCCACCGCTGCCGCGTCTAAGATGTTTTCGTCTGAAATAATGAAATTTAATATTAACCCTAGCAGTACACTCGTATTTTTTGCTACTTAGTCATACACATTGGGTCTGTGAGACCCGGCCAACTTCCGCATGGTGTAGCTTCCATAATATTAGGTGTATCGAGATGTTTTTTTTTTTTAAATTGAAGAGAGGACTATTCAGAAAATATTCGTGAAAACCAAATACCTGTATGGTCAGTATTTCATTCAAGAAAGCCGTTTGAGCGAATAAAAATTTTTCGCACAAAAGGAAAAACACGAGTCTTGCACTTTTTTTTTTTTAAATCATGACTTCGGATCTAATTGACGTAATTCAATTTTTTTTGTTGTTATTTTGGAAGGGCAGATGTGATAGTTTGACAAAAAGAAAAATACGACGATATCGTATTTTATCATTATCAGCAAAACCTCTAAGGGCGAAGTAGGTCGATTTTCGGGGTGTCATTTTTCGTTACAATCGATGTGTGGCCTATTCTTACGTATCACTACTGTAGAAATCCAAATTTTTCGGATGAATTTTCATACATTGAGTAACAAATGATGAAAACCGTGATTGTCGATCTCAAAATCGCTATGATTCGATTTTATTGCATAAAAGCACGCCTCAACCGTAACTAGCCCAAGGCAGCAGAAACTACGTATATTTCTAAGTTTCTGAGCAGGTATATTACGAAATCGTTTTTGAATTTGACAAAAAAAGTTTATTCAATGTAAAAATACAATATAAGAATACTTTATTTCATATGAAAATAGTTTAAAAAAAAAGGTTTACTCATCGTAGAATTTCAACCGAATCGTACATACATGGGTCTGAGAGACCCGGGCTTGTCTTTCGAGCTGCACTGTTTAATACCGTATCGACGACTGAGGGTCTACCCAACGACGAGTAGTAGGGGAAGGACTGAAGTGAATTTACGTGCAAGGGCCGTATCGATTATGTCAAGAGCCTCGCAGTGCCAGGCCCTTGAAAATTTGGCCGGGTCTGTGAGACCCGAAGGTGTACTCGTAGGGTTAATCAACACTGCGTGAATCCGTTTATATGGTATTGATATACAGGGTGTCCCAACTTAAACAGGGCATTAGAATATTTCGGAAACGGGGACTGCTATCGAAAAATGGTTTAGATGAAAATAGTATGGTTTCGAGGGGGACACATGATGGTGATATCTGGTTGGTTGTGAGTAGTACTGCTTGTGAGAAACTGGCACGAGGGTAAGTTTTTTAAATGGCAACAGATTTTTTTCCTAAAACGAATATTGTACCTCACGGTGAGGCAAATTCAGCCATACGTGATAAACGTGCATATCGTTCACGTATCGCAAATTATGACTGTTCAAAGCTCGGAAATTTCGAACCAGTACAGTAGCCTTTTAGGTCTCCAGATCTAACATCTCTGGACTTTTTTTTGTGGGTATTCATCAAAAACATTGTGTATGCTCAGCGGCCGACGACACGGGAAGATATGAAACAGAGGATTAGAAATGCTTGTCACATCCTGTTCGGGCAAAGTGGTTCGATCGCGTAGATCAGCTGGACGGTCAGTATCTATCGATCGCACACACACCATCGTGTGGTGTTTACCTCAAATCTGACTATGAAGTCCTACCGCGCACCGAGCGCAAGAACTATCATATGTATATGTATATATTGTAACATTGCATGTTGCAAGGCGCTCCTCACCCCTTGACACGACCCTAATCAAGACGGGGGTGAAGCATGAATGTGAATCGAATGAATGGTTAGGATGGCCCCGAGGCCTTTACTGACTCCGAGAGACGACCGTGACCGACTCAAAACTATGAAATAGATTATTTATTCTTTTGTTTTTCTTTTTCAAAACTTTTCTCTAACATGTGGACGACGAGGCCAAGTTTTGGGGTCTAAGCGACGACAAACACGCACGCCGACGAACACACAAAATACGACGCACGCCTACGATCGGAAAACGCCGAGGGTGTTAACTTTTGATGGACGCCACCGAAGCTCGTGAGGCTAGTCCTGGCCAGCCTGCCTCCCATATCAACCGAGGATACCGGGGAGTGTCGAGGACACTCTGCACCGAGGGACGAAGGTGGTGGAGGAGATTCCCGCCACCGCCAAGAACCTGCAACCCGTATTCCTCGAACGACGAAGGAGCTAGAACCCCGTGGCGAAATTCAAAAGGATTCGCGCCGAGGAGCGTAGCGCCATCCGTGTGACGTCAGCCGCACGGTCGATTCGAAAATCGATATTCGAGGGCCTAGCGACACCCCTGCGTATCGGCGCCATGCCGTCTAAGATCACTCTGCGTTAGACCAGCGCCTTTAGCACACGTGTGATATACTATTGCGTTATTGTGTTTTGAAGAGTTTAGGTAGCTTTCGAGGCTTTCTTTGGGATTCGTTTGTTTGATAATTTTCTTGAGTGTGTGGCTGTGAGGCGATCCCCGTGGGATTCTTTTCTTTTACATCGAGGGTGGGACGAGGATGAACTTCCGCCGGGAGAAAGTCCTGTTTGTGAGGTGGCTGGAGGACGGTAAGCGTTAGCGATTCTGCCCATGATAATTTGAATCTGGCAACGGCCGTCTGCCGCCTTGCTTTGTACAGCCACGAGGCTATTTAATTGATTTGAGATCGAACTAAGACGATCCCCGACTGGTAGGCCGTCACCAGTGTCCACATGCAGTAGAGAAATATATTTTGAGTCAATTTAGTGAGGATTTTTGTGATATATTGAATTGTATTGAGTTGTATTGAGAATACTCGGTTCGCACACGAGTGCGACAAAGACAGTCGGTCACTGTCGCTCTCTCTTCCTCCTGTAGGGAGAGGCTTGTTATTGAGACCTCGAGTCTATTGTTTCGCGCTGGTCGTATAGCTGCGATTTAGAGACTATATTCGTTATTTATTTACCGCAGAGTTAGTTTAAGTTAGTTTTAGTTAATTTATTATTCATTAAATTGTAAATATTTCTTTCCGAGAGGCTTCGCCTCTCGAAGGCGTGCCGACCGCCGTACACGGTCGGTGTCGTTATTGTTAATTCTGTTGTTGAATTTCTAGCCGCTGGCATTATTTTGTTGTTAATTTCGAGCCGTAGGCTCGACTATATTATTGCTTATCGAGTATTCGAGTCATTATTTTGTTATCATTTTGTTATTTATTACCGCAGGCTACTTCTTGTTAGCTGTTAAGTCTCATTGTTAATTGTAAAATTGATTTGTTGTCCCGAGAGGACCGATTTGTCGAGTTACTGATTAGTTAATTTTGAGTTGTTATTGTCACCCTGCGTGGGAGCGTGTTTATTCATTATTATTATTGTAAAACTCGCAAATCGCGGCCAGGTCGCCTTTACACGGCCTGTAGTCGTCATAAATCCGAGGGGAAGTACCCCCGGGTACGTGAAAGTCTGTTGATTTTTTATATCACCTATTCTGAATAAATTCAGTATTATTTTTGTTAACTTTAAACTCTCCGAGTCGTTATTCAACGCCTAGCTAATCCTTCATAATAATCCCGACCCCTCTCCGCGGTACTGATGTTAGCCGACGCTTCGAGTACTTGTAGTTTGATTGTATTGTGAATTTAGAATTTTGAAAGTGGCGGTTATCCGCCTGGCGCCCAACAATAATAAATAATTATAATTTTCTTAGCCAATTGTAGACTGGACGACCTCGGGGCCTAGTGATCCGGTCTAGATCCGAGGTCTGACAAAATCCACGTCACAATATGTATGTATCCTTGCGGACTAGATCGAAGTCCATATAGATCAGTGTGTCCGAAATTCCCTGTGGGAAACATTGTAAATTATCGGCCTCGTGGTCTTATATGTATTTTATGTATCTCTAATCGCGAGTACGAAATAAACCACGAGTTTTAATTAAAGACAAAAATCAGTGTGAGCCTTCTCTAATCATTTTTCCCGAAAGTCACTCATCGTAGGCCTCTATCTCGCTAATTCGTTAACCCACATCATAAGAACCTCTCTAACGTTTTCTCTCATCACATTTTTTGGTCCTTTGAGCCGGATCGGTCGCGAATTGATTTGAACAATCTCTGAATCGTCGCGAATCTCGGGTAACGAATTAGTGGGTGAGTGACACGGCAGTGTTGTGAAAAGGCTTATCCGCAGCGTTACGGAAAACGCTAAAAGTGAAAAATCTCAGTGGAATCTAACTGAAAACGGTTAATTTCAAACTCGTATCCAAGGCACGGATTATCTCGTCGAGACTCGTAGTCAGTGTGTGACAACAATTCGAGTCTCGTGTGCGTGCAAGTAAGTGTGTCGCGTGCTTGTCTGTGTCTACCTCGCAGTGTCAACAGTCAGATTCCCGTGGAAGTGATTATTGATATCTCGCTATCATGTCGCTCAGTGAGTTAATCGATCGCCAAACCGAGCTTTTATGGCGCATCGCGCGCACGATGGAAAATCTTCAAAAGCTCGGGGAGGCCAAAACGACCTATGGTCAAGTACAATCGCGACTTAACGCTCTCGAGTCGAACTGGACAAAGTTCCAATCGAATCACGATCTAATGGCCAAACTGAAATCCGCTGCCGATGAAAAGCAGCTTCCATCAATCGAGCAGCGATCGTATTATTCAAAAAACTTTTTCGGGCAGTGCGAAAAAAAATACCTAGACTCGCGGGGAAACATGCTTGATCTCCTGGAGTCACTCAAACTGGCAACCACACAACACGAGTCTCGCGTGGAGGCATCTCGAGCCTCAGACGCCAAGCCAACTTTACGAAGGCTACCTCCTATCGCGTTGCCATCGTTCTCCGGTAGTTTTTCTGAATGGCAACCTTTCCACGATCTATTCAATTCAATCGTTCGCGAAAATGAACAACTCTCGGACGTGGAAAAACTCCACTATCTGAAAACTAGCTTGACCGGTGGGCCATCGCAACTAATCCGAAATATCGCTGTCACCGGTGACAATTTCTCTCGTGCCTGGAAAACTCTCGTGTCGTGCTACGAAAACAAGCGATTACTCACAAGCTCTCATCTCGGAAAACTCTTTGCGATTCCGCGAATCGGGAAAAAATCATCGGCAGAAATCAAACGTCTGCACAGCGATACCTGCGAAGCCATCGGCGCTCTGGAAGCACTCGGTCGCCCAGTCAAACAGTGGGATGACATCATAGTGCATATGACAATGAGCAAACTCGACTCGGGATCTCTTGAAGAGTGGGAAAAGCGCGTAAGCGAAACTCGTGACCCTCCAGCCTTCCAAGAGCTCGAATCATTCCTGCTCAGTCGCATCCACACTCTCGAGGCTGTGGAACAAGCCCAAGGCCAGAGTTCATCCACCAAAACGCAGGTCAAACCGTCAAAGGCAAACCGCTCGAACAAAGAAAGGACTTCATCGCGTCTCACAGTCTTTGCTTCAACTGCCTTGGTCCACATCCGGTAAAAGACTGCCGATCGGACAAGAGATGTCGTACCTGCGAAGGTCGACATCACACTCTCCTCCATCGAAGATCTTCCGCACCTACATCAGCATCTGGCAACGATGCTCCTCAAGGACAGGCTACCGCAGCTCAATCATCTCAGCTTCCGGCAAGCACCTCAGCACAGGTCAGCAGCCATGCTTCTCAATCGAGGAACGCACAGTGTTCACCAGTTCTCCTTGCGACAGCACAAATTCTCGTTTCGAATCCCGAAACAGGCGAGTGCATCACTGTTCGAGCCTTGTTGGATCAAGGCTCTGAAAGCTCGTTCATCTCCGAGGCACTGACGCAGCGATTGCGATCATCTCGGCGCCACGCTTCGATACCAGTCATCGGAGTTGGAGCTCAACAATCCGGAGTAACTCGCGGTGTCGCGACACTCCAGATAAAATCTCGGGTGAACACCGAATTCTCGTGCCGTGTGGAAGCATTCATACTTCCTCGCGTGACCTCATTCCTTCCATCGTTCCGAATTCTCGTGGAAGACTGGCCTCATCTACAAGGTCTCACTCTCGCAGACCCTAGCTTCGCTAAACCTGGTCAAATTGACGTTATCCTCGGCGCCGATGTTTATGGCCACGTGCTCATCCAAGGCATACGGAAGGGAGCTCCTGGCACACCAATCGCTCAAGAAACCCAGTTCGGATGGGTATTATCGGGTCCTGTTTCGTCAGAAGCAACAAGCTTCTCTCATACCGCGGTTCAAGGGCTGCAGTGCTCCTTGGATCACGAGTTAACCGATCTCGTACGGCGTTTCTGGGTACAAGAAGAAGTATCCATTCCGGTCGCGCTTACGCCTGACGAAGAAAGCTGTGAAAAGCACTTCCGCGAAACAGTTTCTCGCGATTCGACCGGTCGCTACATCGTTCGGTTGCCAATCAAAGACAGTTTGGTCGATCTCGGAAACTCACGTATTCCCGCGCATCAAATGCTCCTACGGGTGGAGAAACGATTCGTGAGTGACGCGAAGCTCAAGGAAGCCTATTCGAACTTCCTTCGCGAATATCGTGACCTCGGGCACATGTGTCGCGCTCCCAGTGGATTAAACAGTGAGACTCGCGTGTTTTATCTACCGCATCACGGTGTCACGCGCGAGTGCAGTTCAACTACAAAGTTACGTGTAGTGTTCAACGGGTCTCAGAAAACTGAAGTAGGACTCTCTCTAAATGACAATCTCTACGTCGGCCCAAAAGTGCAAACAGACCTCGCCGACGTTCTCATGCGGTGGCGACAATATCCTGTCACTTTCTCCGCAGATATCGCCAAGATGTACCGACAGATTCGGGTGCACCAAGACGACTGGGATCTACAGCGGATCCTTTGAAGAGAAAACTCACAGCTCCCAATCGAGGAGTATCAACTTTGTACGGTAACGTATGGTCTCGCCAGTGCTCCATATCTGACAATACGTGTCCTTCACCAGCTCGTTCAAGACGAAGGGCAAGGTTATCCTCTCGCAAATCGGGTCATTATTGACAATACGTATGTTGACGACGTACTTTCGGGGGCAGACAACCCACTGCAAGCTCGCGAAAAAATCCTACAACTCAATCAGCTGCTCAAGGCGGGCGGCTTCGAACTCAAAAAGTGGACGTCGAGTCACCCCGAAACTCTTGTGGATATTCCACCAGGCGATCAGGAAATTGCAAAACAGCAGAATCTTGACCAAAGTCCATTTTTTCGTGCGCTCGGTTTCATGTGGAGACCCGAGATCGACTCGTTTGCGTTTGCACCTCAACTTTTCAAGGGTGAATGCATCCTTACAAAAAGAAAGATTCTCTCGGAAACTGCTCAGCTGTTCGATCCTCTCGGTTGGCTCTCGCCAATTACGATCCGAGCCAAGATTTTCATGCAATTGCTGTGGGCAATGGGCCTCAGCTGGGATGAGCCACTTCCCGAATCACTCGCGTCGCGCTGGAACACCTTCCGACAAGAGCTACAAGACGTCGTGCTCATCACAATCCCTCGGTGGATCGGGCTCGGCTCAGAGTCTCCAGCTGTGAAGATTCACGGCTTCGCGGATGCTTCTCAAGAGGCAATCGCGGCGGTGATATATTTGCGAACGTACAGGCCTGCACATTAATGGTGTATACATGAACATAGCTGCGGTTAGATTTCCGCATCGTGTATCGTGGTTCCAGCTCGCACCACGGAGCAGACGACAAGCAGACGCTATTTCGCTGAACGAGCGTATGCGTGCCCAACACACAACGCAACAATGACAACAATTCATTTATTCCTTGCATCCCTAGCAGATGGCGCATGACGTCTGCTAAATATCGACTGTGGGCGCATGGTGACACTAGTGGAGTTTAGTTCATGTTACGTGACGCTGATTTTTTTGGATACACCATTAATGTGCAGGCCTGTACATCGACACTCACGAAGTGCGCGTTTTGTTGATGTGTTCAAAAACAAAAGTCGCGCCTCTTAAAAAAGTGACAATTCCGCGTCTCGAACTGTGTGCCGCGCTCCTTCTTGTCAGACTCGTGCGCCACGTGGAAAGCACTCTCAATCTCACGAATGCTCCGGTTCATCTGTGGTCGGACTCGACGGTCGCCCTCGCGTGGATTAAAAGTCACCCCTCTCGTTGGAAAGACTTTGTCCGCAATCGTGTCACCGAGATACAATATTTCGCGCGCGCTCGGTGGCATCATATATCGGGTTCGGAAAATCCAGCGGATCTCGCATCTCGCGGCGCCTCTCCAGAACAAGTTCGCGCCTCGGAACTCTGGACTCGTGGTCCATCGTGGCTAGCCAAGCCTTCAGTCAGCTGGCCGTTCGCATCTCCCACATTGAAGGGAGACGAACCCCTCGAAGAAAGGAAACAAGTAGCAGTCCATCACCTCGCGGCATCTGATCCGCCACCAATCTGGGATCTCGTCGATCGTTATTCATCGTTAACGAAATTGTTGAGAATCACCGCTCTCTGCAAACGTGCTGCGAATTCGTTCTTATCAAACTCGATCGCGAAATCTCGTCAGGAGAAGGTCTCGCGCGGTCCAATCATGACGTTGGAACTAGAGAACGCTCGTATCTTCTGGGTCGCGACAATCCAGAAGGCTTACTTTGGAGCCGAGATCAAATTGGTCAAACAAGGTTCGCGTCTCACTCGCCGCTACTCACTCTATCGGCTCGCCCCATTCGTGGACCGGAACGGACTACTAAGAGTTGGAGGATGATTGCAGCAATCGTTCCTAGCTTACGACGAGAAGCACCCTCTCATTCTCTCTCGTGAATCGTCATTAACCGCGCTGGTCATCGATCATTATCATCGAACGACTCTCCATGGGGGACCACAGCTCATTCTCGCCACTATCCGACAACGCTTCTGGATCATCGGTGGCAGGGTACCGGTCCGTTCGCACATCCATCGCTGCGTTTCATGTGCTCGACAACACGCTACTCTTAGCGTCCAGCAGATGGGCCAGCTTCCTTAGTCTCGCGTTTCTCAGGCAAGACCCTTTTTGCACTCTGGCGTCGACTACGCGCGGCCATTCGCAATTCGAGCTTCTCGTGGGAGAAATCCAGAAACGTACAAAGGATACATCGTGGTCCTTGTATGTTTCTCCACATCGGCAGTTCAACAGCAATCATTGGAGGTAGGGAAGGGGCTGGAGGGATGGGGGGCCACCCGCCCACCCACTTCCCCCCCTTCCTCCAGGGGGTTACTTGGACTAAGTCCACTGCTTGAATGAAACTGGTTCATCTCGACGTTTCGGGCGCTGAAATCTGCTCCCGTCCTCAGGAAGAAAGTCTGTCGACTTCCCACGAAAGAGTGATCAAATTCCGCGCTAACCGGTACATATATAGGCTGGTTGCCAGTGGCGCCCGCTATGATTGGTGGGGCTGCCTCGGCTTACTCATGACTTCCTTCACCTCATCCCTGTACAAAGGTAACCACAGTTTATTAAGTTCTATGCTGGGTTGACTTACAGCACTCGGTGTGACTGCTATACAGGCTGACTCCTTCAGCTTCCGTTTGATAGGATCGGATTCCTTCAACAATATGCGAGTATCATCCCATTGGAATGGTGTTCATTCTCCCAACCGCAACCCAACCGTTCATTCTCCGCACGAATACCGGAAGAACAGCGGGATGAACTGCGCTACAGACTCAAATCTACCCTGGAAAAAGCCTCAAAGGTGGAACCTTTGCCCAATATAAACAGGAAGGAACGGCTAGCGATTCAAACACTGAAGCAGGACAGGTCTATAAAGATATTACCGGCCGATAAAGGTAACGCCACAGTAGTCATGGACGCGGACAGCTACGAAGAGAAGATCAACCAGGTGTTACAGAAGGGTAAGTACAGTTTGTTGAAGAAAGACCCCACCACTAGCCATGAGGGCAGGGTGTACAGAACACTGAAGAAACACAGCGGTGCACTGAGTGATAGGCTCAGAACACGGCTGACGCCGCATCATAGCAAACCACCCCATCTGTACGGCTTACCGAAAATCCACAAGGTTGAAGTACCGCTTAGGCCAATTGTCAGCTCGAGGAACTCGCCGTGTTATGCATTGGCTAAGTACCTCGTACCAATTATAAGACCACTTATTGGAAAGAGCTCGTCGTACGTTAAAAATTCCTTGCATTTTGTAGAACTGATGCGTAACCAAAGGGTACTACCCGGAGACGTCTTGGTGAGCTTTGACGTTGAAAGTCTATTTACTAACGTCCCCACCTTAGAAGCACTTAAGGTTGCCAGGGATAGGTTCGAACAGGACCTGACGTTGAAGGAGAGAACTGAACTGAGCGTGGAAGGTATTATCGAACTACTCGGTCTGTGTTTAAACACCACCTACTTTCAGGTGTCAGACAAGTTTTACAAGCAGGACGAAGGCATGGCAATGGGTTCCCCCCTGTCGCCAGTAATGGCGAATCTATACATGGAACATTTCGAAGAACTGGCCTTACGAACGGCAAAACTCCAACTATCCTTGTGGGTCCGATATGTTGACGACATCTTTGCAATTTGGCCGCATGGAAAAGTGGAGCTACAGGCTCTCGAAAACCACATAAACAACATAAGGGAGTCGATCCATTTCACAATGGAAAGCGAAGACAACAATACGCTCCCATTTTTGGATACACTGGTAGAGAGAGGGTGGGAAAATAACCTGCAAACAAGCGTGTACCGGAAACCCACGCACACCGGAAAATATCTGGATTATCAGTCGAACCACTCAGGCAGCACGAAGAAAGGTGTAGCGCAATGTCTGATGGATCGCGCGTTTCAGATTAGTACGACGCCAGAAGGTCTAAGGAAGGAACTAGAAATTGTGCGGAAGACCTTACGAAATAACGGCTATCCGGATAATGTCATTCAAAAAGTGCAACAGAAAGCGCAGCACCGTACCACCAACGCACAGAGAATGAGGTCAGAACACTCCGTGAACGTCAATAACCGGATTTCTGCCATGACGATCCCTCACATAGCGGGGACTGCGGAGAAGATCCGCCGCATATGCAGTGCATATAACGTTGAGGTACGTTTCAAATCAACGTCCACTTTGCGTGGCCTGTTGACAGAAACCAAGCCCCGACAAACTGCGCAAGAAAGCAAGGGATGTGTGTACGGAATTCCATGTCAATGTGGGGACGTGTACATCGGCGAAACTGGAAGGCCCTTGAACATCCGCATCCAGGAACACCGGAAAAACGTTAAAATGTGTGAACGATCAAAATCGAGATTGGCCGACCACGCTTGGGAGAATGAACACCATTTCCAATGGGATGATACTCGCATATTGTTGAAGGAATCCGATCCTATCAAACGAAAGCTGAAGGAGTCAGCCTGTATAGCAGTCACACCGAGTGCTGTAAGTCAACCCAGCATAGAACTTAATAAACTGTGGTTACCCTTGTACAGGGATGAGGTGAAGGAAGTTATGAGTAAGCCGAGGCGGCCCCACCAATCATAGCGGGCGCCACTGGCAACCAGCCTATATATGTACTGGTTAGCGCGGAATTTGATCACTCTTTCGTGGGAAGTCGACAGACTTTCTTCCTGAGGACGGGAGCAGATTTCAGCGCCCGAAACGTCGAGATGAACCAGTTTCATTCAAGCAGTGGACTTAGTCCAAGTAACCCCCTGGAGGAAGGGGGGGAAGTGGGTGGGCGGGTGGCCCCCCCTCCCTCCAGCCCCTTCCCTACCTCCAATGATTGCAGTGCATCACCATTGCTAACAACTTTCAGTCAACATCGGCAGTTCACCTCGAGCTAGTCTCGGACTGCACGACGGAAGCCTTTATCGCAGCGTATAAGCGCTTCACCTCGCGACGCGGAATCTGTTCTACTATCGCAAGTGATTGTGGAAAGAATCTCGTTGGCGCCGATGCTGAACTTCGTCGTCTACTCGCGGCATCATCAAAAGAATCCGCTCAGATCGCTGACATCCTCGCTTCACACGGAACACAGTGGCGCTTCAATCCTCCGTCAGCACCTCATTTCGGGGGTAAATGGGAGGCCGGGGTGAAGTCAGTGAAGTTCCACCTCAAGAGGGTAATCGGCAAAGCCAAACTAACCTTCGAGCAATTCGAAACCTTTCTCGCGCAAGTGGAAGCTACTCTCAACTCGCGACCACTGTGTGCACTCTCGGACGATCCAACCGCCTCGGGTGCCTTAACGCCAGGGCATTTTCTCATAGGCACAGCTCTGAATATCGTGCCAGAACCCTCGCTTGCGGACGTACCCGTCCAACGCCTCTCGCATTGGCAACACTCGCGCCAAATGCTCGAACATTTTTGGAAACGTTGGAGTACGGAATACCTCCAGGTGTTTCAACATCTGCCGAAGTGGCAATCAATCAACGGAAACATCGACATCGGAGCCATCGTTCTCATCAGGGATGAGAACCTACCACCATCAGTCTGGCCACTCGCGAGGGTAATCGACGTCCACCCAGGATCGGATGGACTAGTTCACGTAGTGACAGTGAAAACCAAATCGTCGGTTTTGAAACGACCGATAGTAAAATTGTGCGTGCTACCGGTTAACACTCAAAATGAGCCCCCCACGGCGGACGGTGCATCATAGTTTCGCAATCGTTGAACGATAGCGAGGCGGGCGGTATGTTCGGGCAAAGTGGTTCGATCGCGTAGATCAGCTGGACGGTCAGTATCTATCGATCGCACACACACCATCGTGTGGTGTTTACCTCAAATCTGACTATGAAGTCCTACCGCGCATCGAGCGCAAGAACTATCATATGTATATGGAGCATTCCATGCCAAATCGACCACTTCTGAACCCGACCCCTTTCGATTTGGCTGAAACTTTTTTATCTTTTTCTACCCCACTAAAGACGGTCCTCATAATTTTTTCAAATTTTTTTACCCAACCCAAAAAAATTCGCTCTTTTTTTTCAAACAGCCATAACTTCTTCAAAAATTGACTAATCGGGATGTTTTTTTTTTCAAAAGTTTCGTTTTGGAATGTCCTTTTCAAAGAAAAATACAAATAAACTTTCAGATGTCAAGTTCTATGAAATATCTGACTTTTTTGAGAAAAATCGTCAGTTTTTCGAAGTTCGCCATTTTTAATTTTTTTTTTTCTGATTTCCAAAAAAACTTTGATTCATTCTGTGAATAATGCCACTAGGTCCAGAGTGGGCCGACTTCTCCTTGCATTTTTTTTTTTTTGAGGAAAAAAAAATGTTCATTTTTTCTCAATTGTTCATTTTTTCGATTTTACAAGCCTTCGTTTAACAATCTTTCTACAAGCTTCGTTTTCAAAATCGAAAAAATAAACAATTAAGAAAAATGAAAAGTTTTTTTTCCTAAAAAAAAAAATAGAAGGAAAAGTCGGCCCACTCTGGACCTAGTGGCATTATTCACAAAATGAATCAAAGTTTTTTTGGGAATCAGAAAAAAAAAAATTAAAAATGGCGAACTTCGAAAAACTGACGATTTTTCTCAAAAAAGTCAGATATTTCATAGAACTTGAGATCCGAAAGTTTATTTGTACTTCTCTTCGAAAAGGCCATTCCAAAACGAAACTTTGGAAAAAAAAAAAACATCCCGATTAGTCAATTTTTGAAGAAGTTATGGCTATTTGAAAAAAAAAGAGCGACTTTTTTTGGGTTGGGTAAAAAAATTTGAAAAAATTATGAGGACCGTCTTTAGTGGGGTAGAAAAAGATAAAAAAGTTTCAGCCAAATCGAAAGGGGTCGGGTTCAGAAGTGGTCGATTTGGCATGGAATTACCCATATGTATATATGTATGTATCCTTGCGGACTAGATCGAAGTCCATATAGATCAGTGTGTCTCGAAATTCCCTGTGGGAAACATTGTAAATTATCGGCCTCGTGGTCTTATATGTATTTTATGTATCTCTAATCGCGAGTACGAAATAAACCACGAGTTTTAATTAAAGACAAAAATCAGTATGAGCCTTCTCTAATCAATTATCCCGAAAGTCACTCATCCTAGGCCTCTATCTCGCTAATTCGTTAACCCACATCATAAGAACCTCTCTCACGTTTTCTCTAATCACACATCCAACGTAATACTCTGCTCGCCACACTCCAGCAGTTCGAACGTCGGCTCCAACTTTGCAATGAGACGGGGGAAAATGTGTTAAAACATTTTATAAATTCATAGAACACCCTTGCTTATACCAGAGAGGCTATTCACTGCCAAATCTCGTGACACAGTGATTGCTGATTTCACGTAATTTCAGGATGATTTCACGTGATTTCAGGATGATTTCAGGATGATTTTCAATGATTTCTTGAAGTAGTTGATTTCATGTGATTGCATGAGAATTTCTCGGTGATTTCACGATTTCATATGATTTATGTGATTTCGAGTGATTTTACCTATCCATGTAATAGGGTACGGGAGCATTGTGCTTAATCAAATCTCGGTGTCAAATAAAACGCGACAAAAGAAGTGAAATATAAGAATCATGTAATTTTTCATAACAAATAGTATCAGTAAAAATAATTTATTTATTTAATCAAATATAGAAACAAAGTACATCTCGGACATAAAGCTCAGTAAATTATATCAATATGTGATTGTGATGTGATTTCACTAATTGCACGTGATTTCTTTCGAAATCATTTGAAATCACTGAAATCTCAGCATTTTATTGATTTTACTTGACTTCGACCGATTTCATGGGATTTCATGGGATTTCCAGCATGATTTCTTTCTACAGAGATGATCTGTGGAAAGTTATAAGCCGTGTGGGTATGCAACCGGTGTTTCACTACGAAATGGCAACGCTGTCGATGCGAGAGTCGAATGAGTCGAATGAGTCGAATGACCGTATCTACAGACGACGTAACGGCAGCTGTCATTCTGCGGGGTTATAACCTAATAATGTTCGAAATAAACCGATATTGACATCCGCAATTACCTGAATAACCCATTACACTTTCTTAAGAAAGAATATTTAACGTTGTATTAAGGAACTGTAATTACAAAATCTAAATCTGACAATTATTTATAACCCTCATTCTAACCTAACGAGATGACAGCCGCAGAATGACAGCTGCCGTTACGTCGTCTGTAGATACGGTCATTCGACTCATTCGACTCTCGCATCGACAGCGTTGCCATTTCGTAGTGAAACACCGGTTGCATACCCACACGGCTTATAACTTTCCACAGATCATCTCTGTATAGTGACACAATGATTTCAAGAATAAATAGCTCCTCGGTAAGATAAATTATCAGGATATAAAAAAATGTCAGCCAATTAGAATTTATTTAAACTGCCAAATTTATGTTCTATTTGTTCTCACTACTTTGCCGGCCTAATTTTTTAAACACTTTTGAAATAAAAATCGTAGAAAATCTATCTTAGCTTTAGTCTCTAGCTCTATTCTTCACCGAAATATTGAATCCCCTGAAATTGTGTCGTAGGTGCGCCCATTCACTCATGATATTTTTCTGAACGCTCATCTGCACCGTTGATAACAATTTACAGAGTCCGTGACAATTGTGAAAAAAACAAATCTGCGAACAGTATGGAATAAAAAACCCGAAATTTTTCTCTTTCTAGATTTTCCGCATGATAGCTCTAAATAATATTGATAAACTAATTGCTATCAACAATGTCATGAACATTCTCATTGATGCATAAAATCCTCTATATTTTACTATTACTGGAAAGATTAAAAAAAGCCGAATCGTTAGCGGGTATTTTATCGATGATCAAGTGCCTTTTTTACAAAGGCCTACAATCTAGGGCTGTACAATTAATCGATTAATCCACGTAATCAATAAATTGTTTTTTCGAATAATCAATTATTTGATTATTCGAAATTTGAATTAATTGTTTTCCCGATTGATCGATTAAACGACGTTTTGAATTGATTATTTCTCTCGATTAATCGATCAATTCGAAGTTTTGTTTTAATGTTTCTTTATTCAGTGGAAGTTGATATTCCATTCTTTAGGGCGTCAACCTTTTTGTTCATATAGTTTATCAGTTATAATAAAAAATAATCAGCTGTCAATAATTTATCATTGAATTATTGCGTTAAAATTTATCATTAAATTAATAACTGATTATTTTTCATTACAACTGACAAACTACATATTGTAATACAGCGAGGGGTCTGGTTTCCTTAATAGTCGAAAATAAGAAAAAGTAAGATCGGTGCAGCTGCAAAAATCGAGACTAGGGCGGTTGAAGAGTGCATAATTTCAGTATTTATTTTTTTCGATTCGGTCCGTAATCAAAAACTTCACACGCGATTTCCATTGCAGAAAAATCGTAGATATCTGAAATATTTTTTTCTCGAAGATCGGTACAGATGCAAAAATCGAGACTACGGCGGTTGAACAGTGCATAATTAGTGCATAATTTGAGTATTTATTTTTTTCGATTCGGTCCGTAATCAAAAACTTCACACGCGATGTCCATTGCAGAGAAATCGTAGAAATCTGAAATATTTTTCTCCCGAAGATCGGTACAGATGCAAAAATCGAGACTAGGGTGGTTGAAGAGTGCATAATTAGTGCATAATTTGAGTATTTATTTTTTTCGATTCGGTCCGTAATCAAAAACTTCACACGCGATTTCCATTGCAGAGAAATCGTAGAAATCTGAAATATTTTTTTCCCGAAGATCGGTGCAGATGCAAAAATCGAGACTACGGCGGTTGAAGAGTGCACAATTAGTGCATAATTTGAGTATTTATTTTTTTCGATTCGGTCTACAATGAACCCGTGGGGGGGCTGTCCGTCCGTACCGTCAGCCCACCCACCGGAAATCGTGTTTTCCCGCTAAACGGAAAAAGTGCAGAGTTTTTCTTTGGCGGCAATCGAAAGTGCATAACAAGCGCATTATTATGTATAGTAGTGTCTACAAAAGAATAACTGACTACAATCCGTACCGTGAACAAGACGTATACGTCAAAAAAGTCGAATGTGGAAACCATTTGATAAGAAATGTCGGGAGCAAAGTGAAAGAACTTGCAAGGAGAAAAGGAATACCCGGCCCCCTACGTAGGAGGATAACTGACAGTGTACCGAGATTCAATGTCTGTAACGCGGCAAAAGCCACGACCCGTATTTAATGATAAGATATTATGTAAGGCGCGCGCGCCATCTAACGTTCGCGCGGTCAACAAGGGCACACGCCATCTACCACCGTGCAACTAACTACAGTAAACGCCATTTTGTCAAAATTCGCTCTCGCTAACAAAGTAACATCCAGAATTGACTAGAGGGGGAATAAAATACGATTTAATTAGAGAAAAAGAACATATCTCTCGAGGTATACTAAAGTGAGAAGCTAGCGGGGTTGTTTCGACCTCACCGCCTGTCCGACCATCTCGGTATATCTGTTGTTTTTTAATTACACAGCTTCGCTTAAGAAGTGGGGGATAGCTAGTGGTATTGTCTCGGCAATACTACCTGTCCTTCTTCCCATTTCTCACAAGCACAGCTGATGCAGTAGAATCAGTAAATTCATGTTTTGTCTTTTAATTCACTTATTCATTTTTAATTAGCTTCTAGATAAATTCTCCTTCAAATAAAAACCTAGGATAATAAAATCCAGTCAACTCAAAGTTACGAAATAGATATCGTTATAAAGCCGAGACAGGCCAATTATTCAGAATCCTCCTCATATAATTTCACTGTTCACTTCAAACAATATAAAATATATGTACTAGTTATAAGTAAACTCACGGTTGATAGCGAGTAAAGTCAATCCCAATAGAATATAGAAGTCCTAAAACAATAATTATAGGCAAGATTCACTCATATTTATTTTAATGTTAAAAACATATGTACTAGTTATAAGTAAAATCACGGTTGACCGCGAGTAAAGCCAACTCTTAGAAGTCCTAAATAATAATTATAGGCGAGATTCACTTATATATGTTTTAATAAATGTTAATGTTAAAACCTTAGGAATAAGTCAATACATTCAATTTTATGAACACACAAGTAAACGTATCGTTCTTAATAAATATCATATTTTTTGTTATAAATGTACTAATTAATTGAACCACCTTCCATAATTCTAATAAACTAAAAGTAGGCCCGCGGATTAACTTCCAAACACCCTGAGATTAAGAGACTACGTCGGCACTTCGCCGATATAGATAAGTAAAATATTAGAGCATGACTCATGTCGCCATCAGAAAAGCTGTTCAGTATAGACTGCAGCAGAGTATGTCGTCAACTGAGACGAACAACATGCTGAAAAAAGACATTCTAAACATTCCTAGTCACATTTTTGGAGAACATGCAAAATGTGCCTCTATTGGGTATTTCTGTAACGGTGTACCCAAATTAAATGAGGAGAATGTTGTTCCGGAAATGAAAAGATTAGGGCTGTTCGATGCACTGGAAGACACTGTGTCACGCCTCAGCCATCATACTGATAGCTTGCTGTATAACGTAAATAACAATACTGTTGAATCGTATAACGGCATAGTAGCTAAATTCATAGGTGGAAAGTGCATCAACTTCGGCAAGAGAAGTTCTTATAAGGCGCGGAGCCTAGGAGCTGCTGTACAATTCAACAGTAAGAAAGTTGTAACGCGCTTCAGAGAGGTGACAGGTAAAGAGCCATCACAAGTAGCAAGCGTCATAGAGAGTAACAGAGCGAAGTGGGCAGAGTTGCATAAAGAACGCATCGCTCGTGCAAAAGAAACTAACGTCGTCAGACGGGCAGAGCCGACACCGCAAACAGCGGACAAAGATTACGGTCCAAGCTCAGAAAAAATAGATTTGAGTGAGGAAGCGTATGTTGCTGAACTTGATCGACATACCGCAAGATTAATAGCTTTTCAACAGAATCGAATTACTCTAGAAAGGGAAACTGTTGATCAGGCGAATAGCACGTAGTGGATATCTACGAGACGAAAGCTGCTTACCGCGTCTAAATTCGGCAATGTATGTCACATGCGAAAAAATACGTCGTGTAAATCTACCGTGCAGGCAATATTATATTCAAATAATTTGAATAATGTACCTGCTGTAGAATACGGACGAAGAAACGAAAAACACGCTCGCTTCGACCTCGAAAGACAAGCAAATGTCCAGGTGCGCAAATGCGGTTTATTCGTGGACACCGAAATTCTTGGCTTGGGTGCTTCACCTGACGGTCTCATCGGTGATGATGGAATTGCAGAAATAAAATGTCAGTATTCCGCTCGCGAGTTAACACCAGACGAAGCTATTGCCCAAAATAATATCTCTGTACGTAAAGTATTTAAAAATGTCGATGCTACTGAGATGAATGAGAATCACGAGTACTATTATCAGGTACAAGGGCAGCTACACATTACTGGGAGAGACTACTGTCTCTTCATGATGTGGACGCCAAAGGGTTCGAAAATCATAAAAGTAGCCAGAGATGACGAAGTTTGGAATCAAAAAATGAAATCTTGTCTGATACAGTTACATAAACACTGTTTAGTTCCTGAGATAGTGGACAGTTGCTATGTTAGGAGTATGCCTATAAGGGACCCACCTTACATACTCCAGGTACAGCAAGTAGCCGCCAAGCGAAAGCAAGAGAATCAAGCAAAAGTGGTAGCGAAGAAATAACAAAAAAAGGTAGATGAAGGGGATCCGCGCTAAATTCTAGCGCGATGTCACTCGTGACGGCGTGTGCATATATGTATTGCGTTGAATTTCGCGCAAGGAAAATGCAAACGCTTGAAAAGTGAAATCGTACATATATATTGCGTGCAGAAGCGCGCAATGTGTCGGTACTTACTTTCGAGCTGAAGCTATACGTGCCGCCTAAATATTGCGTTGAGATATCGCGCAAGTCGCGAGCATGTGTAGCAAAACAGCCGTATAATATATATACATATACACAAATATTGCATGCAGAAACGCGCAATGTGTCGGTACTTTCGAGCTAAAGCTATACATGCCGCCCAAATATTGCGTTGAGACATCGCGCAAGTTGCGAGCATGTGTACCAAAACAGCCGTACCCATACATAGAATGGTTTGTCCGGCAGCACTTACATATATTGCGTAGATTTTCGCGCAATGTAAGATGCAAGCAATCGCACCACTTTTGCTATCACCCGTGTACCCCCTACCTGATGGAAGACATCCCACCACCTTCTCGTGGTTTCCGTCGAGCATTAGCACTTGTACTGCAACGGTGACTCCAGAGCTATCACCGCGCTCTACGGCGTTCCTGTGGCTAAGCTAAATTTTCAACAAATAACTGCGATATTCGATATTGTGTTGGGCGCCAGACGCGAATGCGTCGATTTACAAAGAAATCCACAAAAAGCAGCGATACCAGACAAAAACGAAGATATCGGAACGACGGCCTCGATGGCACAGCTGGCTCAGATTTTCAGCGATAATAGTAGAGGGGCGGGGTACACCTTATTTTAAATACAGTAAATTGTCGGAAATAAATTCGAAACACCAGATAAATCCTTTAAACAGTTAAAGATACGGTACACGCGGTACAATCAATTACAATCAAAAAGGTATTTCTCAATAATCAGCTTCGCTTAGCGAAATAGCAAATATTCTAGAACAACAGAACTGCGGGAATAATAGTTTTTAATACTCAAAAAATACCAAATCTATCGAGTCTGAGTCCGCTTTAGCGGTATGAAAACAAAGTTAAGCTGGCTAGCTAGCGAACGCCTGAGAAGCGATACAAAACAAACTATTATACTACTTTTTAGACTGCGTATCACCGAGCGATACGATACTCAAGCAAATAGGCCCTACTGCGTCGCTAGCGATATTATAAAAATGATCTAAGATATTCAGACTCAAGTAGCGGTACAGAAGACTTGAACAATCGATATTCTAAATTATAACAAAAGGTTCATCGAAAGAAAACTGCGCAAAATACTACTGGATTAACCCGAAGGTTCGCAAAAGATATTCTACTGGCTCGATACAGAATAATTTACTCGATACAGAAGGTATCGAGCGGAAAAGCGTCAATAAGCGATATTGACCAGAAAATCTACGGAATTTATTTAATTAACAACTTAATCTATGACAACTACGTTCAGCCAACCCTCGGGGAGTTGGTAAAATAGTTAGCGACACACCAGGCAAGATAATACGGAATATACGATACAGAAAAGCATAGAAAATCACATAAAGCAAATAAATAGCGAATTACATGCGTAATATAGCAGAAAAACAAGCTAACAATTAGCGGTAAGTAAGCGGTAGCAGAAAATAACGCAAAGCGATAATAAAGCGACTAAGCGATAGATAATCCGACAAATCCAACTAACAAATTCAAATAGCAAAATACAATCAGCCACGAAACTGTTGGGCTGAACTTCCTTTCTTTAATATTCTAACTTACTACTAAATTGACTAACCTACGATATAAATGTGCGAACCACGTAGCACTGCGGCTACGCACTACCCTAAATCTACGATATTTAAGGAAGCTCAGCGGGACTTTCGTGGATTCACAAGCTATCAGATCTTAAAGACCTTACCTTTCGTTGAGTCTGCTACTCGTTCACACTTAACTAACTTTAACTAACTTTGTCTTTTTAACTTAAACTTTTAACTTAACACCCGCACAGCGGTACGATAGTAAGAGTCCGTGAAGCGGAATTAGGTTTGGCGGAAACTAAGCGAGAGAGAGCGGTAATCAGTAACACGTCTTTCCAGTTCAATTGCCGAACGTAGAAGTGACGAACGTCTTCCCGATTTTCGGTATCGGGGTGCCTAACGTTACTGACCATGGGGTGGGGGATCGTACGAGACGTCTCTCTATGCCTGATTGGCTAGCTAAATACCTGACGGTAATTCGCACGATCAGCTCGTCAGCTGATGCGTGCGCGGTGTCGATTCCTTGCCGAGCGGCAAGCGGCAGGCGATAGATGCGGTAGGATGCAGTTTCTGCGGTAAGATGACCTTGGGAAGGAGTGATCTTGGGCTCTAAGATGCGGTATCGTCCTTACGCCACTACTTTCTGCGGGATTCGCACTGTCGGGCTCAGCAGCACTGTTGACAGCCTCCTGACAGGACCTGGTGCACTCGTGGCCTGCCAGGAGCACGTGGGACGCTATCCTCGCCCCTCTCCGTGGCTCGTCCTTTCGGAAATACGTTACGTCGTCCAGACGTCGATGATAGCGGCAGGATCGCTACGATGGTCTCTGGTGCGGTAGCGGGAGACTGTAGCGTTAGCGTGCAGTCCTATACGCCGTCGTTGCAATGCCAGTCGCACGCGGTAGCGGTATTCTGCTGGCGTGGAGTCGAGATAACCCTGTTTTCACAGCGAGAATACCCCAAGATCCACATCCTTCCCTCCAGTTGTTAGTAGCACGACCCGGGGATGCTCTCATCCCGGGCTTCGTACCGTGGAGGCCTCTGCAGTGGCGGTATGTCGAGGTCATCGCGGTATCTGCTATCCTTCTGCGGGAGTCTTCGTGCGGTAGCGATACGTCGTCTTCTCTTTCTCTTTCTCTCTCTCTCCGTCGTACATTAACAAAAAAGTACCTCAAATTACTATTTGTTCAAAAGCTACTATTTGTCCGTGGTGTGCCGCTATTTTCCCGAGGGCGAGACGTGCTTCGCCTCTCTCTCGCGATATTGTTACTCTTTTCTGACTAAGTTACGGCGAAAAAGGTAGCCAGAAGGGCTCCTGTGACGGCAGCAGATCTGCAACGTCACAGTACATAATGCATGCATTATAACACTAAATCATTTATCGTAAGTAGAGGGGATAAGAGAGTTCTACAACATGAAAAACATAAAAAACACCCTTTTTTTTTATGAGTTTTTTATAATTTTTTTTTATAATTTTTTTTTTTAGTGAGAGAGATAGCTAGAGGTGCGAAGGTGGGGAAGGGGGGGGGGGGGGGGGGAGTTCTTTGGGTGAATGATAAGATGTTTGATTGACATCTCCTTTATTTATTTATTTCATTTAATTGGCGAAATCTGTAATGATAGTCCATTTAACAGCCTCCAGCAACGTGTTGTGCACGCTCCTGGGGCTGCAATGAGTGCTGTGTAGATATTCCGCCCATGCGACCACATTGTTTCCCCACCATAGAATGGGTTCGCCTCAACGACCACCACCATTTTCGAACTGTAAACTGTCTATTTTCATGAAAATTTCCAAACTGTGAACTTTCTACTTTTGTGAAATTTTCTAAACTGACTAATTATGCTTAGGTTGACACATAAAATTTTTACACCCTCAGGGTGTTTTTCACAATGCAAATTTCCAATTTCGCCATAGTGAAAGTACATAATTACGCTGAGGTAGAAGCACCGTTTCAGATTATACCGCATACGGGAGGTAGGATATATATGAGTCAATCCACGTCAAGCGGGACACCTTTTTGACCGCATGTTCTTAGAAATCGTCGTAATTTTTTTTACACATTCTCTGGGTAAAATAAATGCATGAAACATTTTTTTTTTTTTTTAACTCGAAGGGCTTAGAAGTTACAAGGGGTCGAATTTTCGGAAAAAGCACCAAAAACCGGAATCGCTGTCTTCTTTAAACGTTAATATCTCCGGTTTCCTTTGTCGTACAGACATCGGCAAAAACTCATTTTAAAGCTCTTGAATCGCACTTTCACGCTATCAATTTTTAATTCACCTGATAAATAATGTTCTATTTGTTATAAACAATTATATTTTTTAAACGTGATTTTCGAGATGATTACATCCTTCGAAAATTCTAAAAAAAAAAGAACGTGTTTCTTGATTCATTCTCTACGAAATCTGTAAGTTTCAAAATGGAACTCCGATGGAAACTATATTTAATAAGCGATTGATTCGTGCGGGACGTCGCGCGCGGCTGTCTACGCGGGCGCGCCGAGACCGAAGCTTGTTCTCTTCACATGCAAGGAATACAGGGGGGCTGTTATAGGTCTGAATTCATCAAATCAATTAATTCACAGAATTATTTATTCCATTTCATACTGAATATTCTACTCAAAACAATAAAAATATTAATACAGAACTAAAACGCTTAACTAAAATCTTAAAACACATCACAATTTCGAAACTAAAGTTCCTATAGTCATCAAAAATAAGTGGTAAATATAAAGTACTTTTTGATTCCATCAAATGGAATACGTCACAATATCATCATTCAATCAATTACGTACTAAATTAATCAACTAAAACCTATATTCAACTATATTACATATAAATAAAATCTTAAAGTGAGCCGCAAATTTGAATTTCTACTAATAGTTGATTTACTTGGAAACCAATGCTTCTACTGACTTCTGTGGGGATCATTCTGTGAGCATTATAAAAAAGAAGCTGTTGCATTACAAGCTCGATTTGAGAAAGCGAAGTTAGTAGGTACGTGGAACATTGATATTCCATTGTATAAAACCAATTTCAAAAAAATAAAAATAAAAAATTGTTGCCAAAAGATATTCGAATGCACAGAAGTCAGTAGAAGCATTGGTTTCCAAGTAAATCAACTATTAGTAGAAATTCAAATTTGCGGCTCACTTTAAGATTTTATTTATATGTAATATAGTTCTGAAATTTTTAATATAGCTTTTAGTTGATTAATTTAGTACGTAATTAATTGAATGATGATATTGTGACGTATTCCATTTGATGGAATCAAAAAGTACTTTATATTTACCACTTATTTTTGATGACTATGGGAGCTTTAGTTTCGAAATTGTGATGTGTTTGAAGATTTTAGTTAAGCGTTTTAGTTCTGTATTAATATTTTTATTGTTTTGAGTAGAATATTCAGTATAAAATGGAATAAATAATTCTGTGAATTAATGGATCTGATGAATTCAGACCTATAACAGTCCCCCTGCATTCCTTGCATGTGAAGAGAACAAGCTTCGGTCTCGGCGCGTCCGCGTAGAGAGCCGCGCGCGACGTCCCGCACGAATCAATCGCTTTTTAAATATAGTTTCCATCGGAGTTCCATTTTGAAACTTACAGATTTCGTAGAAAATGAATCAAGGAACACGCTCTTTGTTTTTTAGAATTCTCGAAAGATGTAATCATCTCGAAAATCACGTTTAAAAAATATAATTGTTTATAACAAATAGAACATTATTTATTAGGTGGATTAAAAATTAATAGCGTGAAAGTGCGATTCAAGAGCTTTAAAATGAGTTTTTGCCGATGTCTGTACGACAAAGGAAACCGGAGATATTAACGTTTAAAGAAGACAGCGATTCCGGTTTTTGGTGCTTTTTCCGAAAATTCGACCCCTTGTAACTTCTAAGCCCTTCGAGTTAAAATAAAAAAAAAAATGTTTCATGCATTTATTTTACCCAGAGAATGTGTAAAAAAAAATTACAAAAGAATCAGAAACATCGAGGGAAATTTTTGGCCAAATCCGTCCCGCTTGACGTGGACTGACTCATATAGGGAAAAAGCGTGCAATTTCGGGAAACTCAGTCAGTGTGTGATCTGCTGTTATTCGAACTGTGTATAAAAATAAAACTTTTACCATGGAGTTGATTGTTGACGTGCAGGGATTTGGCACATTCGAGGATAAATTTGTGGCGAAAGAACTGGCTGCTCTAAGTATTCGTACATCGGAGGAATATCAGCTGGGTCTGACTCGGATTCTTTTCAAACCACCGTACTCGCAAATGATTCTGCCGAGGGCGGTTAGAAATCAAAATGCCTGGCTGACACGACATTATCATGGAATGCCTTGGAATGTGGGGGAAACACCGTACAAGGATATGGAGATGGTTGTGAAAGGAATTGTGGCCGATGCATGTCGAATCTATGTGAAGGGGTTGGGGAAGAAGCGGTGGCTTGAGGGAATTGTCAAGGACAACTCAAAACTTGTGATTGATCTAGCAGAGTTGGGCTGTCAAACTTTCGAATGTTGCGACATGAGTCGAAAGTAGTCCGCTGGTATGGGGATTGTCATGGGGATGTGCCAGGGTACCGCTGTGCTTTAGAAAATGTGCAACGGTTAACGAGCTGGTATTTGGAAAGTGTCATGCCTGGTGTATATAAACCCCAGAGCTTCATCGAACTTTACTCACGTCTTGACTGCACGCCGAACCCTCAACATCAGCAATACAACCACCAATAGCAAGCTGATTCATCAAAGTTCTTGAGAGTTGGAAGGTATCGATTGAAAACCAGAAAAGGTGTTTCGGCGAATCATTTTCGTCCTTCATTCTTCAAAAATATTATGGTAGGATCCAGTCACTTATTCGATGCTAAGACAGTACACAAGAATGTACTCACCTTTCCAGCTCATAATCTAAGCGATCCCGATGTATTTCTTGTTCGGCAGTGTTTCGACAACCTTTGGGTTAAACGGTTGTATCCAGTATTGAAAGGCAGAATAAACGACTTATGAAAATTAACTATGGTGATCTCGAAAGAATCTGTTTCCTAATCGTCTCCCAGAAAATCCTATTTTTTTATCACCGAGAATCATGGAGAATATCTAAGGCTTTTATCAAACAAAAGGTAGAAATAATAATATTTTGATTATGTGCGCTAAAAGCAAATGAGTATCGGCATTGAAGCGTTGATTTAATAAAATGATTTTTCCTCATCTCTTTCTCTTGCTCTTATACAGAAAGGAGAAACAAAGAAAAAAACAATGGACTTTACACGACTAAATAACACCGCCTGTATGGAGAAGCTTCAGCAGGTGAAAAAGATGTCTGAACTTGAGGTTGGAAAGAAGTATGACATTACGGGGCTCAAGATGGTTCAGACGAAATTTGGTGTGGGAACCGTGACGACCATTGCCGACGAATTTGTAATATTTTTGCCCGGGCGAATTGTCAAATTTCTGGAGGAGAATCCAGAGCAGTTTGCTCAGATGGTTGATGCGGCGCGGGAGAAGCGTCTTCAAATCCTCTACCGAGGTGGACGATACAATAAATGTGAATTTAGCTTTAAAACGTGATGGTGGAGAAGGGTGGTGAACAAGAAATAAAAATATATACATATATCGAATACATATCATTTATTTATCTTATCCCTGCACATAGTTATTTTACATACTTGGTATTACTTATTAATTCTTAGAATGATACTAATTTTTTTACTGTACCGCTAATCGGATTGTAATCAATAATGCGATCGTGTATAATCATACAATAGGCTGAAGTGTTTGCTGGAAAGCTAACGTTAGTTTCAAATTCCAAACGAATATCCACTGGTCCACTTTTCAACGATTCATTCTGTTTTGAACAATCTATGGTGATGAGTGGGGCTTGGTTCAAAAATCGATTCTTTGACAGCAAGGGTTCGGATTCTTTGTCGTAGCATGATGGTTGAAAGTTTGTGTACATATCATAAAGAACGGCGAATTGATTATTGGCGATATCGAGATTCAAGTTTCCATAGGGATAGCACTGCGAGTTGAGGAACAGTTTCACATCTCTGATCATGCAATGATCAAATTCGCTAGCGTTTTTCTTCACATCATTCCTGCGTGTGGTCTGGAATCCCAGTATGACGTGTCTTGGTTTCTCCAGCTGTGTCGATGTTTTGACAACCCATACATGTCTCGTTGTCTGTGGTAGCAATGGATACTCGTACATTCCCCAAGAGCGAAAACTCATAGATATGGTTGGATCGGTGGCGATATAATTAAGCAGCTTTATCTTTGCATTATCAGCCAGTTTAACATATGGTAATAACCATTCAATTTTCTCCAGGGAAATTTTAACATTCTCCGTGGCTGTTTGAATTATAGCATTCAGATCGGTGTTTGATCGAGTCAGAATCAACTCATGTTTGGCATTAACGATGATTCTGTTATAATCTTCGGCAAATCCCAGTGAGAAATTCAATGGTATGACGACATCAAAGTATCCAGCGGCATTATTCAATTTAGCATCACCAATTAACCAGCCAGTGTTCTCCAGAAGATGTTGCTGTCCGGGTGTCAATGATAGGTATTCTTTTATAACACTCGTAATGCCAACATTCGTATTCTGATCAATCTCATGACCATTTAACTCATAACGCAATCCGCCAAATAAATGACACACAGCCATATTAACCAAGCTCGTAGTTGCAGCCACATTGGTATTATCATCTTTCGTAAGTCGTCCATATATATGAAGCGTGCTCTTGCTGGGTAAGACACACAAGTCTTGATTCTGAACGGTGATTCGAATTTCATCGTTATTTCTGAAGGAAGACGATGCGAATGGTTGATGCGCATGTATCTCATAGTGGGCAATCGATTCATCACACGCCACAGGGTTTTGTATTCTTATCATCTTCGCCATGGTATTATGCACAAAATACAACGAATTTTTATCCGCCAAAATTTTCTCGAAGTCGAAGACCTAGACTCTGAAGAAACTGTCCGTTTAGACGTGTCACTCGACACAGAGGTGCTCGACGACTGATGATGTTTGGCCATATTTTCTCACTTTTAAAGTCTGCACCGGAATTCTTAGTTTCAAATACGATGCCCATTATCTCACAGATTTCACATGTAGGCGTATCGTTATTGTTTCACCGCGAAAATTAATCAACTCCCCGTCCTGATCGACTATTCTCAATTGCATATGATGTATTGACGGAACGGCGATTGGTAGGTAAATGACGTAGGCTGGTGCTTCAACGATCTTATATCCAGGTGGGACGGATGGAAAAAATTCATGAATCGTGTGTACACGACGCTCGTTTATGTACGCACCTGTAGTTATATTACACTCGACTCGTATGGCATTGACTTTTAGTATGGTCACGGGTAATTCAGATTTATGGGAAATGTTACGCGCAAGACGACTGGGTTTGAATCCAAGTAATCGGCCTATAGAATCATGCGGTTCAAAGTTCACTATTTCATTGCATGTAATTTCACTATGCAGCTCGTTGTTATTGGCTTTTAGATCGAAGGTGATATCCCGAGGTAGTGTCTTCTTTAGATAATTTTCAATATCCTCAATTTCATGGCTACCCGTGGGTATTGAGAAAATTTCATCCACTGTAGTTCCTTGTCTGGTTATGTATCGCTTATTACATCCCTCATCAATATTTGGAATTGAATTGAATGTCAAGAGTTCAACGAGTCCGAGAACATAGTCTTTCGTCGGCGATAGTTCGATTGGTGGGAAATATTGGGCTTCCAGCACGGAGGATGCTCCCGATAGTGTCAACGTGAACGAATCGGCCATGACTGATGGTGTATCTTTGCATCTTATTCATTTTATAGTTGTTTGCTGAGAAATTTGAGACACAAGTGCCCGCAAATCACAGTGTTATACTCCTGATATCTCCTATGATTGTATTTCACGCTACCTACACCAAGATATTCCATAAGATCTTGAGGAGGTTGTAAATCACCGAAACTATCAAAATAAATGACATCGTCGCCATTTTTTCTATACGCCACCCAATGCGTTCCACGTCCGTTTTTATCGTCGAGATTAATAATTGCACATTCGCGCTTTCTTGGACCCGAATCGGGCAGATCATTTCGCATAAAAACACCGCGAAAATGTGTGATTTTCAGGGCTTTGGCATATTTCAGTAAATCGACATCAGTGAGAGCTCGGTGTGGTAGCTTTATTAGTTTTTTGCAGGTTTCAAATACAATCCCATACCCTTCTTGTGTGGTTTCAGGTATAGTCTCTTTCCCAACGCAATCGACTCCATTGTTGCATTATGACGCTTAGCCTCCTGTAATTGATGGCTATTAGCACGCGCCTCATTAACAACCTTTGCTATACCCGCAGCACCACCTGCTAGAGCATCAGTGGCGCTAAGGGCCGACAAAATTGGAATGAGAAACGGTAGGAAACCACCGATTTTCGCTGGGATGGGTAAAATACGCGGTACTCGAACTTTTCCATGAGTCACCACCGCTGTACGAGCACCAGCCAAAGCTGACTCGACGCATCTTTGTCCTAGTTTCATTGATTTTTTTGCTCCACGAACGATAGAATCGAAAGTTATTGGTTTTCCCCTTTTTTTCTTCATCTGTCTCTTCAGGTTCGCGCCACTCTTTGATTGCTTCTTCGTCCTATTCTTCATGCTTCTTTGTTCTCCACCTTTTCCTTCCCCGCCTCGCCGTAACCCCATACCAAGTTTGGATTTGGTCTTTATGATATTGGTTACTCCCCAGGCTACGGCTTTTTCGGTTATACCAGCGTCTTTAGCCAAAACGCGACGCCACGCCTTTTCGGCAAGCACTTTATCAGCTTAGTTACGTGCTGCAATATTCTCGCGATTCTTCGAGTATGCAATATCGTGTTCTTTACACGCAGTGTCCAGCGGATTGATCCTCGGATCACCACGAGCCAATCTCTTTGTCAAATTTGTGCCAGATCCGCAATATTGATACCCAAGCACGTGTAATTCAACCGGCAAATTATTGATGAATTTGTTTATGAAACCTTTTCCGCACTTCTTCTTCTTACTTGTGCGATCCGCCATAGTCAAATAACAACTGACTTGAATTCTATAAAAGCATGTATTTTATAGATGAATATCACTCCATGAAGTTCACTCCAGAGTGTTGAGCGCGCATCATGAAATTTCACGATCAAACAGTCAAACTGCCTGTGGGTAATTTTGATAAATTAGTTGAGGGAAAAAAGAAGAAGGAGAAACGTCACGGACAATTACTACCAAATAGTGTGAGGGCCGTTTTTTGCGGCCCATCCAATTGTGGCAAAACAAATGCACTCCTCACACTCATTACCCACGATAATGGATTACGATTTGAAAATGTCTACATCTATTCGAAATCACTCATCCAGCCAAAGTATGAGTTTTTGAGAAAGTTGTTGGAACCGGTGGAGGGTGTGGAGTATTTCCCGTTTGGCGAGCATGAGGAGGTTGTGAAACCTAAAGATGCACGCCCCAATTCAATTATGATTTTCGATGATGTAGCATGCGAGAAGCAGGATAATATCAGAGCATATTTCTGCATGGGGCGGCACAGAGATGTGGATAGCTTCTATCTTTGTCAGACATATGCACGTATCCCAAAACATCTCTTGCGAGATAATGCAAACTTATCGGTGCTTTTTCGTCAATATGAAATGAATTTGAAACATATATATGATGATCATGTGAACACCGACATGACGTATCAACGATTTAAGGACTTATGCGCGGCATGCTGGAATGATGGTAAATACAGCTTCATCGTCATTGACAAAGACTGTGAAATTAGCGAGGGGCGGTATAGGAAAGGTTTCGATTGCTTCATAGACATAAATTAGAATGATTCGCTGAATTCACACAGTCAGTCTGCGCCCACCCAAGCGTTACCATGGATAGTGACAAGATTCATAGACACAACGACGTGCTGCATGCAATAGCGAAGGCTAGCGATGCAATCAGGCGAAAACATAAAAAAATCAAGTCGAACAAAGACACCACCGACCTGGTTATGGGTGAAATGTTCAAACCCATTGTAACACCATTGCAAGAATTGGTGGGCACTTCTAAGCAGCAGCAGCAGCGGCGGCAAAACATCAAGCAGGAAATCAAACAAGAGACAAAGATGGACCCATCCATGAAATTTGATGATGATGACAACGAAGAAGATAATGTGGATGATATTATGAACGATGGGAATGTTGATGATAATGATAATGAAGATGCTGCTGCTACCGCTGCTGCTAGTGACGATGATGATGATGATGATGATGATGATGATGAAGATGGAGATGATACAGTTCTACCAAGCGACTTCCCTGCTGCAACGAGCACACCAACGAGCACCCCAACGCGGAAAATTACCGATAAAGTAGCACACTATTTGAGAATGTTTACCACATCGGCTGGACGGAAGAATTTAGATGACAAATACGGTGTTCGAAAGTTATTGCATGGAATGATGATTGGCGATTCGCATATCAATTTCCATGATAATTATATATACGTGGGTGATAAAAGCTATGAAAACACACCTGGCTTACTTGAATTATTGTTCAAAAAGTCACCGAATCCCGCTCTTGTGAAGGTTGATGATAGGAGAATCTACATTAAAATTGTAAAAAGAACAAATGCAGATCGGAAATATTACCAAGCTAACAGAAGTCGTCGTCTGGATGTTAAAAGCACCAAGTATAGAGATTTCATAGCACCACACATCCACTCACCACAGAAGAAAATCGTTGAAAAATCTGGTGAGGGTTTACCCGACTATAAGATTACACGAAAAGGGTGTCAAAGAATGGATTATGTGTATTGGGATGATCCAAATGAAATTATTGATCGTCTTCGATTACTCATGGCTTCCCAAGCGGCTGGTAATACCAGTCATTCTAATGAAATATCTGCCATTATTGAGGAGTTACGTGAGGCAAAAATCATTCATTAGCGAGAGATCAACAGAGGAATCTTCATTCACACATCAATCGTTGAGCAATGAGCATAGACGTTTTCGGTCGACAGCTTGTAAAAGAAGTTGGTACTGCCCGCGGACCTCCCGGTATTGGATTTAAAATCACTCCAGATAATCATTACGATATAACTAACAAACGGTTGTGCAATATCGCTGATCCGCAAGAGCCAAACGACGTTGTTTCTCTGAAGAGTCTCCCGGATATCACATGGCAGGCCTTGGGTGTTCTTGAACATTCTATGAAAAAAGCATTTGCAAACTTCACAGTGCGAGCACTCCGTGAGTTTGAATCTAAACTTAATTCACGTATAGATCTAGAGCTTACCAACAATTTGAATGGGAATCAACGCAATCAGACTCTCACGAGGGAAAAGATTGACACTCTAACAGCCGAAAAAGAAGTTCTGGAGATTCGATTGGCCGTTGCGGGATCTAAGCTTGAAAAGTTCAGTCATGAGGGTATACTTCGTGTGATTCGCCCCGAATCCGGTCAACAATGAGCATAGACATATTCGGTCGCCGGTTGGTTGGTGGAAAGATTAAAAGTGCCGGCAGTCGTGGACCCCAAGGTGTTGGATTCAAAATCACCACCGATAATCAATAGAACATAGACAATAAACGATTGTGTAATATCGCATATCCGCAAGAACCAACCGATGCTGTCTCTCTGCAAAGTCTTAAAGATATTACACGAGGATCATATAATGCTCTTGAGCGTGTTATGAAAGAGACATTTGAACAGTCCATGCGAGAGGCACTTGATAACCTTGAATCTGAACTCAATGCATGCATCGAACGGAAACGTAGCGAAAGTTTTGCAGAAGATCAAAGAATTTGGAATCTAGTGAGTGAAAAGGCTGCAAGGCTGGAGGAGGGAAATGAATCCCTCAAGCATCGGTTGGCGATAGTGGAAAATAACGTTGAGAAGCTCAGTCTGCAATACATCCCCGGAATTCCAATTCCAACCGAACCGCCAGAAATTCTTGAAAACAAATACATTGAACTGTACCGATCAAGAGTAAAAATGCCAAAGATGTCACAGCCGCGATTAAATCTGTGCTGACTCTGGGTCGTATACCAAAACATCTACACGTTGATCAGGGCAAGGAATTTTACAACAAAGAATTCAAAACTCTTATGACACACCATGGTATAAACATGTACTCTACGTACAGCAATTTGAAGGGATCAATATGCGAACGCTTCAATCGAACATTGAAAAATAAAATGTGGAGGCAATTTACTCTGCTAGGCAATCACGAGTGGACTAGTATTTTATCTGAATTGATTGAATCGTATAACAACACTCGACATCGTACGATTGGAATGAAGCCGAAAAATGTCACGACAACCAATGAGAAACAGATATATCAGAGCGTGTACAAGCCCCGTCAGATCAAACGAAGCAAACGGAAACGCAAGTTCAAAATTGGCGATAAGGTTCGAATAAGCAAGTATAAGAATGTTTTCGAAAAAGGCTATACACCAAATTGGACGACTGAGATATTCTCTGTAACGGAGGTGAGAAATACCAATCCACCAACGTACAAACTCACCGACTACCTGAATCAACCCATCGGAAGTGGCTTCTACGAAGAGGAACTCAGCAAAGTACAATATCCAGATGGTTATCTTGTAGAAAAAAAGTTGCGCAAACGTGGTGATCAGCTGTTTGTGAAATGGTTGGGATTTGACAACACACATAATAGTTGGATAAATAAATCGGATATGTAATATAATTTTTCAATAAAAGAATTTTATTAACAATATATTTACACTGTTTCTTTATTCATTCAATCGAACAACCTTACTGCTAGTTTACAAGAACCATAATTTTTCAATAAAATAATGTTATTAACAATATATTTACACCGTTTCTTCATTCATTCAACTGGACAACCTTACTGCTAGTTTACAAGAACTCTAGAGAAAACATTTTCAAACATTTTCAAACATTTTCAAACAATTTCAAACATTTTCAAACAGTTTTTCATTTTTGCATGTAAAGTAAATGGGGATTTAAAATTTTTTTGTTTGAAATTTTTTTTTTTTTTCTAAAAATTTTTTTCGAATTTTTTTTTTTTCAAGATAGAATAGTCCTATAAATGTTCAACAAAGCCCCATGGTAATGTATCGGTTTGACCCGGTATGAGATTTCGTTTATCATCACACCAACTTAGTGCCAATTTCTTTTGCGTGATGGTGCTAACGACATGTTGTCTACTTCTAATGAGACATTGCGATTTAGCCAAATTCTTATAATTAATTAGACATTGCTTATAATCGTCAAACGTGATGGTTTTCAATGTGGAGCCTTTTACACCTTTAGCACGTTTTTTATCGCTATCACCAATGGTTCTAAATGCGTACAGTTTGGCTCGTAGCCCAATAAACTCGGTCATAATTTTTCCATTATTTTCATCCTTCATTAGACCCAAGTGTTTTTTGTTTTTCAATGGAATCCCATACACATTATCATTTGGGTAGTCTGAGGTATCAAACATTGCATCAACGTCACGTTTGACGATATCGTAAATATTCGGTACATTAAATTGATAAATTAGACTATCGGTGTCTGTATATAATAGCTTAGCCTGGTTGTTTGTAAATCTAGTTTTAATGTAGTCATAATGGAATTTGTATAGAAAGATTTTGGATAGATCAAGAATTGCAGCACCGATGTATATTGGCTTATTGAAGTAGACTTCAACGCGATGCAATTCAATGATCACCATATCGTCAGCAAAAACGTTGCAACTATAGAAATTCGGTCGCGCGATCAGAGCTCTCGCGCCACCCCTACCACACCACTTGGTAATCAGTTTCACATCTTTATGTTTTCGCACATTCTCTATGGTTTTGCCGAATACCGCATTATTCATTAGTTTATAAAAATTTTTCTCAAATTCATTCTTTGACTGCTTCCGCATGTCGGTGTTCAAGTCTATATATGATTTTAGCCATGGAGATTGTGCGAACTTTAAGACTCTGTGTATTTTGACGAGTCGCATGCCCAAATTCAAACATTGCTTTAAATTTCTATAATGAATGACATACTTTTCTTTTGCCAAAAGCGTCGTTGCAAGCTTCGCGATTTTACCCCCGGGCGGTATAAAATGTTCGGGACAGAGCGGTAGATCTTTATGGTGCTCATGAAGCTCTGCAGGATAATCCAAATCAACCTCGAGAATATAACCAATTGGTGAATCATCCCGCGTGGACAACACATCAACATTGGTGTGTTCCCACTCGAATGATCCACTCGGCAGATGCTCGCTCATGGCTGCACCATAAAGATTATTCACATCAAAATACATCAGATAAGATTCCGCTTTACTTGGATCAAAATCATTGCCCATAAATCGATTATTTGCTTTCGCATACCGATTGGAGCACTGTGCAACACCACCTCGAATGCTTTTCTCCACAAACAATATCATTTCGGCATCGTCCAAAAGCTGCAGGCTCACTTTTGTATGCTTTAGCATCGCATCAAAAGCAAGCCCTGTAGAGCGATTCTGTAACTCGATAACGCGACTTGCGCTATCGTTATAATTTTTTCAACTGCTACGCCAATGCATTTCCCCGCTAATACCCGCGAACCCCCGCTGATACCTATGTGTTGTTAAAAATTGCGAATCTAGGGTCGCCTCGTAGCGACAATTATATAAAAGCGGCCCGTATTGAAAGTTATTTAACGCGTAGCAGACTGCAATTCGCTAAATCATAACGCCAGCCACAGTGCGACGTTATGACAAGCTTGTTCCTAAATCTCGCCGGAGCTTTCTGACATTCGTCAAACGGAAATATTTGGTGGGATTCGCCTTTTAATTCCACGAATCTTTACTGGCGTATAGCATGAATTAGAAGATGTACGAATAATTTAATCGATTTTTCGGCTTCATAAATTATATCATAAACTGTTGCTAATCATTATTAGTTGATCCTATCATCCGACTCAATATTTATCAAGAAATTTCTAATCTCACTTCTCGTATGCAATGAATAATTTTTACGGCATACGTCTATCATAATTATGAACCAATCTTACCGTTTTACCGATTACCTTTACTCACCCCACAGTCCGACGTAATGAGAAGCATTCTCTTCTTCGAAACCTATCGGTGGAATTAAAAAAAAAAATTTATTCCATTCTTTGAAAGTAATGAAACAATTCTAAGAAAGAATCGTTACTACCGCTTTTCAAATATGTAGTATAGTAGTTTCGGTGCTCACTATAGAATACATACATCTTTTTATATAAAATACACTGCGCAGATAGTTCTTGCTAGAAAAAAAAAAAAATCCAATAGGACTGGCGCGCACTATTTCATTGCTTGGAAAAAAAATTTTGGTTGAATACCTACACTACCATTATATTATATAAAAATTGCTATAATCGTGCGAAACATGAAACTCAATTCAACTAAGGTATATCGCTATAACCAATGTGGGCCTAATAGGTTTATATACGTACAGATATGCGTCTTACCGAATATCACAATTGAAAAATTCTCTTCAAAACAACAACAACAACAAAAAAAAAGGTAATAATTTTTCTCTTCCAAAGACACACCAGGCCATTGATTTTGGTTATCATTTCCCACGGTATTTGGTATGACGTGTAGACTTTATCAAAAAATAAACAGAACGGTACTTACAATAGCTTGGTATTAAGTTAATAAAAACCACGCGAAATTGCTAGAATCCAAGTTGTATCTTGCTGAAAAATTTTACAGTTGCCGCGGGCTCGTATGATATGAAAATTTTACAGCTATATAACAGTCGTCTTCGTATACTATAAAATTAATATTTTGCGTTGTTTACATAATTTTACTATACAACTATTGCAGCAACCAATGGATGAATTTTTCAGTAAATTTTGCCTACCATACCGAATACTTTGAATAATTTTAACCAAAATCAATTGTGGGTCTTCTGCAGGAAAAAATTATCTTAGCCCACTTTTTGAATTGAAAAAAAAGCCTTTTTCGCGATATGAAACTTATGGCTATAATTTGATTGGAAATTGGCTAGAAAATTAACAAATATACACTACTATCAATTCTTTGCGCTACAAATGGTTTTGAAAATATATCTAATTGCTAAAAAAATTAAAATCTCAGAAACCGTCGGTTTTAAAAATACGTAGAAAACTCCTGAAAGCTTTTCATTCTATTAAATTTCTAAAGATTCAAAACGATGATATACGCTTGTCGTAAAAAGCACTCATTGCGTACGCGAAGTTAAATAGAAAATTTCTTGATAAATATTGAGTCGAACGATCGGATCAACAAAAAAATCATTATCAAGAGTTTTTGATATAATTTAACAAGCCGAACAATTTCTATTGATTACATTATTCGTATCTCAATGTACGAAATCTACGGCTAGATTTAAGAAGAAGAGAATGCTTCTCATAACGTCGCACTATGAGATGGATAAAGGTAATCGGTAAAACGGTAAGATTCCGTAAAAAGTATTCATTGCATACGAGAAGTGAGATTCGAAATTTCTTGATAAATATTGAGTCGGATGATAGGATCAACTAATAATGATTAGCAACAGTTTATGATATAATTTATGAAGCCGAAAAATCGATTAAATTATTCGTACATCTTCTAATTCATGCTATACGCCAGTAAAGATTCGTGGAATTAAAAGGTGAATCCCACCAAATATTTCCGTTTGACGAATGTCAGAAAGCTCCGGCGAGATTTAGGAACAAGCTTGTCATAACGTCGCACTGTGGCTGGCGTTATGATTTAGCGAATTTCAGTCTGCTACGCGTTAAATAACTTTCAATACGGGCCGCCGCTTTTATATAATTGTCGCTACGAGGCGACCCTAGATTCGCAATTTTTAACAACACATAGGTATCAGCGGGGGTGCGCGGGTATTAGCGGGGAAATGCATTGGCGTAGCAGTTGAAAATATTATAACGATAGCGCAAGTCGCGTTATCGAGTTACAGAAACGCTCTACTGGTGCGGTATAATAGTGAAGCGGATCCAAATTATACGTTTTAAAGCAGCTATCGCGAAAATTCTGAAATATATCGGCCAGGAGAAGCACATCCGTTTTCAAATATAAATCTGAATACTCCCCCAAGGTGTGTAAGTTGAATTTGCTCCAAACATTTTTCGCATGATTGTAATCAACATCACTAATATCCGAATCGCTGAGCTTTGAATAAAAATCTGTCTTGTCTGGTAATTTTGTTACGTCAAGTTTTTCCTAAAAATCAATGTATTGTAATAAAGTAAGGGGACGTGGGTTTCTCGGTGGAGAAAGGCGTGAAAAAGCAAAGGCTGATAAACGAGAAGTCTGGTAAAAGCAATAGATTTATTCAAAGAAACACGTCTATGCCCAATTAAGTCTGGGACAAAACTGATCAGTTTTACAATAATCGGTGTTTACTCAGCAACCTAGCTCTTATGTTTTCATGGATATTACATTCTCCTCACAACTGCTAGATCTTATACTTCATACATGTTAGTTAAAGGTACAGGGCGTTTCACCCGATGTAACACTACTCCCCCCCGTAGCAGAAGAGTCGTCCCGACTCTGGGGAGTTATAGAATTGATGTAAGTTTAACAAATGTGCTTCTTAAGATGCTCTTATTGGGTAAGTCTGAGCTGTGGCTCGAGAATTAAATAGTTTGACTTCCCTAACACTATCCGGTCTAACCTTTGGTCTCCTGGGTAAACCACAGAAAGCCACAGGAAGATAGTCGAGTTTAAACAAATTTCACGACATGGTGCATTGTCTATGCGTACAAAAAGAAGGTCTTCAAGGGCAGGAACCAGGAATCAGTTGGGGCCAAGCATCGGGAAGCGGGAAACAGAAAACGGACAGCAGGGACAGCGAGAAGTGGCAAGAACCAGGAATCAGTTGGGACCAAACATCGGGAAACGGGAAACAGGAAACGGATAGCAGGGGCAGCGAGAAGTGGAGACGGTCCTGTCGGAGAACCGAGGAGCGGCGGGACGGGTACAAGGACAGGAACAGGGGGGTGACCGGAGGTGGCAGGACACAGGACCTCCGAAACAGCCAGTATATCGTCTCCCGCACCAAGAACACCCAGGACCAGCTCCTTCGAATGGGGTTGAACGACCTAGATGGGAGGACAAATATGAGTGCTCCAGAAACCATAGAACTTCTTGTTCCTCTCTCGGGACTTTATATGAGTTTATTAAAATAAGGAAAGTCAACTAAGAGTACGGGTCAAATCGACCATAGTAATGTCAACGATCTTATCTGAGTGGTGTTGAGAAGGGGGGGGGGGGGGGGGGGCAACAAATCGGGCCCGTTTGTGGTTCATCTTCGTTGAAACCCAATCAGCTCTTTAATCCTCTGGCAGAATCCATATTCAACTTGGGAGGTCGAAAATCTATGTAATGCTTAAAACTCCTGGAAAAAGTAGCGGTTACTCATTTTGTCAAACAAGAAAAAGGACTAAATCGCGATACGCCGTGCAAGAGTGCAACCGGGCATTCATTAAGGACATGTGAAAAACAAAACGACGCAAGACTCTAGTATTAAGAGTGGGGGAGACTCTGAAGTTGCTTCGAAATATCGATCTCCCCCCAAAATTCAATCGATCAATCTGTCACCGTCATAACCTCGCAAAAGTTTCTGTATACTTCTCCCGCGGAGTTCTCTGCATCTAGGATCAACACCGGGGCTGGAAGTCGCGAAAACCGTTGTCTAATGAGCCAGTCCTCGTGCACCTCGTGCAGAGTTTCTAAATACCCCAGAGAGATTTCGGCTTCCTCGCTCCTAGATCGCGAATTAATGCGCGAAAGAGAAGTTTCTGGAGATACCCTAAGGTAAACAATAAGGTCTACGTCGAAATCGGAAGAGCCTTCCCTAAATATCCTACTATTTTCCAACAGAAGGTTGGATTCAAACTCCTCGAATCCTCCTAACCTCCTTCGGGCCTCAGTGAAACAGTCACAGCTATAAATTGATCGCTCCATAACCTTAACCGGGAGTGCAGTCCTTTGGAGGTGTCTCTTCCTCATGGCCATCAAGGCATGATGTTGAAAGTGGTAGCTATGCTTCACAGGGTCTGTATACATTCTTTCTAATAGATTTACTCCCCCTACGTTCCTATATTCATCAAGAGGCTCTAGGAGGGTCAATACCTCGTTGTCTTGTAAAAACCTTTCTGTAAAAGTACTCTTCCCACAGCCTATATTTCCTTCTACGAGGATTGTTAGGGGTTCGAAGGCCCGCCTGATGATGTTAAAGGGAAGTTCCTGGGACCAACTAGCCGATCTCACAAATTCGCTGTTTGAGGCCTCGTTACTCGACACCATTGTCTCACCTACGACTATACTTCTTACAGATCTCTCTAGTTTCACTGTCTGGACGGAATCTAAACTTTCGGAAGACTCTGTAAATGAATTTTGAAGAATGACCGGTTTCGGATGATTGATTCCTCTAACCCTTGGGGCTGTATTTTCAGCAATTGTCTCTCTGGGCTTTGAAGCCAGCAAAGGGATCTTCATTCTACGCGTGGTGAGCGTAAGCTCCTGAACATCAATGCAGCAATTGTGCGCGAGAAGGAAATCCATACCTAATATTCCCTCGTCCTCTACGTCTGCTACTAAAAATTGATGGGTGGTTCGAAGGTACTTCTCGACATCGATGTCGAGAGTTACCTTCCCTAATATCGGCGTTGACTGTCCCGTGGCAGTCCGCAAAACTCCGGGAGGTGAATCTAAAAGTGAACTCCTGACCAGATCCGGGCGGATAATAGATACTTCCGCCCCGGTGTCGATCACCCAAAGGCACGTCACCCCAGCGACCGTTCCCCTAGCATAAAGTCCTGGCTGGGTACTTCTTCGTACCACGAACTGTCCCTGAGTAGCGGGAGCACTGGGATTCGCCGTAGCGTTGTTTGTTAACCTAACATTCGTCTCAGCGTCCCTTCCGCGTGTCGTATCCTTTGCCCTAGTCTCGTCTATTCTTCCGCGAGCCTGGGGGGCGCGATCATCACCCCTCCAGGAGAAATTCCTCGGCGCGTTTCTCTCTCTCTCTCGGAACCGTCGCTGGAGCGCGAAACAAAACTCCACTGAGTGGCCTGCCACCTTGCAGAAGGCGCACTCCCTATTGCCCTGACCCCTGACGGGACCACCACGTGGAGGGGGTGTTCTAACCGGGCGTCTCGCCTGAGATCCCAGGGGTTCTTCTGTAGCTTTCGAATCTGCTATTTGTCGGACTCTACCGGAGCCGAACTCTTCTTTGTTAATGGCCTCGATTTCTAATGCTTTAACGATAGCTAAGTGCAAGGTAGCGGGAGCTGCTAATCTTAATGCTCGTCTCAAACCCGCGTTGGAAACTGCGTTAATAAATTTCGCGCACGCTAGCTGGTCTCGAGTCTCCGCAGCGCAACCAGGCAGTGCGTTACGAATTAAGCGTTCTAAGTCGTGACCGAGAGTCGCAAGGTCTTCGTCTCGGCCCTGACGTCTATTCTCAAATTGTGTGAAATATAGCTTAGACAAGTGCTCTTCACCGAACCGAAGCTTCAGAACGGAACAAACTTTATGAAAATCCCGCGCGTCGGTGTCATTGAGTGAAGACAGCGCGCTGAGGGCTGTTCCGCGAAGAGATCCCGTTAGAGCCGCGGCTTTTACGGTCGGGTTCCAATTATTTGATTCGGCGATCATGAGAAATTGTCTCTCATATTGTGCCCACGGGGTGGTTCCGTCGTAAGTTCCGGGCTTTAAATTCGCGGAATCTGAACGAAAACGCGTTTCTACGTTTTGGGGGGGAACCGGTATTTCATTGTGGGAAAAATGATTGTGGGCAGACAAGGTATCGCAGCTGTTCACGCCAAGCGTACCGCGATCACGTGGTAAATCTCTAGCGACTTCTACAGGGTTGTTTTCTCGGATGTGTGACGACTCCGAGCACTCAAGTCTCGGGAGTCCGTCGCCACACATCAAATTTAGCTCATTACGAAAATTTCCGTCCCGCATTGGTTCTTCAATGCGGTCGGACTGGGGACGTGTCGAGGCGCACGTTGTCTGTTGCAACGTTGCGCCCGACTTTCTACGAAGCAAAGTAAAATGAGGATCGTTAGTCCTATGGATTGGCACTGACCTTTGGGTAACCTCAGTTACCTGGTCGTGTGCCGGGGGTGTCCTGGGGGGTGGAATCGGCGTCATAGTCGCGGGTCTCCTAGGGGACGGGGTCGGCGTGCTACGGGTCTCAACGGAGCGGGTCTGTAGGGACTCTATCTGTTGACGCACGTCTTGATGAATTTCCTTACGAAGTTGTTAGAACATCAGCTGAAATTGTTCTAGTAGCTGGGTCTGTAGCGGGGGTTCACTCTGGTCCAGGCCCGACGGAGCGGGGGTCTGTGGAAGGACTTCTCGTCGAATTCGGGATGTGCTCGGGAGGACAGGAGTCTCCGGGAGGGTTTCCTGGGTGGCCTTAGCTCTTTTTTGCGGAGGTGAAAGCGAACTGCTTCGTATTTTTTCAGTTTGGCGTGTACGACGCATCTTTTTAGTAATAAATTTCTCACAACAGACTTCCGTAAATCCTTCACAAATGCACGAATTCCGGCACCGAGATAATCGCACTTCTGACACCAGATGTAATAAAGTAAGGGGACGTGGGTTTCTCGGTGGAGAAAGGCGTGAAAAAGCAAAGGCTGATAAACGAGAAGTCTGGTAAAAGCAATAGATTTATTCAAAGAAACACGTCTATGCCCAATTAAGTCTGGGACAAAACTGATCAGTTTTACAATAATCGCTGTTTACTCAGCAACCTAGCTCTTATGTTTTCATGGATATTACATTCTCCTCACAACTGCTAGATCTTATACTTCATACATGTTAGTTAAAGGTACAGGGCGTTTCACCCGATGTAACAGTATTCATATGGGAAAACACCTTTGCGGGTCATTAAATCAAACTTTTCAGGATTAGTATAGAATTTAGCTGTTATCTTTTTATCGTTATTATCAATGTATGAGGCCAATTTTTCCAGCCCACTTGCCATGAAGCGGAACGAGTCTCTGAACCTCAAGTGCATATTGGTGTTGGACACCCTCTTAGTGAACGATACGTATTTCTCTTTATTGATAGGCAACAGAGAGATCTCACCCGGAAAAGTTGTGGCTAAAGACTTTATAATAAAGTGCTAATCATACCCCGACAAGTTATGAAACACTACCGGAATAATATGTTTTTCGCGAAAATTGATGTTGCACCGATTATGCGCAGCCCCACGATATTTACCCGTAAAATGACAATGATCGTGTCATTTTTTCTCATTTGCAGCAAATGGTTCCTCGCAGATATGGCAATTTTTCGCGCGCATATGGCGATCGCGTTGTGTTTGATTCAAATTTTCCATCGGGATGATATTTTTAATTCGTGACTCTACTTTCAATGATAATTCACACATATGCCCGTTGAACCATTTAATGCAATCAGGCCCGAGGTGAGCTTGATATTCGGATAATTTATCGTCGTATGCGCAATGCACATAGAAGGCTGCGCTGTGCGGAATATGCTCTTGAGATTCATTTATCGTTGGCTTCAATATACACTCTAAATCCGCGTATACAACAAACGGCACGGTGCCCTTGTTGTGAAAATGTGTAAATGTCAAGTTTTTGTTTTGTTCAGGGAGCCGCATTCGAATATTATTGAAGTTCATGCAATCATGCTTGTGATTTTCGTAGGCTTGTTGCACCTTAAAATGACACAGGCATCTATCGCATAAGAATTGCACACCGTTATGCTTGGACACCTGCCCTCAACTAAACGCCAAAGATTCTTGATCCAAGTAAAATGAAATCTTGGCTTGAAACTGACCAAGTCGTCATCGTCATAATTCATATCGCTATGGGTCTCAACCATCAGCAAATGAATTGTGGAAGCAGCTAAATTTGCAACATTTTTGCTCAGATATAGCGGAACGATCACACTTTTCTCGGACTTTGCATGATTGGAGAAAGTTTGAGATTCGATCCCATATACATTAATTCTTGAATTATTTAATTTTTCAAATTTCTCCACATCATGCAACGTCATGGGGAAATTGATACCTGTGCAATTGAGCTCCGAGATATACGGCTCGTAGTTTGCCATCCTGTTCGGGGTGCTGCTGTTGACAGGGTGAAGAGCAGCTGCGACGGACCACAAAAAGCAGCGATCGTCGTTGTTCTGCACGTTGACCACTGCATGCTTCCGTCGAATATCTTCAGGCAGCTCAATGAATGTTCAGAGCCCTCCGCTGAGGGGCACGTAGTGGTTGATGTTGACCACAGCATTGATGATTTCAATCATACTCCAACCAGAATCGCGTTGCTCAAAATCTTCCACCTTGACCAGCAGAATATTGGCTATATTGTTCTCAAACCAACTATTGAGATCCGTCGATGGAAGAATTGGCGTATTGCACGTGTTGAAATATTTGATTTCCGTGCAAACGATGTCGTCCTTGCTGTTCTCAAACTTGCATGATAATATCACATTTGCCTTGATATTACCCTCAGTGCGTAGTACATTTCTCAGATGTTCCACTAGCACGGCCCCAACATCCCTCAAAAATCCGCCCAAATCTGAATGTTTGAGATTCGTGACAACACCAGTGCGGATTCGACCATCGAATACACTATTCACGTCACTCCATCGAACGCGATCGGTTATATTGTTCTCCGCGATATTGCCTGCACCAACAACCTCGCGTATTTGATGTTGTTGGAACTTGGCACACCATGATTGTATTTGCGAAATCGTATTTTGAATGCTCTGCTTATCGTTCACACGTGTGTTGGAATGTAACAAAATATTATTTAAAGATTCTACGTTCTTCCGCCCAATATCAGTCCAACGTGTGATAATATTTTTGCGTGTTTGTTCGTCGGTCTCAGTATGTAGCAAATTGTAAGCAGATTCCATCAACTTGAGAAGATCGGTGTATATTTTTCTATCCATGATTATTACTATCGCTCGTCAGAGTTATACTTTTCACGCTGGAACTTGTGCGTGAATGATTGCATTCTCCGTTTTGCATTCGCCTTATATATGCACATGTCCATTGAAATAAATAGAAAGGGTGGAGTCAAACCCCCATATAATAATAGCTGCACATGGGTATTTGTGCTACTTATTTGAAAGATAAAATCATAATTCGATTGCCCCAACTGGACTCTAACTGAAAATTAGGAAATTTCGCAAACACGAAAATAGAAAATGTACAGTTTACGAAATTTCATGAGAGTAGAAAGTTTACAGTTTGAACAGATATGGACATTTGCGTTAATTATCGGAAAGACAAAATCATAATTCCACTGCTTAATTGCACTCCAACTATTCCAAAGGATGCACTTTCGCAATCACGAAAATAGAAAATGTACAGTTCAAGAAATTTTCATGAAAAATAGAAAGCTTACAGTTCCAAAATGGTGGTGGCTGTTGAGGCGAACCCATTCTATGGTGGGGAAACAATGCAGCTGCATGGGCGGAATATCCCCACAGCACTCATTGCAGCCCCAGAAGCGTGCACAACACGTTGCTGGAGGCTGCTAAATGGACCATCATTAGAGATTTCGCCAATTAAATGAAATAAATGAATAAAGGAGATGTCAATCAAACATCTTATCATTCACCCAGAGAACTCCCTACTCCCACCCCCACCCCCCCTCACCTCTCTCAAAAAAAAAAAAAAAATTATAAAAAACTCATAAAAAAAAAAAAAAAATTTCGGGATTTTCGATCATGGATCTTGCTTAGGGTGGTCCTTGTTTGGGGTGTTGACGAATTTCGACAAGTGCGCCCCCTAGACACGTTCGAAATAAATTTAAAAAAATGTGTGCAAAAACGGAGCGCTGTAGTCCAATTAGAAGACGTGCCTCTAAGCTCGTTTTGTTTCACATTTGAATAACATGGGATTTTCAGACTACTTCAGACATTATGTTTTTGAGTTGTCCCCGAGCACGCGAAAAATTCTTTTTTCACATAAATCTGTTGTTCATGGGTACAACTATGCGTATATTTTTCCACAAGTTATTAAATGTTAATTAATACATGTATTAATATATTAATTAAATGTGGTCGAACATTTAATATACATTTAATACATGTATTGATATATTATTTAAATGTGGTCAAACATTTAATATACGCGTAGTTGTACCCATGAACAACAGATTTATGTGAAAAAAGAATTTTTTGCGTGCTCGGGGACAACTCAAAAACATAATGACTGAAGTAGTCTGAAAATCCCATGTTATTCAAATGAGAAACAAAACGAGCTTAGAGGCACGTCTTCTAATTGGACTACAGCGCTCCGTTTTTGCACACATTTTTTTTTATTTATTTTGAACGTGTCTAGGGGGCGCACTTGTCGAAATTCGTCAACACCCCAAATAAGGACCACCCTAATCTTGCTAAAACCTATATTTATGATTTTCATTATAATTACATAAAACAGATTTAGAAACCGAGCTAAACTGAAGTATACCGACACGGATAGCCTTATATATCACCTTACCGTTCTCGATATATACGAACTTATGAAACGTGATTTGGATCGATTCGACACTTCCGACTATCCTCCAGAAAATGTTTACAAGATGCCGCTGATTAACAAAAAAGTATTGGGATTAATAAAAGACAAGAATAATGGGAAGATAATGACTGAGTTTGTAGGCTCGAGAGCTAAATTATATTCTTTCAAGGTTTTAGGTGAAAATAGAGAGACGAAACGAGCTAAAGGAATCAAGGGATCTACGTTAAAAACTATAACTTTCAACGATTACATGGAATGTGCCTTAAAGCATCAGAATTTGGTTAAGAGTCAGAATTTAATTCAAAGCAAGAATCATCAGGTTCATACGCTGATCCAAAGGAAGTTGGCGTTGAGCTGGAACGACGACAAGAGGATCATATTTCCTGATACGACAGACACGCTTCCGTGAGGTTACAATAAGACTGTGTAGAATGAAATAAACGCACTTGTAAAACATTATTTCTTTATTGATAAACCTTAAAAGTCAACTTGTTTATCCAACTATTGTGTGTATTATTGAAACCCAACCATTTCACAAATAACTTGTTTCCACGTCTCTTGAGCACTTTTTCCACGAGGTAGATGTCGGGGTTCTTCATCTTCAGAAGCTCCTGTCCGTAGAAACCACCTGCTATGGGTTGATCTCGATAGTCTTTAAGCTTGTACGTTACTGGATCGGTACTTGTCGCCTGGATTATCGTGAATATTTCAGTTGTCCAATTCGGCGTATACCCTTTCTCAAAAACATTTTTATATTTGCTGATTCGAACTTTGTCGCCAACTTTGAACTTTGGCGGCGTGGCAGGTCTCGCTCGAACTTTTTGGTACACACTTTGTAATAATGTCTCTTCATTTCTAGAGGTCACGGCTTTTAGTTTGATTCGAATAGTCCGATGTTTGGAGTTGTTGTAAGCCGAAACCAAGTCAGATAAAATGTCTATCCACTTGTGATTTCCTTGCAGACTGAACCGCATTCACATTTTGTTTTTCAGTGTACGATTAAAGCGTTCGCAGATCGATGCCTTCAAGTTACTGAATGTTGAGTATAGCTTAATATTATATCGTTGCATAAGTGTAACGCGGCAAAAGCCACGACATATATTTAATAATAATATACTATGTAAGACGCGCGCGCCATCTAACGCTCGCGCGGTCAACTAAGGCACACGCCATCTACCACCGTGCAACTAACCACAGTAAACGCCATTTTGTCAAAACTCGCTCTCGCTAACAAAGTAACATCCAGAATTGACTAGAGGGGGAATAAAATACGATTTAATTAGAGAAAAAGAACATATCTCTCGAGGTATACTAAAGTGAGAAGCTAGCGGGGTTGTTTCGACCTCACCGCCTGTCCGACCATCTCGGTATATCTGTTGTTTTTTAATTACACAGCTTCGCTTAAGAAGTGGGGGATAGCTAGTGGTATTGTCTCGGCAATACTACCTGTCCTTCTTCCCATTTCTCACAAGCACAGCTGATGCAGTAGAATCAGTAAATTCATGTTTTGTCTTTTAATTCACTTATTCATTTTTAATTAGCTTCTAGATAAATTTTCCTTCAAATAAAAACCTAGGATAATAAAATCCAGTCAACTCAAAGTTACGAAATAGATATCGTTATAAAGCCGAGACAGGCCAATTATTCAGAATCCTCCTCATATAATTTCACTGTTCACTTCAAACAATATAAAATATATGTACTAGTTATAAGTAAACTCACGGTTGATAGCGAGTAAAGTCAATCCCAATAGAATATAGAAGTCCTAAAACAATAATTATAGGCAAGATTCACTCATATTTAAATATTAATTTTATAGCCTTAGAAAATAAGTCACGGTTGACCGCGAGTAAAGCCAACCCTCATAGCATATAGAAGTCCTGAATAATGATTATGGGCAATATTCACTCATACTTAAATATTAATTTTATAGCCCTAGAAAATAAGTCACGGTTGACCGCGAGTAAAGCCAACCCTCATAGCATATAGAAGTCCTGAATAATGATTATGGGCAATATTCACTCATACTTAAATATTAATTTTAAAGCCTTCGAAAATAAGTAAATGCACTCAATTTGTGAATACGCAAATAGCATATCGTCCTTAATAAAGATCATATTTTTGTTATAAATGTACTAATTAATTGAACCACCTTCCATAATTCTAATCAACTAAAAGTAGGCCCGCGGATTAACTTCCAAACACCCTGAGATTAAGAGACTGCATCGGCACTTCGCCGATATAAATAAGTAAAATATTAGAGCATGACTCATAAGAAAATGGAAATTCGAGTTCCAAAATTCTCCACCTCTGTCAACGTGCAAGTTCTTGGGGCTACGTCCCTGTACAAGTACAGATTCCATATCACTTGCCGTATCTTTACCCGTCTTACTCTCCATTGGCACGACCCAAGCGTACTTGGAGAATATATATCGATAACGGTGAGCATGTATTTGTAGCCTCTGTTTACTCCTGCGTAAGATGTCATGTCGACGAGATCCGCTTGCCAGGTTTCATCCGAACCGCGAACATCTACACGACGACGTTGATAGTTCTTTCGAGCTGGCTTATGCAGCTTCGTCACGAGTGCTAGCTTTTTCTCGTTCATTTTCCAACACTGTTAGTCTGGTGTCCAACTCGTAAATGATGTTGGCGGTGCGGGTCGACAATTCTTGACCTGCTTCGATATCAGCACCTAGGTTCCGCAGAGCATCCGTTATGCGAGAGTCTAAGGCATGTATCATCGAAAGAATTTCGGTTCTCACACCAACGATTTCTCGTTGCATGAGATTCAAAGTAACAGCATCATTTTGCTGTACAAAATTGGCAACGTTGCACAGTCTCTTATTGTCTATATCGTAATGTCCGTCAACGGTGAATTTAAATCCAACACCGGGAGGACCACGGCTGCCTGCGGCTGCGCTCTTCTCCAATTGCCGTCCAAACACATCAACGCTCATCTTGAAAATGACGGTGAAAACAATGGGTGTTGATTAATAAATGATACCAGCTTCACGTAATTCTTCGATTATTGATACGATTTCATTGGAGTGGCTCCTCGAGTTCCTAGCTGCTTGGGAAGCTAGAAGCAAACGCAGCCGGTCTACCAGCTCATTGGGATCATCCCAGTGAGCATAGTCCGTTCCTCTACCTTCTCGAGCAATCATAAACTCCGGTAACAAACCTTGACCCGTGCTTGAATTGCTTGAATAGTACCAAAAGGTTGGTATTATCACGCACGAGATGCTTGGGAATGCGAGCATAGGTCTGACAGAGATAGAAGCAATCCACGTGCTTATGTCTTCCCATACAAAAGAAAGCTCTGATGTTCTCCTGCTTCTCACACGCCACATCATCGAAGACGATTATCGAATTGGGTAGGGCATCGTCCGGCATAACTACTTGTTCATGCTCGTCAAATGGAAAGTACTCGACGTCGTCTACTCCCTCGAGTAACTGTTGCAGAAACTTGTACTTGGGTTGATTCAATGATTTCGAGTAGATATAAACGTTCTCGAATCTCAGCCCGTTGGGGTGCGTTATTAGGGTGAGCAGCGCATTGGTTTTGCCGCAATTTGACGGACCGCAAAATACTGCACGCACGCTGTTTGGTAGCAAATCACCGTGCCGTTTTTCAGTTGCAACATTCTCCTGCACGAATTTATCGAAATTCGTCACAGGTAACTTGACAGGCTGCTTCTCGAACCTCATCTCGACTCTGACTAACGGTAAAAGGTATAAATAATGTGTTTATAAAGATGATTCCTCAGTCAAAGCGCAGCTATGATCGTGCACAAAGCTAAGACGACCCGTCGTAAGCGTTGTGGGAAAGGTCTGGTCAACAGAATCATTAACAGTCTTCCTGTAGAGTTACATCTGCCTGGTTATTAATACTGCGGACCTGGTACCAAACTAGCAAAGAGACTCGCGCGCGGTGATCCCGGTATCAATCCCCTTGACGCAGCCTGCAAAGAACACGATATCGCATATTCGCAGAATCGAGAAAATCTTGAAGCTAGAAGTGCGGCAGATAAGATCTTGGCCGAGAAAGCTTGGAGACGGGTTTTAGCTCCAGACGCAAATATTGGTGAAAAAGCAGCCGCTTGGGCTGTGACGAACACAATGAAAGCGAAAACCAAGCTTGGCATGGGAATCAGGAAACCGTTGGTATTGAGAAAGGTTATCGATGCAGCTAAACAGTCTATGGTTCCCGGTCAAACGGCACGAATTGCTATCAAGTCTGCGTTGGAGGGTGCACGAGGAGCTGTTAGGAAAGCAGGTGGTAAACGTCATGTACGTTCTCCACGAATTCTACCACTACCGTCCAAAGTCGGAGGGTTCTTACCCTTCCTTATACCTTTATTCGCTGGATTGAGTGCTACCGGTGCGTTGGCTGGTGGTGCAGCAGGTATTGCAAAAGCGGTGAATGAGGCAAGTTCCGCCAAGAGACAACTGGAAGAGAGTCAACGTCACAACAAGACTATGGAAGCTATCGCTTTAGGAAAAGGACTTCACTTGAAACCGTACAAGAAGGGTTTAGGTCTACACCTGAAACCACACTCAAAAAACTAAAAGTGACGCTACCCCAACGAGCTCTGACTGACACGGACCTGTTGAAGTACGCAACGATCTTGAAAATTCCACATTTCCGCGGCGTATTTATGCGGAACGATTTGCCCAGGAACGGACCGCGTAAGCGTGAATCAGCGATCGTCAATCTAGATGATAAAGATGGTCCCGGCACACATTGGGTCGCGTACCGAAAGATCGGTTACGAAGTAGTTTACTTCGACAGTTTCGGAAATCTTCGACCACCGTCGGACCTCGTCAAGTACCTTGGTGTTGGTAGCGTCAAATATCACCATGAAAGATATCAAGCTACGATACGTTCAACTGTGGACACCTATGTCTTAATTTTCTGTGTAGACTATATAAACGTGCAACATGATCCTTCAACATCAGTTCGCTGTCATGGATGATTCCTTCACGTTAACCGTATCGGGGAGCTCTTCTGTCCTCGAGATTCAATACTTTCCTCCGATTGAACTTTCCCCTCACAAGAATTACTGTCTAGGCCTCGTTGAATTGTTAACCTTCAATTCGATTCCTAATATAGATATCGGACCCAATAAGATTTATGTAGGCGATGAAGTAGTTACTATACCCAGCGGTAGCTATGAAATAGAGGATATAGAAAGCTACGTACAGGGTGTGTTAATGAGTAAAGGTATCAACATTGACATCAAACCAAACAACAATACACTGTGTAGCGAAATCAATTAATATCGAGCGTTCTTTGCACCGAATAAAACAAAAACCGGCTGCAATATCTGTTAACGCTCGATATTAATAATCGTTAAATAAAACCAATTCGCGCATCATTCATCAGCAATTATCACGCAAAAGTCTGACTTGAATTTATAATAATGCCAAATATAAAGTTTACGCGTGAAGAACGCACTGAAATGGTGGAGCGATACTTGAGCGGACATTCGTACCAGCGTGTCCGCGAAATGTTCGCCGAAGAAAACCCCGGACGACCGACTCCTTCGGCACAAACGATCTTGAATATGGTTAAGCAGTTCCGGGAAGGTGACGGTACCGATCCACGGTCGACGAAAACATCTTATCCAACGCGGCAAGTTAGTGCCGCAAATAAGGCGGAAGTACTCCGCGTGCTGGATGAGGACGGATCCAAACCAGCATCAAGAGTCGCGCAAGAAGTTGACATCTCGAAATCGTCGGTACGACGGATCGTTAAGGCGGCGAAAGTTATACCGTTTGAATACGCTAAGGGACAGCAGCTCAAGCCACTAGATCCCGGAAATCGAATTATGTTCTGCAATATAATGAGGAACCGCCTCAGGGAAGATGAAGGCATGCGTAGGATATTCTTCAGCGATGAATCCACCATCCTACTAGTCGGTAACCACAACCGGCAGAATTTGAGGTTTTATTCGAGAAGAAATCTGCATCTGCTCGTCGAATCGAATACACAGTTCCAACAGAAGTTGAACGTGTGGGTAGGAATGTACCTGGATCAGATTGTGGGACCGTATCTGATAGAGGGCAACTTAACCGGCGCGATGTATCTGCAACTTTTAAGAACTAGGATTGTGCCGGCAGTGTTAGCCCTCCAAGGAAATGTGAGTACATGTAATCCCTTTAAAGTCACCATGTAGTCATTGTTTAGTAGTAAGTAACAGTTTCGGCTGGTTCTTGGTACTTCGTTGTGCTTCCATTGATCTATGTTGTACCTCTCATTGATCTAGGGTCCTCCAATCTGGTACCAACACGACGGAGCCCCAGCTCATTTTCACGGGGACGTCAGGGACTATTTGAACGAGGTGTTCCCTAATCGCTGGATTGGTCGGGGTGGGCCGATTCCTTGGCCTGCTCGCTCCCCCGATCTGAATCCACTCGACTTCGGCCTGTGGGGTCTAGTGAAAAGCAAATTGTACACCGGGGGAAGAATTGAGGACCTGCCTGCGCTGGAGGCTAAAGTATTGGAGATAGTGGAAAGTATAACACCTCAAGCTATCTCCAATACAACTAGCTCATTTTGGAGACGCTTCGACGAGTGCAGCGCAGCGCAGGGAGGTCATTTCGAACAGCAGAGAAGAAATAGACCCCCAGCCTTAGTCGAGTAGATGAGGGAACACCCGTTCAAAGGTAAGCGTGAATCATTGATTTTAGAGTAAGGACAGTTTTGAAATGAATGAAATTATTCAAAAATCATAAAAAATTTAATGAAATGAATCAAAGAGGCATGAATGCAATTACTGTCATGCCTCTTTGTCATCGAACGCTATAAGGTTGTTGAAACCAACTTCGACTACTATAACCCGATCACGGTAGCTTTTATTCGAGATTCCGAATTTTTATCATTTCATTACAGATCATTTACAGATAATTGAATTCATTTCAACGACTCGTTCACTCAAACTGTGCTTGATTGGAATATAAGATAATATAAAAAAGAAAATTCTTCTTTATGCACCAATACAGACCTGCCCACACGTTCAACTTCTGTTGGAACTGTGTATTCGATTCGACGAGGAGATGCAGATTTCTTCTCGAATAAAACCTCAAATTCTGCCGGTTGTGGTTACCGACTAGTAGGATGGTGGATTCATCGCTGAAGAATATCCTACGCATGCCTTCATCTTCCCTGAGGCGGTTCCTCATTATATTGCAGAACATCATTCGATTTCCGGGATATCGTCACCTTCCCGGAACTGCTTAACCATATTCAAGATCGTTTGTGCCGAAGAAATCGGTTATTTTCAAAATTATATTTTGTATAAATATATTTTGTATTAAAAAACAAATAAATAATATTGATGATATTAAAAATGAATGAATATTATTGATTATAAGAATAAATAATATATTATAAGAATAATAATATTGATTATAATAAAAATATTGTAAATGAGCTTTTTGTCGTAAATATGATATCGCTTTATTGTACTCGTAGCACGGCACAGTTACATTGATTTACACAAACACAATATTGTTTATCAATGCATTACTCGTCGAAAGGTATACCCGAACTGATAGTCGAACTGAAAATCTCTGCAGGATTGTTTCCAAGTAAGGTTTACAGCGTTAGCTGTAAGGTATCCACAAGGCTGTGCTTTCAGACTTCTTAGGCGGTGACGCTGAAGAAATTCGGAGTACTGTCTGCTACGTCAAAGATTGCTCGTAGATTGCTCGTTGGATCAAATCTACGCCACTGTGTTCCTGACCGTAGTTGTCGAAGTGATGCCACGAGTCAGTCAGTCATCGCGGAACTCCTAGCTTGTAAATAATGTCGTACATGAACATAAATTGACATCGGCAATCAATTCATAACTTCTTTAAGACTTAATAACGAATTAATATCGTTCCAAATTGGTTGGTTATGTACCTTTATTTCAATTAGATTCGTAGATTTCAACCCGATAGTTATAATCAAATAATGTTGCAAATAAACCGACATAGGCATCTGCAATCGATTTACTAATTCATTACCATTAATTTCTTACGAATGAATATCCATTCCCGTTGTCTTATTAGTTATATCGCGATTAACCTCGAATATGTCACTCTGTCAGTTAATTCTGACCCAACGACGTGAAAGCTGCAATCTGAAATTATCCGTCTTTGTGGATATGTCGTTTCACCGCTCTATGCGTTCGACAGCGTTGCCATTTACGTGTTTACACGAATTGCCTAACGTCAGGCTCATCCAGTTTCCAGTGAACCTCACTGTATATATACAGAGAGATTCTGTGGAAAGTTGGGAGCCGTGTGGGTAGGCAACCGGCGTATTTCACCGAAACGGCAACGCTGTCGTAGGGACAGTTGAACGTCTGCACCTACTGATGACGTAGCGACAGCTGTCACTTCGTTGGGTCAGAATCAACATACAGAGTGACATATTTGAGGTTGATCGTAATATAACTAGTAAGACAACGGGAAACGATATTAATTCGTAAAGAAGTGGTAACGAATTAGCGAATTGATTGGCAACATTATTTGGGTCCAAACAACCCTCGAGGTGAAATTTGCGAATCAAAGATCACCTGTTTGCCTACCGATAATCTTGTAGAAGTCTCAGCGAGGAATGAATGAATTGAAAGTATTGTTCTGTAAATAAACATAAGTGTGCCTTTGATAGCTGAGTGGAATAAAGCGTCGCATATTTGTAGAAATGATTGCATTACAATGAGTTTCTATCATGTAATAACATTTTTTATTCATTAAACGTAGTACAATATCAATAAACTAAATGCGTTGTGCCGACGACATGTCGACTTCTTGAGCAACTTTCGAGATAAGCTTCTGACCGTCTTCTGGAACTATGCGCAGTATTTCCGCAAAACTGTGCATTCAAATTATTAGGAGGTGAAAAAATTTGGGGTTTACTGCTACCTCAGAGATGCCTCGTAGATTGCTCGTTGTATCGAATTTACAACGCTGTGTTCCTGACCGTAGTTGTCGAAGTGATGCGACGAGTCAGTCCATCATTGAGGAACTGCTAGCTTGTAAATAATTTCGCAAATAAACATAACTCAGAATCTGCGATGAATTCGTAACTTTATCACGACTTTATTACGAATTATTATCGTTTGACATTTGTTGGTTACCTTTATTAGAATGATTCGTAAATTTCACCCCGACGGTTGTTTAGACCCAAATAACGTTGCAAATAAACAGAAATCGACATCTGCAATCAATTCGCTAATTCGTTACCACTTCTTTACGAATTAATATCGATTCCCGTTGTCCTACTAGTTATATTACGAACAACCTCAAATATCACCTCAACCTGATGCTATTTCTCTGCATATCATTCACCATGCTCTTCCTTGCATTGCTCGTCTGCTTGCTACTCTGTTCAACTCGTGCTTGGCCAGCGGTTACTTTCCTTCCAGCTGGAAACGCGCTTTTATTCGTCCGCTATTAAAAGTGAATCCGCCTCTTGCGCCTACTGATACCCGGCCCATAGCGAACCTGTGCGAGTTGTCCAAGATTTTTGAGCGTGTCGTTCATGCTCAAATTCTTGACTTTATCACGACGCGCGGCCTTTTTGATCCCCGGCAATCTGGATATAGGGTGGGCTTCAGTACTCAGACCGCATTGCTGAGGCTGTGTCACGATGTCAGGCAAGCTGTTGATAACCGCTGTATTACGATCTTAGTGCTGTTTGATTTCAGCAAAGCTTTTGATACGGTTGGACACCTCCCACTTCTTGCTAAGCTTAGGAGATATGGTTTTTCGGATGGGGTATTGCGCTGGATTTTTTCTTATTTAACTGGCCGCTCGCAGGCTGTTGTGGACCATCTTGGTGCTTGCTCTGACTGGTTAACTACGACCTCGGGTGTTCCCCAGGGTTCTGTACTTGGTCCATTGCTTTTTGCACTATTTATTAATGACATTGGTAGCAGCCTACTTTATTCTAACCACCTTATTTTTGCGGACGATACGCAGATTTACCTATCGTGTCCGCCCTCAGAACTTGAAGTTGGGTTGACTAAAATTACGCATGATGTCAACGTGATTGCTGACTTTGCATCCACCAATGGACTAAAGTTAAATATCGGCAAGTCGAAAATCCTTGTACAGGGCAGTGGCACGTTTATCAATCGTATTGACTTCGATAGTCTCCTCCGTATCTCGGTAAGGGGTACGGTTATTCCGTACGTCGATGAGGTTCGCAACCTGGGGGTCATCATGCGGTCGAACCTTTCTTGGCGTGGTCATGTTATGGCGACCTCTAATAAGGTCCACTATGCCCTCCATCGGCTTAAGTTCCACCGCCATGCCCTGTCCGTTGAGCTCAAGACTTTGCTTGTTAGGTCGCTTATTTTTCCCCTTATTGACTATTGTTGTTTAGTTATTATTGATCTTTCGCTTGAACTGAATCTTGTCCTTCAGCGTCTCATGAACTGCGCCATTAGGTTTATTTTTAATTTACGTAGGGATGAGCACGTTACGCCCTTTCGTAGACAACTCGGGTGGCTATCAGTTCGCAGTAGGCGCCTTTTCTTTCTTGGAGTGATGATTTTTAACGTCAATCGTGGTGCTGCACCGAGTTATTTGACTGAATTATTTCAGCGCGCGGTGCCTTCCTCGGGGCACTCTCTGCGTCAGGGTTCTATTGGTTTCTTTCGTATCCCTGCGCATCGCACCACCACTTTTCGTCACTCTTTCGTCTTATCTGCTCTCTATTTTTGGAACTCATTGCCTCCCGATATTGTCGCTGCTACCTCTATTGGCGTTTTTAAGTCTGGACTTCGTGCTCATCTTTTTACCCGCGATACTGAGTCGACTTGAGTGCTCTGCGTTTTTATGCCTTTGCCGTACTTTTTACTTGTTCTATTTGTTTATTCTTAGTCTTAGTATTTTATTTTTACTTATTTGATAGTTATTTTACTTATTTGATATGTTTATACCTTACTTTTACTTTTCTTTTATACTTACTTTACTGCATGTATCTTTTTATTTTGTGCTACTTTTATTTTACTTATTGTACTTTATTACTTTACTTTTGCTTTTTTGGTATGTTCTCTGTTTGCTCTTGTGTCTTTTTTCTCTTTCTTTCTCCTGTATGTTGTATGCTTCTCTGTATTTATTTTTTGTGAATCTGCATTGTTTCTCTCTTTATTTGCCCCCAAGGTTACTAGGGCATAAATAAACCAATCAATCAATCAATCAATCAAATATGTCATTCTGTCACTTGATTCTGACCAAACGACGTGAAAGCTGCCGCTATGTCATCTGTAGATGCAGACGTTCGACTGTCCCTACGACAGCGTTGCCGTTTCGGTAAATATGCGGGTTGCCTACCCACACGGCTTACAACTTTCCACAGAATCGCACTGTATATACAGGGTCACCCAAGACCCCCGGACCGGAAGGAATAGGTGAATTCCTCGTTGGATTTTGAGACGAAATTTCCTTTTCGAAAACTTCGTCCGATCAACGGTGTCCAAGTTATTAAAGATTAAGAGTAGCCAATCAGCGCCTCGCTTTAGGTCCGTGCCAGTGCCGGGTCAATAGTGAACGGCGGGCAGGGCTCGTGGTTTATTTTACATTTGGCTACTTTCTTCTTCACTTTACGATCGACGCGTATTATTATTATTATTATTATTATTATTATTATTATTTTTTTTTTTTTTTTCTACCGGACCGTAGTTTTACGTGTCCAGGTTGACCGGACCGTAGTTTTCGGTGTCCAGGTCGACTGCACCGTAGTTTTCAATGTCCAGGTCGACCACACCGTACAAATTCATAAATTTTTAATCCCATGGTCAATTTCAGAAAAAAAAAAAATAATAATAATAATAATAATAATAATAATAATAATAATAATGATAATAATGATAACAATAATAATAATAATACGCGTCGATCGTAAAGTGAAGAAGAAAGTAGTCAAATGTAAAATAAACCACGGGCCCTGCCCGCCGTTCACTATTGACCCGGCACTGGCACGGACCTAAAGCGAGGCGCTGATTGGCTACTCTTAATCTTTAATAACTTGGACACCGTTGATCGGACGAAGTTTTCGAAAAGGAAATTTCGTCTCAAAATCCATCGAGGAATACACCTATTCTTTCCGGTCCGGGGGTCTTGGGTGACCCTGTATATTAGGGTGGCCCAAAAAAAAAAACAATATTTTTTTTGGGCCACCCTGTTGTTGTTCAGAAGTCGCTCGAAAAGGTCTAAGGTACTCTATTCGAAAACTGAAAAAAATCTTGAGCGACCTTTAAATATCAAAATATTAACTTGAAAATTTCAGGGTCCTGATCATTTTCATAGTAGAAAATAGTGAAATAAGCAGAAAAAAAAAAGTCGATTTTCGACGTTTTTGGAAATTTTTAAAAATCTTGAGCGACCTCTTAAGATTTTTTTTTGAGCTGCGCTTTGGAGGGGGCTCTTAAAACATGATAAACTAACATATTTTCGTAGGTAATTCGAAAAAAAAAATATTGTTTTTTTTGGGCCACCCTAATATATATATATATATATATTAGGGTGGCCCATATATATATATATATATTGTTACAAAGGGTGCATCCACCCCTTGTATTAGCTTTATATTCCTTTAATCCATTGCCACCCGAACTCCCATGTACAAAACATCACAATAATAATTATCAAGTATCTTTTGACAAAAACAACTAAATGATGTTACTATGAAACGTTTGTTTATAACAAGTCTTGTTCAAGACATTAAAGCGAACACACGCATTTTCCAATAAATCCATTTTACCCCCTTAAATATATTTCGTCTTCGACTTGAACCCAATTCCTTTAACTCAGAATCCACGCGCTCAATCGCTCAAGCTCTCAAGTACTCAAGTCTTTCAAGCCTTTAAACATTAGCCCTCAAAGCTAATTTCGTTACACTGGTGTCAGAATCGGAACGTCTGAGTTAAGGGATTAATACCACAAGTCGTTTATTTGCAAGCTTTGAGAATTCACACAAATATTGGGAAATGCATCGTAGCACTCGTAGCACCACCCATCCTTCACCCACTAATCCTTCGGACCAATCAGCTGAATCCCAGCTACTCCCATCCAATCCTTCTCCTTCAGATCCGATGGCCCAAATGGAATCGGTACTACGGATGGTAATGCAGGCCCAACGCGAGGACCGGGAAGCCCAGCAGCAGCAGGTCGCCGCTCTTCTACAAGCCCAACAACGCCAATCCGAGACCCTCCTGTCCACGGTCCTCACCGCACAACGAGAGCAATTCACCACTCTGCAATTATCCTTCCAACAGAGCCTTGAAACCCTGGTTTCCAAAATCGCAGAAGCAAGGCCCTCTCCTATCCCTACTCCCCGCAGACTTTCCCTGGTCAGAGACCAGTTGGAATAGGCCCCTACGGTTCATCAAAGGTCTGTAAACCTTCCTGGGGGAAGAACCCCCCCTATTTTTGCTAGACCCAGCTCGAACGATGCGGACACATCAGTTCCGATCGTTCGATCTGTACAGAGAAACGACTGCCTCGAACTAACGAGGCAGGACGACACAACACAGCAAGGTCTAGGACGGATGTGTGGCGACCAACCCTCGAGATATGAAAATCCGAGCTCGCCACACCTCCAGAGTAATAACGTAGAAAACAACCTGCCTATTGATAATGAAATTCAGGATAGTCTATTAGAGGAGATAAAGAATCTTAGATCCGAATTGACAATTCGCGCCGGGAGTGGTCGCGAAAACAAAGGGAGCAATTTGACAACGGACTCCCATCGGGAACTTGAGCAATTTAGAGTCCTTCCTACCCCTCCTATTAAATCAAACAATAACCTTAAAGTACCAACTTATGACGGATCAACTCCTTGGGCAGAATATGAATGCCAGTTCAAACTTTGCGCCGAATTGAACGATTGGGGTCCGTTCGCCAAGGCCTCTAACCTCGTTTTGAGTTTGAGAGGATCGGCTCTTTCGGTACTAACTACGCTTTCGGACAGAGAACTAAAAAGCTATGACAAACTGACAGAATCTCTAAAACTACGATACGGTAACGAACATTTAAAAACGCTTCACTTGACCCAACTACGAACTCGAAAACAGCAGAGAGAAGAGAGTCTTGTCACTCTAGGTCATGAAATTGAGCGTATGACCAGGTTAGCTTTACCCACATGCGACGACGAGACTAGGGATCAGATCGGTCGCGCTCACTTTATTGACGCACTTTATAATACAGAGCTAAAACAGGCCTTGAGTTTGGCAGGACCCTCCTCTCTCCGACAGGCTATAATAAGAGCCTTGGAGATAGAAGCGACTAACAAACTATTTTCGGGCGCAAGTCGCGTTAGACAAGTTACCTCCACGATTCCTTCTCCCTCTGACAGCCACGACAAAACCACTCCCAGGCAGCGCCGGGAACGAAAAGAATTTAAACCACGCCGCTCCTCTAGACCATCAAAGTTTTGTCGCTATTGTAGAAAGGATAACCATGCGATGATTCGTTAAAATCGATCTAATAATTCGAAGCTTGCTCCTATTCTCAGGGGGCTGGGAGAGCTCCCCGGGCCTATCCAAATACGTGTATCTAAAGATCTTTATGCTAAGTGAGGAAGGTGCGTGTGACTCAAGAACAGATATGAGTACAAAAAACAATAATATGGTTTATTTTTATAAGAATTGTGTCGGAGAAGACCCGAGAACAATGACAATTATAATGATATTGCTTAACTATTGCCTATAATTAATAATGGTGAACCTATTCTATTTTGGTTAAACTCTGAGAGGTATTTTAATACAGACTACTTCTATATTCGTTAAACTCTACAAGAGAGGTATTTTACAATTTTATATGTGACTCTAGATCGGAATGGGTGGTTATGAGAATTTAGACAAAAAAAGAACAATGCTTAAGCTGTGTGGAACGCGGACAGCCAAGAGGACCGAAGTCGTTCTTAGGAGCTTTGTTGCCACACAAAAAGCCAAGGAAGCGTTATTTAATATTTGAGACAGGCAGGGAGGCCGAAGCGTTCCCTGCGTTGCTAAATATCAATAGCGATCCTGACGGACAGTTTACCTCTGAATTTACACGTCGAACGGCCCGCCTTATAAACCGGACGGTTGTTACTTTACTTGCGAGAAAGGTTTTCGCTGAGTCGTGCCGCGCGGCGAGGCTGGCCCGCGCCGGGCGGCAACGACGGAGTTCACATTCTCACTCAGAGATGGCGGGCTCGCTAGGCCGCGCCGAATTTAAATTATTGAATATTAGCCGTATCGTTACAACCATAATATCGAAGAGTGTTTCGCTCTGAAAAGGAAAAATAACCCGAGACTTGATAACTCTCGGGATAATCTCAATAACCATAATAATTCGAACCGTCGAGACTTTGCTCAGGAAAGGAGTTCCTCAAACTCCAATCCTAATTCGTGGAGAAACAAAGATTCCCCGTCTAGCTCTCAACCTTCGAATCAAAAAAACTAAGCTTTGATGATTCAGTGGGGCTAAAATCATCAAAAAATCATAATATTAGTGGCCCTAGCTCAAGTAATTCTAATCTAATAGTCCGGGAGCTAGTGACCAATTTTGGTCCGTGATTTTACCCAGTATGCCTTTCACAGGGCACTATTATACGTATATTCCGATGAACAAAATGATAAAATTAAAGTGCCTGCATGTGTTCTTCATACCAAAAAATGATTGATGATTTGTTCGTAAATAACGTGTTTTTCCACAATTTTACTCCGTATGCCATGTGGTTCGTAATGAAGTTCGTAATGAAAAACCCTTGAAAAACCATAGGCATACCGTTAGGGTGTGCCCAAAGGGTTGAAACGGTCACGTGAACTTGTACGTGAATGAAAAAATTTTCCACGTTTTTCCACAGGCTGCCATTGATAATTATACAATTTCTCGTTGTAAACCTGCCGAAAACGAGATGGCATACCGTTTGCGCATGTCCAAGTACTGTTTATAATCAAACAAATGTGACACACTTACGGCAGAAATTTCCGTGATTTTACCCAGTATGCCCTTTCGTTTTCATAAAGTTTGCGATAACTTATGATGGACGTGACATTGGCATACCGTTTGAGAAGGTACAAACTAGAGGCATACACAACAAAAGTTGCTGAATAAAAAAAAAAAAAATTAAGTGTTTTTACCCAGTATGCCTCTGCGTTTTCAACGCAATTAGGATGTATTGAAGTGGAATAAAAAAAGGCATACCGATTGATGAGGACAAGGTTGACGAACATAGAGAAATTAGTATTTACATGTAGGTGAAATTACTAATCATCGGTGATACTGCAATACCGCGTAACTAAAAATTTCAATACCGCGTAACTTCATTTGTCAATACCGCGTAACTGCTAAAAATCCAATTTCACAGGTGCAAGAAAAAACGTCATATTAAATAAATTACTGAAATAATTTCCTTCCAATCGAACGTATGAGCACAAAATATGGTTATTTATCACGAAAAAACTCGATCTATTAATTTAATTGAATAAACAATATGAAATATGACTAATAAATGTTCATAATACTTACGTGCTATGTAAATATCTTATGAAATCTGATTAATTTCATAAACTTTATCGATATAACAACGTATATTTAAACAGCTCAAATATGGGATCTTATAATATAATCAAGAGGCTCGGTAGAGCCTCGCGCCGAGTACATTAAAAAAAAAAAAAATTTTTTGTACGAGCGCGTTGCGCCGAGCCTTATTTACCTGAACGAGAGCTACTCTAACCTATAACGCGAATTAGTATCTTCGTTTTCTTCGGCCCTGCTATATCACACGAATTGAAACTAATTCAATCTACAGAGATGATCTGTGGAAAGTTATAAGCCGTGTGGGTATGCAACCGGTGTTTCACTACGAAATGGCAACGTAGTCGATGCGAGAGTCGAATGAGTCGAATGACCGTATCTACAGACGACGTAACGGCAGCTGTCATTCTGCGGGGTTATAACCTAATAATGTTAGGTTATAACCTAATAATGTTCGAAATAGACCGATATTGACATCCGCAATTACCTGAATAACCCATTAAACTTTCTTAAGAAAGAATATTTACCGTTGTATTAGGGAACTGTGATTACAAAATCTAAATCTGACAATTATTTATAACTCTCATTCTAACCTAACAACATGAGAGCCGCAGAATGACAGCTGCCGTTACGTCGTCTGTAGATACGGTCATTCGACTTATTCGACTCTCGCATCGACAGCGTTGCCATTTCGTAGTGTATCACCGGTTGCCTACCCACACGGCTTATAACTTTCCACAGATCATCTCTGTAGAATGTGGGCATGAACAGCTTCCATTTGAGCCCTATATCGGTTAAATCGGTGTCCGGAGAGCTGAGATATGATTATTGACAGATTTCCATACCCCGTCTCATCGTTAAATTTTCGTCTTCATCCCGGTCGTCTTCAGACTTCCGTTTTATTTCGTCTATTCCTATGCGTATACAGAGATGATCTGTGGAAAGTTATAAGCCGTGTGGGTAGGCAACCGGTGATACACTACGAAATAGCAACGCTGTCGATGCGAGAGTCGAATAAGTCGAATGACCGTATCTACAGACGACGTAACGGCAGCTGTCATTCCGCGGCTCTCATGTTGTTAGGTTAGAATGAGAGTTATAAATAATTGTCAGATTTAGATTTTGTAATCACAGTTCCTTAATACAACGGTAAATATTCTTTCTTAAGAAAGTGTAATGGGTTATTCAGGTAATTGCGGATGTCAATATCGGTTTATTTCGAACATTATTAGGTGTAACATTGCATGTTACAAACTGCTCCTCGCCCCTAAACGAGACCTTAGTTAAGACGGGGGATCGCTAGAATGAATGACGAATGAATGTGTGGGATGACCCCGAGGTCCGAAATACTTCCGAGAGGCGACTGTGACCGACGTAGATCATGAAATAGATTATTTATTCTTTTGTTTTTTTTGCACTTTTCTCTGGCATGTGGGCACCGAGGCATTAATTGTTGGAGAAGACCTAAAGACCACCGCATACACCGACGAACGTCCACGGCTCGACACACCGAGGGCGTGAATTTCCAACAAGGCGCCACCGAAGCTCGGGAGATTAGCAAGGGCCCTGCTAACTCCCCAACCAGCCGAGGATGCGGGAGAGTGTCCACGACACTCTGCAGCGAGGGATGAAGGTGGTGGATGAGATTCCCGCCACCGAAAAGAATCTACAACTCGCAGTCCTCGGCCTAGAAGAGCGAAAATCACCGTGGTGGCCATTTAAATAATTCGCGCCAAGGATCGAGCGCCACCCCTTGACGTCACAGCGTGGTCGATACCATAATCGATAATTGCGGGACTAACGAGGTCCTTGCGCATCGGCACGACGCCGGTGGACTCACTCTGCGTTAGGCTAGCATTGCGAACACGTGTGCAAATTTTAGTCATCCTTTTGCGTACTGAGTACCCCCTTGGCGTTCGAGCTACCTTTTGATTCTTGATTTGGTTTTTTTTTGGTTGTGTGTGTGAGTGGGAGGATTTCCTTAAGGAAGTACGTGGACAATCCCCGATGGATTTCGCCCGAGAGGGACTGCTTTTTATGAGGTGGCTGGAGAACGGTAAGCGTAAAGCAATCTTACCCGTTGGATAATTTGAATCGGGCAACGGCCTTCTGCCGCGTGCTTGTTCACAGCCACGAGGCTATTTCACGGATTTTGGGATCAAATTAAGCCGGATTCCGAGTGAAAGCCGTCACCAGTGTCCCATGCCAGTATTTTGAGTTCGAGTCTCGCGTTAATATAGTCAATTATTGAGTAAGTATTGAATTAAGAAATTCTGTATAATTCGCCCACGAGGGCAAGTGAGACAGCCGGTCACTGTCGCGCTCTTTCCCTCCTGCGAGGTAGACTTTGTACCGAGGCCGAGCCTCGTGTATTGTTAAGAGATTTCGAGTCTAGATAATAAATCGACGTTAGTCGAATCTGTAAACTATTTTGTTGTTTATTGCGCAGAGTTAGGTTAAGTTAGATTTAAGTGATTTAGTTAATTTGTTAAGGAGGTATTATCGTTTCTCACGTGAAAATTATTTTCCAACTTAGCTACGTGAAATTTTGTGAACACGAAATTCAGAGCAAAATCCAACTTGTGGTGACATTTCACAACGATTTACCGTCTAGAAACTGAAATATTTAATTACAAAATCACAATTTTTGTATACTTTTAACACATGTCTTATGGCATGAGGGGTATCGAGGTTAGGTTTTTTATTTTTTTCTGCGTGATAATTCCAACTTTCGTTGATGAAAAATGAACACATGCAACTTTAAATTACAGGTAATAAATTGATGTACATTAAATGTAGGGTTACCGATGAAATAAAAGAGAAATATCAAGTTAATCGCACTGGTTTCTGAACGCGACGGACTACACGAGCTGATTGAAAATCGATTTGGCAACGCCGCATGACCAACTCAACTATTGCACGCACCCATACCCATAGAACTCGCACGACACACGCATTCTTTCGCTAAGCGATGTTGCCACCTAACCTTCTTCGCCATATAACTGCTAGAATCATGCAAGTCTTTTCTTATGAACATTTTTTTCCTAACAATTAAAGTGTTCAAAACACAAGTATATTAGTAATGAAAAATTAAAATAATTTTTTTAGTCGCTATTTAAAAATAAAAATTTAGCAGAAAATCCAAACACTATTTTGACTCTGAAGTTTCGATAATACCTCCTTAAGTTTGTGCCGTCGGCAAATAATTAATCCAAATTCTAGGCCGCGGAATTGAGTATTTTGTTATTAAGGATTAAGTTCAGGCCGCAGGCCCGTCTAATGCATTATTCACCCGATAGGTGATTTATTATTAATGGTTATAACCGTTGTTATCGGTTATTGCATGGTTTGAGTTTAGCTCATCATTTTTGTGGACCTTATTTGGCGAGTCATTTAGTAATTTTTCTTTTTTTTTTTGTTATTGCCACCCTACGTGGGAGCGTTTATTTAGTTCTTTTTATTTGTAAGGCTCGTCAAACATAGCCAGGCCGCCTATACACGGCCTATAACCGATTTATACCCGAGGGGAAGTGCCCCCGGGTACCTCATATTTTGTTATATTTTTCATATTCTAATTTTTTGAATAAACGCACGTTTTTGTCTATTATAACTCAATTACTCGAGTAAATGCGTCATTCGCTAATCCCTCAATTTAATCCTGACCCCTCTCCGCGGTACTGCAGCTAGCCGCCGCATTTTTTTTTTAGTAAGCTAGGCCTTTGGTTTCTCTTGTTGTCAACTTTCGAGTCTCGTGGCGAAGTAGTCGCCTGGCGCCCAACTTCAAAATCATTTTTTTTCTTCTAAAATTATTATTTATTTTTCTCTCGTGGTTGTTAATTGTCGACTGGACTATCTCTCGGAATAGCGATCCGGTATATTCCGAGGGATAGAATGACAGCTGCCGTTACGTCGTCTGTAGATACGGTCATTCGACTCATTCGACTTATTCGACTCTCGCATCGACTACGTTGCCATTTCGTAGTGAAACACCGGTTGCATACCCACACGGCTTATAACTTTCCACAGATCATCTCTGTATAAAACCATAGAAGTCTAGATTTCCGTTATGCATGCACAATTCCGAATATTGAAGGGACAAGTTCATACCGAAGTTGTATAGAGTGGCGTAAGTACGAGAGTCACGATGCAGCTGTCGCTAGTATCGCAGAGACAGACCGTCGACAACGCTAGCGAACGCGTGTTGTCGGTTTTTGAATCCAAATAAAGGAATTAATAAAAAAACCAATTATCAATACAATATAATATAAAATAATATTAATACAATATATCATTATTATTATATGTCACGTAAATTTAGCATATAGGTGCAACAACTTACCTGAATGATGACGAAACCGTTAAAACTAATTATTAAATGATGTCCTAAACCTATTTATTAAATAATTTCCTTAACCTAATTATTAAATAATGTCCCTGTGCTTATAACCGTTGCCAATTTATACGCTTCTTTCGGTAACTAATGTAGATGCCAAAACAATATTGCTAGATGGCGCCTGCGGTGTACTGCCGACGAAGTGGATTGTGATCCCCCTGAATTGGACAACGTCGGAATAAGGTTGGCTATACAGTAAAGCCTCGTAGCACGACGCGACGTGCCGGAACACTACGAAGTATTACCATTGCCAACATTAATAAATATATAATATATTATATTATATTATATTAATTGCATATGTAAACTGATCGGTAGGTAACTGTTTCTCGCAAGATTTTTTTTTTTTAACAAAAAAGACTGTCTGACTTTGCTCCTGTAAAGTGAAAATTATTAGGTGTCCCAGTTTGCAATATCGTCCCACTTTACCCCGGTCTCCCCTATTTTGCGAATTAAACAAACTAAATACACATGCTTACTTTAAAAAAATATATTCAATAATTTTGTTCAATATTTTACTTTATTACTTTATTACAATATTTTACTTGAATATTTATTCAATTGGAACGAGTATAAGTAAACATCAGTTATCGCGGATCATCTTTTTTTTTTCTTGCCTGCAGCACCAGGATGGTAATCGTTCGCCATGTTGTATAGCAGCTGTATAAGGTTTCGCTGCCGGCGCTGGCGGTTCGCCCATTGACGGCCGGCCCGTTGGTGGCGTCTAACAGCGTGTTCTACGGAAACATTGAGAATCACATTATTCTGAATATTATTCTAGTAAAATCAAATGAAACAACTATCAGAGTGCAGCATCTGAATTACTCTGAATATCAATAGTGCAAAAACTTATAGTTATGACTAATATATATTTATTTACATATGAAAAGATAAATGGCTCATCACCTGAAATAATGAAATAAGAAATAAAGGTGGTGAAAATAAAATACATTTCCAACTTTGATTTGAATTACAATAGATAACGTTGTCAACTGTACCTTGACGCTGGTTGGCCGGCTCGCCTCCGGCAGCCCCGCCAGCATCGGCAGCCGCCGCCACCGCAACCTGGTTCAGCACTACTGCAGGAGCCGGCACCTCATCAGGTCTCACGTTCTCTATGTGATTGAAAGCATTGAATGGTTCGATTATTCAAATATATAGTTTAAATATGAAATTTGTTCTTCCATTTACATGAATAGTAACTGGTACCTAGTTCGTTCGTACAAGTTGAAATCATTTATGCATACTTTTATTTGGTCAAATATTGAAATGATAGACAGGGGAATTCTTTGGAAACGTTCAACTTTGAATACATACATAATATAATTGATGATTAAGATCGAATTTATAAGAAGTCTATGAGAGAAGTCTATGAGAAGTCTATGAGAGTATACAAGAATTGATTTCATACCAGGCACGTTTGGCTGAGGCTGCTCCTGTACCTCCATCGCCGCTGGTGGTTGGTTGGGGTTTCTGATCTGGCCCGCCATGATGTTTGGTGCCAATTCTTCGTTCAGGTCAATGTCGAAGTCTAAGAGCTGCAGTTAAATGAATAAAGAGTAGAAAAATAAGCGCATGAAGTTTAAACGATTGTTCTAAATCAATAATATCCGTGCAAGATGGATAAATATCCTGTGGTAATAATTATACAAACTTACGCTGCCTGCAGGTGACGGTGCCCGTGACGACATGATTTGACAGGTCAATAACGCGATATCGATCAAATCTGTTGAAATCTTTTGTTCAATATACATGAGAGATACACCTACTTGAATACAGATATGAAACAAAAGATTAAAGGATAAAAGATATTGTTTGTTTATTACTCATTACCGCCATGTCGTCACGGGCACCGTCAATTGCAGACAGCGTAAGTTTGTATAATTATTACCACAGGATATTTATCCATCTTGCACGGATATTATTGATTTAGAACAATCGTTTAAACTTCATGCGCTTATTTTCCTACTTTTTATTCATTTAACTGCAGCTCTTAGACTTCGACATTGACCTGAACGAACGATTACCATCCTGATGCTGCAGGCAAGAAAAAAAAAGATGATCCGCGATAACTGATGTTTACTTATACTCGTTCCAATTGAATAAATATTCAAATTTTCGCAAATGTTAATAAAGTAAAATATTGAACAAAATTATTGAATATATTTTTTTAAAGTAAGCATGTGTATTTAGTTTGTTTAATTCGCAAAATAGGGGAGACCGGGGAATTTTTCACGATCACGCATCGATCATCATCTGTCGGCTGTCATGAATCGCTGTTGATTAGCGAAAGAAGCGTAAAAATTGGTAAGGGCTATAAGCGCAGGACATTATTTAATAATCAGGTTTAGGAAATTATTTAATAAATAGGTTTAGGTTAAACATCATTTAATAATTAGGTTCAACGGTTTTGTCAACATTCAGGTAAGTATAAGTCAGGTTAGGTTTTTTAGGTTAGATATTAGTAAGAAAACAAATCAGCTTCCTCCAATTCAAAAAAGGCAGCTTTGCGCCATAAAGCGGCAGCTTTGCGCCAGATATAAATCGGCAGCTTTGCGCCTGAAACAGATCGGCAGCCTTGCGCCTAATATGGAGAAGCTGAATACAAACTCTCTACCGCAGCGATTCGTGGAGATTATCGAATCTGGTGATTGGTTAGGGGATGAACACATGTATCACTTTGCTCAACTTGTTAACCATTACTCCAACTACACACTTCAAGAGGCGTGGAAGAAATATTTGCCAGATACAATCATACCTGTTTCGCCGACCGTAAAGGATATTCAAATCTTGCATAGCGGTGGTGAGAAAAACGGCGATGAGTATAGCGGTTGTAAGGAAAAAGGTGATGAGCACTGGGTGTGCACCTACTTTGATACTAAGTCGATTTACATATACGACTCCTTGAATTCGAAAGTACTCCACGAAGATCATTACATATATTTGAAACGATTGTTCCCATTTTACGAATTCGACGAAAATCCCGTGCGGTTTCCCACGGTTCAGCGTCAGCCCAACTCGTCCGACTGTGGAGTATTTGCAATTGCATTTGCAATTTCACTGATAAATGGGCAACAGCCGGACAAAATTATCTATGATGTTCAGCTAATGCGAAAACATCTTTTACAGATATTCAAAAAGAACGAGATACAAAACTTCCCACGCGTTACTGCAATGCAAGTATCTGATCCGAAGCAAAATACCGCTCTTGATAACCGCGAATTACGTTAGCAATGTAATGTTACGGCAAAAAGTTCTTCAGTAGGTCAAGGGCGCAAGGTTACCGCGAATGTATCAATTGCTGTGAATGATAGGGAATTACGAAGACGAGAGAGGCGTCATGCACCCCAAACTTTAGACGAGACATCTAAGCATATACTTACAGAATCGGGTGGGTGGTTGACTGACCTTCACATGAGTCAATTTGCGTATCTCCTAAAGAGCTGTACAGAATATTCACCGCGTGAAACATGGCGAATACAAATGCTAAGTACCATCGAACCAGTATTCCCTAATAACAAGCATATCCAAATACTACATAGCGATGAGCAGCATTGGGTATGCGCATATTATGATACTAAATCGATATTCATTTACGATTCATTCAATTCGAAAAGGCTGTATCGAACGCACGAGATATATTTAAGGAATTTATTTCCTTTTTATCAGTTTGACAGCAAGCCTATAAAATTTCCAACGGTTCAACACCAACCGAACTTCTCAGATTGTGGGGTATTTGCTATCGCGTTCGCAATCTCGGTTGTTAATGGAAAAAGACCGGATAAAATAACATACGACGTTCCTCTTATGCGTCCACATTTATTGAAATTGTTCGAAAACAACGTCATCGAAGAATTTCCTCATTTTCGTAAAACGCAGCGCATGGTTACAAAAAAAAAAATACTTTTTATCGTAAACGTAAAGTGTTGTTGGAAACCGTAAAAGATGTAAACTTGAAGCGAATAGAAAAAAAAAAAACCCCGTACCCTTGGGGTTAAAAAACATCTAACTGAATTTGTTGCGCACACAGAACGAGAGGAAGCTCTGCATCCGAAATTAGAATCAGAAACAAACGTTACCAATCACAAACCGCTAAGCTGCAGCGAGCACATTAAGGTAAATACAACTACTAAATTTGGTCAAGACTTTAATGAGAAACAACAAATTCAGATGCTAAATAAAGCGCAAGAATCTAGGTTTCAGGATGCATCGGATATCTTTAATCGTGGACAGGAATACCAAGACATAACAAAAATGTCGATGGTGGATGCAATGATCAAATGTGATAATACAAACATAGACAAGTCCACATATAATGGTAGTGCTGAAAAGTCGGAGAGTTGTAATATCGCTACGAAACGTAGTATTACAAACCGTAATAATTACCTTTCTAACGCTGACAGACTGCGATGTCGAGCTCACGAACTCTATTATTCGAACGTTGAAAATCGGCGAGTTCAAAAGCGAAAAGCATATCATTTGGATACCAGAGTAGTAAAGCAGCAAGAGAAAAGGCGCGAACGTTATCGTTTGAATGCTGAATCTCATCGAGCTAACGATCGCGAACGTTTCAATTTGAACCCTGACAAGAAGCGAAATCAAATGCGCACATGTTATAAATTAAATGCCGAAAAGCGGCGAACTATTCAGCGTCTTATTTATTATTCAAACCGTAACGATATATGTGGTCGAAGACGTGCGCAATATAGTAGACTACATGAAAACAACCGGTTAGCAAAGCTCAACAGGGATGCCGCTAATAAGATTCTTGCTAAGTATACTCGTATTCAAAAAACGAATACCACAGCATTAATACAGTCAAAGGAAAAATATATAAAAAAAATTTCGCCAATGATTGACGAGCAATCAGAAATCGATAGAATAATAAAAGCCGAATCGATAATCAAATGGTGCATTCGCGGTAGAGAATCAAAAATAAAATCGATCAAGAGAACTCTACAAACTGTCAAGAAAAGAGCAGAAATCTATTTAACCAAGGTTGTCGAATGTTCCAGTAAAACAATCGATGATAAATTGAGCGTTATTTGTGGTTCCTCAAGGCACATCGCATCAGCTGAATCGTTTTACGCGGAAGCTGGGTATGAGCTTCTGCAATTTTCACAACCAATTGCAATTAATTCAAAAGGGCAAGCTGCCAACATTTTGCCATTGTTTGAAAAAAAACCAGAATAAAAGTGTAAAAAGCAGATGCAAAAGTGGGTCTTGCAACGAAATGTGTAAAACGAAAGATGTTACATTACTGGTGAAATAGGTTGAGTTTCTTCGTATCATATCCACGTGCACGTTAAAAAATATACATAAATTTGTAGTTACATTGGAATGTACTGTTAGACGCGCAAATTGTAAGCTAGGCCATTCGCAAATTTGTTATATGAGTGACGCCTCCTGCAAATCAATTTTCTTACCTGTGCAAATGTTAGCTGCACATTTTCCATCAGTTCGGTATACACAGAGGCTAGTATACAAATTGATGAATGACTACGCGAAAATTTCCATTATCGACAAGGCACTAAACGACTGTGATCTTCAAAAACTGAACGAAATTTCACAACTTGTGCAGCAAAACGTTAACAGCGTCACTAATAATATAGTGCATGATATTAATTTGGTTGAAGAAGAAATCAGAAATAAGTATAAAACTGCATTCAATGCTTTGATAAAACGTTCAATAGACATTCCCCGTTTGGTCTGTGTATCCTGTGAAAAAATTTGTTTCAAAACCCGTGAAAAAATATTCTGATCAGACAATATCAGGCCTGATATAAACCGTCCATATCAGACCTGATATGAAAATTGGCCATATCAGACTATATATGCCTTGATATGAGTATATCAGACTACATATGCCCTGATATGGGCATATCAGATTATATATAGTTATATTCAGATTGATACAGCCTGATACAGCCATATCAGACTATATGTAACCCTATCAATAAATAATAATTGAATGGTTTGATACTAAATAAATAAGCTCACAAATTTATTCATTACACTTTTTATTACATTTCTTTGAATACGATTTTATGTAGTTTGGTTTGTTCAGATATGGCTATAAGGTAAAATACCCAACAGTTCGACAGTTTGGAAGGCATGATTGGAATAATCTCATTTTATATTATATAATTAATGTTATTAATTATATTAATTTTATATTATATAACATTATATTATAATATTAATGTTAAGAGCTCAAACTTTCACAATTTGTCATCTCGAACAATATTTTCATGGTAACTAACGAAAAACAAAATAGTCGGTTTTTTTGGCCCACCCTATTACATATACAAAAGCGGCATAACATAAACTTAAAAATAAGTATAAAATTACAACTCCTCTTGTTTCAACTTTTTTTCGACTGTGAAATTTTAACTTTCTCTTGTAATGAATCTTCTACTTTACCAAGTGAACAATGTCAAAACTAACCAAACTTATTTGAGGTTATGTTGACTTTATTCGTAAATATTAAAACAAATATTGATTTCTTGTAGATAAAAAGTGAAAGTACTTTGATTTATCTTACTTACGCACTACCTTAGCCGCTTCACTGCCGTAATTATTATTAATTTGTTAAAGTTTTGAACAGAGCTTACGCGTGTCCAAGTTCTATACTCTCCGTATGAGCTACGGTTGGACATAAGCGGCGCCGTCTGTCCAATTAATAGTCTCTAGTAGTTGAGTGTGAAAGGTATACTTAGACACGCGAATTTAATATAACAAAAAAGTTTTTTGCAAAATAACTCAGGAAATTACACTCACGAAACACACAACCATCAATACATTTCGAAACCTCACATCGTTTCCAAAAAAAGATTTTTTAATTTTGAATCTTTCATCTTACCTTTTTGTTTCAGAAAGTTTCTAAATTCATGCATATCACGTTGCTCTTCGTAATCTAACATGATAAGCCTCATATTATTTAATTAAACGATATTATTATCAAAAAAATGTATGATTCTCTCTTCTAAGATAATAACAAATCTAGATTCGGCGTTGGCACCATGATAAACAACTGCTTTAAAACAAAAAATTGCTCTTTTTTATTAGTGTCCAACTATATTGGGTGTTTTACCTTATTGAAAAATGTAATGTTTCTATTTTTTTCTCGTAAAATCCATTAAACTATTATATTAAAGTATTATTGCTCATATCAGAACTTATCAAGCTATACCAAAGAACTATATGTGAACATATTAGACTAGATATGGTCCTATCTGTCTAGATCAGGCTAGAGACGAAAATTTTTATAGAAACGAAACACAAAAATAACTGTTACGTATACCCATATCAAGGCATATTAAACTATATTAGGCCTGATCAGAATTATCTTTAATATGTATATCAACTTGATAAGGCTTGATCTGGCCTGATATGGCCAATTTTCATATCAGACCATATCAGGATTGATTAAAATTTATATATGGACATATCAGATCATATCAGACTAGATATAGATATATCAAAAATTTTTATATGGCTTTATCAGGTCATATCAGGTCTGATAGGAATATTTTTTCACGGGAAGAGAAGTTACAAGCGTGGTCAAATTCCAAAAACCCATAAAAACAAAAATTTGGAAGGATTTGATGGAACATGTGGAATCTATAGGTGATGATTGCGAATATGTTTGCAACTATTGCCTTCCTAAACTGAGACAAAACACCATGCCACCTAAGTGCATTATGAATAAACTCATTACCGAACCAGTACCGGAAATTATACAATCGTTGAATGATTACGAACGAATTTTAATCCAAAGAGCTAAAGCATTCCAAACTGTTCAAAGAATGGGTACCGTAGCAAGCAAGAACCTACCACACAGAGAGATGGTACAAAAAGTAAAAGGCAGGACGTTTCATTTGCCTTTACCTATAGAGGAAACTTTAAAGAAAATCTGTCTACCTACAGATCCAATTAATCTCGATCACGAGCTATACATATTAGTTCGCGGAATTCCAACGAAATCTAAGTTGGTGTGGGAACAGCTGGTAAATATAAATAAAGTATGGGATGCATCAACATGGCTTAAGACGAACAATCCTCAATATTCTGAAATTCAGATGCCAGCGACGGCTGACTCCTTGATAGCTAATATAAAGGACATTGAATTCCAATTACATGATGACGATGATGATGAGGATGGCAATTTGAAGGAACGCGAAGGTCTTGATACAATAGATTCCGCAATTGAAATCGGAAATAATGACAATGACAATCGTAAATGCCAGGATAATACAGTGGACGCAAACAAGGGCGCATTATTGACTCAAGTGTCTCAATCGGATGAAATTTACCAACAATTCACTATACATCCGATGTATGAAAAGAGGCCTAACCAAACTATCACAGATCTTTATCAAATGTTGAAAATCCAAGACGTTCCACTAGATAATCGTCATAAAAGTCTGGATTTGCAATGCTTTCCGCATTTGTATCCGTATGGTTGCAATGGACAACACGAGAACAGATCGACGCATCTGACGCAAGCCGAATTCATTAAGGGGTTAGGCCAGTATAGAAATTCCCAAAAATCGATTTTTTTTTTTTTTTGTTTCAAACGATCCCGAAACGATTTGTTTCACTAATCTAGAAGCCCAATTATATGGTGCAGGCATCGCGGATTAAAGTTATTGCAAAAATTTTCAAGATTTTTCTGAACTTCAAACTTTAAACGCCATTATCTCGAAACTGCATTTTTCAACTTGGCCGCACCCATAACTCGAACAATTTTCAACCAATCCACTTTAAATTTTCACTAGATCTTTAGAAATACATTGTCTGAAGAAGTACGTAGGATTTTTTGTTTATATAGCATAGTTTATTTGTTATACAAAATTTTCTGAAGATTTTTCTGCGAATTTTGCAAGTTTGACTTCAAAAGTGCGCCATTCGGCCAAAAATCAATATATGAGAAAAACCCTAGGTACTTCTCTAGCTGTTGTTATATACAACAACAAAAAATTCAGTGACTCATCAGAATTGAAAATTTACAGGAGCTGATAGTACGGCCGTAGACCCTTCCATAAGAGAGAGGTCATCTGGGAAACTGTGCACAGTCGCAATTTCTAATTACACTATTCTATAAAAATTATGGTTTACAGTCAACCATATGTACAATAAACTTGGACTTGAGTAAAATCAATTGATTTTATATTTTTCCTGGAAAAAAAATCACAACTCAGAGTACTTTTGCAGCCTGTAGAGTGGCCTAACCCCTTAAATCAAGACTTCTGTCAAAGCATTCATCATACCGGCTGGATCAGCAATACCTGTTCTATCTATTGAATGACGCCAATGTTCGGCAATTGAATAGTGGGATATACTACAAACTTAATATCACCAATCCAAGTGAACGGTTTACTGCCGCGAGTTATCTAGAAAAACTTTCCAGGGAAGAATTGGAAAGGAATTTGAATGCAATATTTTCAAGGCTGCGCAACACGGAGCAATATTGGAGTCGGCCAAGAAATGATGTATCCTGTATGACACATCATTACGGTCCAGCAACATGGTTCCTTACTCTGAGTCCAAGTGAATGGTTATGGTCAGACATGACGGAATACCTTCGCGAAGTCGGTGGCTCTGCTGCCGCTAAGATGTCTCCGAGTCAATTGGTCGCAGCGGACCCAGTGTCTGCATCTCGATTTATTGATAACAAGTTTCGCGCCATGCTCGATTTCATATGCTCTCCCGATAACCCTATCGGAGAGGTGACTCATTATTTTTGGAGGCGCGAATACCAAGGTAGGGGAATGCAGCATTTCCACCTACAATCTGGATCAAAGATGCTCCGGTTATTGGGAAATCTTCGAACGAAGAAATTGCAAGTTTTATTCTGAAATATGTAACTTGCAGAATGCCGCCGAAATATGCTTCACCTGACTTATATCGTCGAGTGAATACGCATCAACGGCACAACCACAATTCCTATTGTTTGCGGAATAAGCGAAAAAAAGATGGTGGTTTGACTAAAACATGTCAATTCGGATTTCCTCGTCCTGTAACGAATAACATTGTTATTAGAGATGTGGCTGTTTCAATTGCTGGCAGGCGGAAGCTGAAGTCCAGAAGTAGGCTATATGATGTACCTCGAAATCAGAATGAGGTGGATATCAATGACTATAACCCAGCTATTCTTTGTGCTTGGGAAGGCAATATGGACATACAGTTTATTGGCGAACTCAGCTCCATACTCATGTGGTATGTCACAAAGTACCTGTCAAAATGTGAAAAAAGCAACATTGACAAAGACATAGCAACACTGGTCAGTTCGACAAAATCGCTCTGCAGTCGTCTGTGGAGTTTTGCTCAACGTACGTTGAGTCACAGAGAATGTGGAGCGCTCGAGGCTGCTGATACTTTATTAGGAATTCCGTTGCACGGCACAGATCCACAAACAACTATTAAATGGATAGATGTGAATATAATAAGAAACAGAAAAGTCAAAAATCGTACAGAAATTGAAGCCCTAGATGCGGATTCTACTGATATTTTTTGTGAATCGGTAGTCGATACACATTATCCAGCTCGACCACAGGAATTGCAATCAACCAACCTGTACGACTTCGTCAAATGGTACGAAGTTACTAAAGTCGAACCTAAAGCGCAAGATATTGAATATTACAAAATCGGGAAATCATTGTACCTGAAAAAGAGAAAACGTGGGTGCCTAATTAATCACTATAAAAATAATGTGAACAATCAGCCCGAACGATATTATTTTGCGCTACTGTTACTCTTCCAAGCTTGGAGAGATACAAACGAGCTTCGGAATGGCTGTGATACGTACGCGGAAGCTTTCCGATCAGTTCAACTGGAGCTCGAAGATGCATTGCAGTATCACGAACGCATTGCAGAAATACAAAAAGGTATTGAGCATATCAAGGAGGTGATCGAAAAACGTGAGACAGAAGCAGCTCAATCCCAACAAAGCGACATTTCGGATGCGGTACCATTAGGTTGTGGGCTAATCGAAGCAGAAGGTGCAATGGAGGAATTTCAAGCACACGTCAAAAAGGTAGACACGGTAAACGGTTCGCAAAAAATTGCGGATCTCAATATCGATCAAAGACGAGTATTTAATACAACCACGGCTGTCGTGAGTTCCAACGATAGAATTTTACGACACTATGTTAGCGGAGAAGGTGGAACCGGTAAGAGTCATCTTATCGAAGCACTCGTATGGTAGGTTAAGCAACATACTGGTAAAGATACTGCCGTAACAGCACCAACTGGAATAGCAGCATTCAATGTCAACGGTTTGACTATTCATAGGTTGTTTCAACTGCCTGTCGAACACGGGGGCACTCCTAAATACAAACAACTGTCTGACGCAGCTTTGAAAGTCATTCGAGAACAGCTCAGAAATGTCGCGCTCATTATAATCGAAGAGGTCTCGATGATTTCTAATGTGACACTCATGTACATACATCTCCGATTAAGTGAAATATTTGATACCACCGAATACGAAAACGGTTGGTTCGGTAAAAAAACATATTCTCCTATTCGGCGATTTGTTACAACTCCCACCTGTTCGAGAAGAAGCTGCGTTCACCAAACTATCAACTGCAGTCACGAATAAACTTCTGGGCGCAATGGGAAGTGTCGACCTGTGGAGTACATTATTCAGTTACGATGAATTAACGATTAACATGCGACAAAAAAACGATGAATCCTATCGCGAGATACTGTCAAGAATACGCCTCGGAATAGTTACCGATTCAGACACAGAGATCCTAGCATCGAGGAAAGTCCGTTTCACAAACTTCACAACTTCCACCTTCAGTGAAAGGGTACGTCAACTATGTGAATATATAAATAAACTACCGAACGACGCAGTTTGTCTGCTTCCCACATGTAGGATGTGTGATGTTCTCAATGAAGCTATGTTGGGCGAGATACGAAGTGACGAAATAGAACTGATAGCTCATGATACAGTCGACTGCCCCTCATATGTGAAAAAGAAAGTACATAAAATTTTGGATATGGCAGACGAGGATTGTTCTCGAACTGCGGGCCTCGCTAAAATAATTACCGTTAAAATTGGCGCAAGAGTAATGATCAGACGAAATATTGATGTTACTTTAGGTCTGGTGAATGGTACGATTGGTAAAATCACGTCGGTATCACGAGCTATTGACAAGACTGATGTTGAGGCAATACGAGTTGTATTAGCGACAGGTGTCGAACACGTTCTAGAGCGCGTAAACGTAAAGTTTGAGGCAATGCAAGGGGCTTTCGTTATTCGCAGACAGTTTCCAATTTGCCTCAGTTATGGAATTACAATCCATAAAAGCCAAGGCCTCAGTTTGAAGAATGCCGTAATCGATGCAGGTAATTCTATATTTTCTAGTGGACAAGTGTACGTTGCCCTCTCGCGGGTAACTTCATTAGAAGGACTCCACTTGATTAATTACGATCCGCATGCAGTGGTAGCAGATAATTTCGCTATTTTGGAGTACAATAGGTTGAAAAAACAATATCGACCGGACCTTATGCCGATGACCGATTCAAAAATACGGTCACGAAAAGTACAAGACCGCAAATGGTCCTTGCCAACAAATGTGTCTGCATGTCAGGAACCAATCGAGGAAAAAAAAATATCCAGCGACACATGGCGAGTCAAAGGTTTTCAGAACACAGACGGTGTTTCGTGTTATGCCAACGCTACCATACAGTGTTTATTTCACTGTACACCTATTAGAAATTGTTGGTTGAATCGACAAAAAAACGACGTCATGAAAATCTTGATTGACAATTACGTCAATTTACAATCACCAGGCAATGTTTTCCGTGCAAGGAAAGTTGCTGGTAAAGAGTTCACTTTGAACGTTCAGCAAGATGTGTCAGAATTTTTAATCAATCTCATTTGGAAATACGAAGATTTGAGGAATGTCATAAAACATGAGTTAACCTCTACGAGGCGTTGCGTCGATTGTGGTTTCACCAGTAAGTCAATCGAAGCTGGTTATATTCTGATACTCGCTTTACCCCCAACCAAGAAAGGAGCTTACAGTCTAACAGAAATTATCAATCACAATTTTTCGCGTTGGAAGAATGTCGAAGATTTGTTCTGTCAAAATTGTGAGTCTAAAAATATATTCATGAAAAGTGATGTATCATCGGCAAGTAACTGTTTAATTGTACAGCTAGCATTGACTTCCGTACAGGATGGACACATTACAAAGATAACGAATTACGGTATTAAATCAGTTCCCACGGATAAGCCCGTATTTTGCGCGAAAAAATACAAGGTCAATAGCGCTGTGTTTCATCATGGTCAGAGTATCGAAACAGGACATTATACTTGCATGCTACGAGATAGAACTTCTGCGTGGCAACATGTCGATGATCATCGAATTACGAAGCAGAACTGAATAAAAAATGCTAAGGATGCATACATATTCTTTTTGCAAAGGACCTAACTGCACTAACAAATATTACGGAACAGATGTAATGTATGGACTTTAATAAGCAAAAAGGTTTTCATGTTAGATTTTTAATACAATGGAGTTTCGGGTATTTTTGGGTTTTACGATATAGCTGTGAAACGATAATACATTAACGATAACTGACCTTTGAAAATCTGACCAGAAACTCATTTCTCATTACAGCCCATACATACAAATATTCCAATTTCGGAATAATGTTGTGATGAGTAACAACGATACCCTGCGTGCAAGTAACTCCGCCATTGCCGGTCCCAAGCCCGGATGAGAAAGGAGGAGGGCTGCACGTAGGGTTAAACGTTGTAGGTTCGTTTTGTAGAATGACTGTAGTGAAATAATTTGTAGTATTAACGTTCCTGCTTATGTACGTTATATCTATGTGCTTATCGATGGATTTTGGATAGTACAAAACAACCGAGCGAGTGCAGCGAGCGAGGAACTCCGAAAAATTAATCGAGAGAGCGTAGCGAGCGAGTATAATTATTAGATATTCAGGCGAAATTCCATAAAAAGTACTGATATCCCCAAAAAGCACCTCTGGTGCAAAAACCTTTCGCCAAGTACATTAATGCGACAGCCACCTACAAAAATATCATCAAATCAGATACTACTGCCAAGTACAATTCATTTTGATATACTATAACGGAAGAAGAAACAAAAAAATTGAAATTAAAAAAAAAAATTTTGGAGGTAGTGGTACTTGCCGGGCCTTTTTAAAACATGCACAAGAAAACACAAGTTGAGCTACGTCAATGCTCTTATGGCAATATAAACATGGGCCCGCCAAGTACCACGTACTCCAAAATTTTTTTTTAATTTCAATTTTTTTGTTTCTTCATTCGTTATAGTATATCAAAATGAATTGTACTTGGCAGTAGTATCTGATTTGATGATATTTTTGTAGGTGGCTGTCGCATTAATGTACTTGGCGAAAGGTTTTTGCACCAGAGGTGCTTTTTGGGGATAAGAGTTTCTAAGATAAGATAAGAAATTGATAAAAAATATATTTTTATTTATAGCGTTATGTTATGCTTGAATTTAGAGGTTAATATGTTGAATAACTGTCTAAAAAATTTTTTTTTCATTTAAATTAAATTTCTATCAGTATGATTAATATTGAAAACTTTTAATAAATAATTTAATGTATTTACTTTAAAACATTCAGATCCGACACTGTTCTTTGCTTCTCTTATTCTGTTTGACGCGTCGTACGCGGTATTGTATAAAATAGTTTTTAAAATTGAAAAAAAATTTTTTTTTAATTCATGCAAATACCAATAGATGCAGAACAAAAAATACGTTATTTAAGTAGAAAATCTCATTTTTGCTATTTTTGTAGTTACGCGGTATTGCAGTATCACCGACGTAATACAGTTGATAATATTATGGGTATGACGAGTAACGAGCACACGTAACGAGTAACGAGTAACGAGTAACGAGTATACGTTATGCTGGTATAAGGTGAAAAACATCATATTTCATTCAAAATCGAAAGTACACCCAGACAGCACAAAATATATCAAGAATATCTGAAAATGTCTGAAAATGTCTGATGATATGTGACATATTTATTTAATATTTCCAGCATATCCGCAATACAATATTCATGCTTGAATATACATAAATGTTACGACTGATGTTATGAATATACATAAATGTTCGACTGATATAATATATTTTTAAGACATACTCAGACATTATAAATACAATATCAATAGATTCACGTTTTAGGAATATTTACAACATGTATCAACATATCGATACCTGAGCGGAATAACCAGCCATCTCAGAGTCCGCTTGAAAAAGCGACTATCTCACAGCCGAAATTTTCTTACCGCGAATTAATTTGTACCACTGTCCAGCAAAATTTAAACCCCGACCATGCCATTTCAAATTGTATAGGTGAGTAAATTATGCTATATGTTACGTGTTATGCTGGACAGTGGTACCAACTTAATTCGCGGTAAAAAAATTTCGGCTGTGCCCAGACAGCACTTAATATTCCGAGAATATTTGAAAATGTGTGAAAATGTGTGAAAATAGCCGATATATTGGTATGATATTTTCACTATGTTTTTGTTGAAATATCTGTTCGTAAACATGCGTGAATATTTCTACAATATTTCTGTAATATAAGATCATTTCAAAAACATACTTCGATAAAGTGCATCTGATATTTATATATGTAAATATTGTAAGAATATTTGAAATTTTACATCCCTCGCGGTTTTAGAATCACAGTGAAAGCACAGTGAAAACTTCGTGTACGTTGTGTGCTTTCACTGTGCTTACACTGTGTATTTGTTCCATTTGTACACAGTGCTTTCACGGTGATTACACGACAAACTCACGGTAGAGCCACGGTGTTTTCACGATGACTTCACAGTAGAATCACAGTGTCTACACAATGAATTTACCGTGGTTGCACAAAAAATTCACAGTAAATTCGCGATATTAACACGACAAATTCATCGTGAACCTATAGTGTATTCACGGTGGTTGCACGCAATTTTCACGGTGAACACTCTTAAAATTTACAGCATTCATATTGTTTTTATGGTGTGCCTACCTGATTTTTCTACTCAAAAATTTATAACATGAAATACCATAGATCATTTTTAAAAAAAGTATTCATTATTTTTGATTATCTTGTTACATATATTATAGAAGGTCTGAAAATTTATATTTTTGAAACATATCATTTGCACTTATTTTAGTACGACAATACTAATAGTAATCCGTATAATCTAAAAATGATAATAATTATAATATCAGTAGTAATAATAATGATAATAATACTAGTATCATTTTAATTATTAACTATCACAGTACGACAATTTGCACTATATTTGACTCGTATCAGCTGTAACCATTGCGTTATATTCTTAACTTCAAATGCAGTTAATTAACTACATTTTCTTGGTTTTTTATTTTCCTTCTGCATGCGCGAAAAGCCATGCTCATCCAATTTTTCAAATTTATGTTGATGTCATCGTTAGAGCCTTTGCCATAGAGAATTTCTCGACGTCTTTGCAGGTATAAACAAATATCTATAATAAGAAAAAGAAAATCAAAATCAAAATTTCTGAAAGTAAAATATTTGGCTCTATTCGACAAAATAGATTTCATGAAATATCAAAAAAGTAATTATCAAAAATTTATTTCATCAGAATGTTATATAAAGTACAAGACCAGAAACTTCAAATTTGTTAGCAGCGCTATTTTTCAGTAATGATGTCAAATACCACAAGCCGTATAAAAATCAGTTGATTCTTTCGAGAGAAGTAGTTAACGAAAAATTCCGCATCACTTGTTTTCAAATTACTTCTTCAATTCTGTAACTACTCTGTTTTTTTCAAGAACCTTCGGACTTGAAACACAAAATTATTGTATTACATTGAAGAGCGTATACATAAAAAAATGTTGATAGATCTATGTTCTACATTCTATATTCAATATTTACCTATATTAAAAAATAAAAAATAAAAATTCTTAACTTGAGCTTAATAATAACTTTTCAACTTCATGTTCCTTAATATTTTTGAACGTTTCAAGCTTAAATAAAGGGAAAAGTTTCAACAAATTTCGAAAAATGTATTTTTTTTTTAGATTTATTCAAAGGCTTCTTTTGCAAGTTATACCATTTTATAAAATTATATATTTTTAGAAAACAATATCTTCCGTACTTTATCATTATTCTTCAAAATCTTGTAACTTTCGTTTAAATTTTAGTTTATTTTCAAAGATGTTAATTGAATATTGGGAAAGATGAGATTGTATAGCCTCTGAAAATAGCATGAGAAAACTTGATATTTTTAACAATGGATCGGAATTTTTTTAAACTACTTCAACTTTTCCAACATTACTTATATGTAAAAACTTTGAAAAACATACTTTTCAATTTTCGCCGATCTTCAGGGGTTGTAATCTTCTGTACTCTTACATTATCTTGTCGTATCAGATACATGTGTTTCATTACATTCGGCGGCCATATTTCTCTCATTACAAGATTAGCACGTCGTCTCATTGTCTTTTGCATCAGAATATCTGACATGTTGTCTGCATCAATTTTTATACCATCAATGACAACAAACTAGATTCAAAACAAAAACAGATCAATTATGAAAATTCGACTGTCACAAATGAAGTATGTATATCGCAATAAGTATTAATATAAAGGTGTACACATAATAAATAGGTATTCAAGAACAATCCTTGATGACAAATATTAATTGAAAAGAATTGAAAAGCGGTTGCTCCGTGCAAACTGTATATCTATATATACAAACTGAAGAATTGAAATTATTGAAAAGAATTCCAATTTCATGATTTTTCACTTCTTTTCAATGAATTTTTTTAGACATGGAATCTTCGAGCTAAGATAATTACAGACTTATGAAAAGTACATATTATTATACCTCTTGAGTTCCTTCTACCACAACAGTTTCCGTTAAATTTGGATATGACGAAGGCGATACGTTTGGTTGGTTTCTTTGCTGTCTGGTAGGTTGATTATTTTGGATAAGTTTATTCACCTTGTTATTCAAAGAATCAACTTTAGCTTCAAGTCTCATTGTTTTTATGGAAAGTTTCGAGTTTTCCTGAAGTCGCTTAGGAGGCCGCCTAATTTGAGCACTTGGTCGCTGAGGACGTCGTAAAACTATAGTCGACGTTTCTGAATTTGTAGAGTCTGTTAGTACTCGGCGCGGTGTTTCTTGGTCATTTTTGTGGCCATCACTGTGGTCTTGAAAGGAGCCAGTATTTTCTGCATCAATACCGTCTGAAGAAACCTCCTGTTCTTCATCACTAGCCTCTGTTTCTTCCCTTAGCTCATTATTTGACTCTCTTGGGATCTTATAAAATAAAAATAGAGGAGACGAAAACATTTTTATTTCCAAAATTGAAGTCCACGGGCTGTATAAAATTGGTATGAAAATTGCAAATGTGACAATTGAAGGCCCGGATCGAATAACCCGCCTAGCGCTCGGCCGAGTCAAAAAGTGACGCCCTGGTGACCAAATTTTAAAAGTTGCGGAAATGAATTTTGAAAATTCCTATCATGTAGAGGATCGATAAAGACAACTTTTTTGCATTGAAAGTTTATTTCAATAGTCAATAGTTTTCGAAAAAAAAGATGAAATTTGCAAAATCGTCAAACCGATTTGCACCACGTTTTTTAAACTTAACTCGCTATAACTTCGGCAAATATGAACGGATCTTTTTGATTTTTGGCATGCAGTCGTGGAATACGCTAGCGCTGCTGATAAGGTCATAAAAAGTTTTATATTAAATAGTTTTTATCCAATAAATCAAACAAAACCAGCGAGTGAGTTTTTATACGATTCCGTTTGTTCAAAGAGAAAAAGTGTGCTATGAAGTTGAAGTCTCGAAAAACTTTCAGCGAGGCGTTTGTTCGTTAACGTAACGGGAAGATTCTCAGAAATTTTCAGATCATTCGGATGAGAAACTATGAAGATAGAGCGATTTTACAAAACTCGGGCGGTGCATGCGATCCCAATCTTTATTATATCGCAATTATATCGCAAGATTGAGACCGCACGCATAGCCCGAGTTTTGTAAAATCGCTCTATCTTCATAGTTTCTCATCCGAATGATCTGAAAATTTCTGAGAATCTTCCCGTTACGTTAACGAACAAACGCCTCGCTGAAAGTTTTTCGAGACTTCAACTTCATAGCACACTTTTTCTCTTTGAACAAACGGAATCGTATAAAAACTCACTCGCTGGTTTTGTTTGATTTATTGGATAAAAACTATTTAATATAAAACTTTTTATGACCTTATCAGCAGCGCTAGCGTATTCCACGACTGCATGCCAAAAATCAAAAAGATCCGTTCATATTTGCCGAAGTTATAGCGAGTTAAGTTTAAAAAACGTGGTGCAAATCGGTTTGACGATTTTGCAAATTTCATCTTTTTTTTCGAAAACTATTGACTATTGAAATAAACTTTTAATGCAAAAAAGTTGTCTTTATCGATCCTCTACATGATAGGAATTTTCAAAATTCATTTCCGCAACTTTTAAAATTTGGTCACCAGGGCGTCACTTTTTGACTCGGCCGAGCGCTAAGCGGGTTATTCGACCCGGGCCTTCAATTGTCAATTTGTGAAGTGCCGAATTGTGCCATCAGGTGAACGATTTAAGATCAGAATAAAAGAAACAACATCTAATTTCCGATCTATTTAACTTTAACTCAAAATTGCTTTTGGGGGAGTAGATTTATAGAAAAGTTCTTAAGCTGATTTTACAGTCGAAAATTTTCTCGACTGAGGTATTGTTTCATTTTAGTGATACGACAATTTGTTCGTGTATTTTAAATTCCTACGGCAAGAATATAGATATAATTTTATCGTCGTTATTAAAATAGCAAACTAAAATATGCGACACAATACCACTTCATGTCACTATCGTGAACAGTATCTTTCTCATTATTTTTTTTTCGCATTTCTAACGATATTTTCCAGATACGTCAAAATAAGAAATGACTCAATTTTTTAATAAGTATATAAACATTTTGATGGTTGAAACTCACATCTTCCACAGGATCGGGCAGTGGTCTTGGTAACAAATTCCGGTAATATTCTGCCGAGGCATTAGCTGCGGCATTTTTCGGAATTCTGTGTGGACACTGTTAAAACCAAATAATTTATTAAAGAAGCGAGCTCTGTATGATTATCTTCATCTTTAATTACTGCAATGTATTAAACTTTTTATTTTCTTTCATTTTTATACGTTATATCTACTTGCACTACAAAGTGTAGAGTTTCTGATTTTTTCAGAGAAGTAATTGATTCTCAATTCACATATAGTTCGTGAAATTTAATTTGAAAACTAGTTGAATGATTTTATCGAAAGAGAAAATTATTTCGTCAAGATAAAAAATAAGCGACAAAACGTATACTTCCATATAGTTATTTATAAGTAAATACTAAAAAGGTGACTTAAAAGTCAATTATTTACCAGATTCCATTAAACCACCGTGATTTAAAAATATAAGATAAATGTACTAATGATAAATATATACATACTCTTTTAGCTGCTACAGTTGTTGATGTCTGTTTAGATTGAATGATGGGACTATAATCGTTGAATTTCATTGTCCTGATGCGTATAGTTCCATCATCGTGACGTTCTTTTAACAATTTAGGATTATCTGAAATTTTCATGAAAAACAATAGTTGAAAATTAGATGCAATGACTTATTATTTTTTCACCATTATGTTTTTAACGGGAATAATAAATGCATGGTTGAGAATTTATAATCTTATGAAAACTTTTTCATTTTAAATCACCAAAAAAAATTTCCAGCATAAGGAATGAAAGTTAATGTTACAATATAATTACTTGATCCAACAAGTATAAAAAAATAAGTTGCGGAATAAAATGACTCTACATACAGTCATTACATTCTGAAATTGGACCAATTATCCACTATTTACAGTACAGATGATTAACTTTGTAAATTCGATCAAAACTTACCATCAGATCCAAGTATTAAAAGATTATTAAGTGGAACTCCGACGTTTCTTACGTACACTGCAGTATTGCAACTTTCTTTCAATGTTACGGGTGAAAATTTATTGCCCTCAATAATTTTGAAAACATTTTTTGTTTCCACTACCCAACCCCGTTTTCCACACTTCGATGTGAGGAAACAAAATTTACCCATTTCTTATTCCTAAAATAATTCGTAATTAAATTTTTAATACAAATTAAGAAATTTTAAATAATTATTGTTACTGCAAGATACAAACGTTGAAAAAAAAAGTTTCAATGAAAATTTTATTGCAGCAATCGTAGACAGAAGCTTACGCTTATTTTGCTACACGGAGAGAAGTAAACACTGGTGGACAATGTGCAAGACATTGTAAGGCAATGTCTAGCCGAAACGAGCGGCGCTCCACACGGGCCGCTCGTTTTTCGACATGGCCTACTCGTGTCTCGCGCATCGGTCGCCAGTGTCTTAGACACGGACGGAAAAACATCGGGAATCCGTGTGCCGTCACAGAGAGCCAATGTCTAAAACCCGGTCCAGCAGTGCGCTACGCATTGTATGCCCGTGTTTATGAAAAACTTGGCGCGCATGCATGTTCTCGCACTCGCCTCGCACATGGTTTTCATAAAACTTGAAAGTTGATGTTTTCTTTAGCAAATTAAAATTTTCACAATTCTCGAAGTAGTTAAAAATCTTGACATATATGTATCGAAAAACTTGAATAAAAATTAGACGTCGCATTATTTTCGAAAAATAAAATTTTCCTAATTTTCCAAGAAAGTACAACTTTTCATAATTTTGGAAAAATTTGTAATTTTCAAATATTTCAGAAAAATTTGTAATTCTAAATATTTAAAAGAACGCAAAATGTATGAGATTTTCAGGAACTCGAAATGCTTTTATCTCGGCTTTTATTCTTCGAAAAAAAAAAAAAAATAATTGAAATTCTTCCGAAAAAACCAACATTTTCAATGAGGTAAAAATTAAATATGAATAATATTATATTATTATTCATCGTGAAGATATCACTCGAAGTAGGGAGTAATCAGAAAAAGGTCTCAATTGATCAATCAATTCATTGAGACCTGTAGGCCATGTCGAAAAACGAGCGGCCCGTGTGGAGCGCCGCTCGTTTCGGCTAAACATTGCCTTACAATGTCTTGCACATTGGCCACCAGTGTTTACTTCTCTCCGTGTACTGATTTTTGATTCTTGAAATTAATGAATTTTGAATAATGAATTTCTTGAATAATGAATTATCAATTGGTTACTGAAAACTGTATTACTTACTGTAATTAATCTTCTTAATTTTTAGTCCTTCATACACAAAAACAGGCCGTGTTTGTCCGTGTAGGTTATGAAATGCAAACAAATCGAAAGTAAAATTGCTAGTGTACGGCACTCAGTGTGGCACTCACTAGCCAACTGTTTACTCTCGATTCCGAGAACATGCTAAATACAGCTACTATACCCACGAGAGAATGCTACACTCCGTTCACGGAGATCCCACCCAACGCGCCGCCCACTTTACCCACTCCACCGCACCAAGCGGCTCTTGTAGCCTGCTCAGCTGTAAGACCCGTGTGTCACTTAGATATTGTGACTTGCAAAACGATAAAGTGTATTGTTTTATTGGCAATATTTCTGTCGATCACTGTTTTAAATTCAATACTGAAACTTCAAAACAACACTGCATTATAATTATAAACTTTGGTGTACATATATAAACTATATATCATAATTTAATGTAATTAAGGTAGATCACAAGTAAGTAACCTCAAATGTTTATCAAAAGTTTGTTATTAAAACTGGATTTTTGTTTTGTTTACTATATCAAAATTTTTTTACACAGTTGATCGACAATGAAGAGATTATTGAGTAATACTCGAACCGCAGTTTATAGGAGGAACAAAAGAAAACTAAGAAAATTTCTAACTGCGTTCCCTTCTGAAGAAGGTCTATCGATCCCGAAAAGTTATTTCACATCTCAGGTGAGTTTCAACAATTATAATAATTCGTTAATTTGTGAAGATATTTTTTCAATTAAAAAGTAAGACTTATAAACATTGTTGTTAATTTTATAAGAAGCACCAAAATTTTCTGTAATGCTCGACATTTTTTTAATAATTTAATCAACAATTAAAAATTTAAAAATTTCACTCCATTCACTCGACTATAGTATAAATAGCATATCGATAATACAATCAGGTAACTTGATGGTGTAAATATAAAATTCCACCTACTTTGACCAGTTCATTTTTGATTACACAGGTCTAATATTAAAGTCACGCCTTTCCCAATAATCCCAATGTATTTATACCAAAATTGATTTAACTGTTTTTACAGAATGCTGGCCAAACAGAGAATGTCAACCCTGCAAGCAGTTGTGAGAACTTCGACCGTGACAGTGATGATATTCCTGCTATTGCTGCAGATTCTGGAAATGGTGAAGTTTTGAATGCTGACAATGAAAGTGAATTTCATGGTGACATCCAGGATGACGATAATCATTGGTCTACTAGTGATGATTCTTCAAGTGTTACTGATGGCGACAATGATAATAATAGCGGTCAAAGTAATGTTGATAATGACATCTCTCGACACAATACTTTTCTCAGCATCAATACACCGGATTTAGAAATGCCCTTAATTTCACGACGTACTATTACTGTAAAAGATCATTTATTGGCTGCAGTAGCTACGTCAGTTCGACATCATTTAACATTTGAGGCTACGCTTGATCAATTAAAATGGTTAAAGTCTACGTATTATAATAATTCAATCCCAACAATTAAGGAGAAATTTTGGCATTGTTTGAATCGTAATGATGATTGCTTGACATATCATTATTATTGTAAAAAATGTCAAGACTATCTTGGTGAAAAATGCAAAGTCACGAAAAAATTGCAAAAAAAATGTATTTGCGAAGCATGTGGACCACATCATGAAGATGAACGTGATTTAGGTTACTTTATATATATTAGTTTAACGGCGCAAATCGAAGAACTATTATCTATACCTAACATGGGTGACTTATTGAAATATAGGTTTCGTAGAATAAAACAAGATGAGGATGCTTACGAAGACCTTTATGATGGTGAAGAGTATAAATCGTTATGCTTACCAGGAAATTTTTTAGAAAAGTGGAACAATTTTTCTTTAACATTCAATACGGATGGATGCAATGTAGCCAATTCTTCCAATTCCAGTGCGTGGCCTATATATATACAAATTAACGAGCTTCCTCCACATATGAGAAAAAAACATATGCTCCTCGCCGCTATTTATGTGGACCAAGTGCACCCAGTGATGAATAACTTTTTCAGACCACTGACCGATGAAATGCAGGAGCTCTATATTACTGGTATCACATGGAAGCCGTCGAATACATCACAAGTAACATCTAAATTCATCATAACTATCGGCAGTCTTGATGCTCCGGCTCGGGCAGCAGTCGTTTGTGCTACTCAGTATAATGGATATTTCGGATGTTTATATTGCTATGCCAAAGGCCGTAGCTTGCGACCTGGTAAATTCGTATATCCACTATCTCAGTGCTATCAAGAACTGCGAACCGATGCAGAATTACGTGATGATATGGCGTCCGTTTTTCATACTGGTAAAGTGAAACGTGGAGTTAAAAATATTTCATCGTTGGTGGCTCTACCGTTATTTAATATTAATACAGGAATCATTGTTGAGTCAATGCATGCAGTATATCTTGGTGTAGTTCGGCAGCATACGCGACTATTACTTAGTAAAGCTAAAGCTCCTTACTACGTAGGAAGTCCCAAGAGTTTGGAGTTAATAGATAAATGTTTGTTATCGATAATGCCCCCGTCATGTAGATCTCGAAAGCCAAGATCTTTATCTACATACCTAAAATGGAAGGCATCTGAATGGCGGAATTGGCTGGAGTATGCACCAATTTGTTTACAAACGGTATTACCTACAAAGTATATCGATCACCTGGCACTTCTGTCGGAAACAATTTTTCATTTAAATTCTGATTGTATAACATCGACAAATCTAGATCGTTGTGAAATTCTGTTAAAGAAGTATGTTATGCTTTTTGAAAAGTATTTTGGTCTGGAAAATATGACCTCAAACATACATTTAATGACACACCTAGTAACTGTTGTCCGAAACTGGGGTCCGTTATGGGCACATCATGCATTTAATTTTGAAGCATGGAATAAAAGGATTATGGACTTTGTTACGAGTTCCTATGCTCCAACTAATCAAGTCGCAGAACGTTTTCTTATGCAGAAGTTCATCATAAATTCTTTCTACAATGAATCAATATCTTTTGATACGAAAAAATTCATTGCAAAACAAATAAAAATGCCGTTAGACAAAGATGGTGTTGAAAGGAGAAATCGTTTAATTGGTTTTGGAAAATGTACATTACGCTCACCGACAATCAATGAACGCGCTTTGTTAAATGAAAAAGGTTTTGACCCTGTAAATCTAAAGTGCTTTCAAAAGATGAAACTGAATGGTACAAAGTATGCATGTAAAAGCTTCAGGAAATTCAAATTTTGTGATTCAACGGTTCATGACGGCAGTGGCACTTTTGGAATAATAGTTAACTTGGTCCAATTTCAGAATAATGAAGAAAGTATAAGTGGTATGTTCATTAAACGTATGCAGCTAGTCGGACATGCATTCAATACGAAATATATCTATCAAGTTAGATCAACAAATAACGTATGTTTTATACATGAATCTTTTTTGATAAAACCTGCAGTTCAAATATCTTCATTAGGAAACTTGTATGTTATCAAGCAAACAAATTGCTGGGAAACTGACTAAGAACCATTTGGAAATAAAGTACTTGTATTATTTGTATTAAGTATTGATTGACGAAATATTTGAATTGATTGAGTTGATTGAATCACGAAATATATTTATCAAGTTAGATCAACAAATAACGTATGTTTTATACATGAATCTTCTTTGATAAAACCTGCAGTTCAAATATATTCATTAGGAAACTTGTATGTTATCAAGCAAACGAATTGCTGGGAAACTGATTATATTATTTGTATTAAGCATTGATTGACGAAAAACTAGAAATTTGTAATTATCAGATAACGTTACTTTGTTAATAATAAAAGCTTTTGTCGTAATTGCTTGAATTTTAATTTCCTGAGAAGAAAGTGATTGTTCTCGACTCCAATTTAAATGGATATTGTAGTTGTATTAAGATTTCAGAGAGCTATTCACATTATTTCACGAGTTATGCACACACGTGTGCGTGTGTGTATGTTTATTTACATTGCTTTTATACATGTGTACCGAACAATTTCTTTAAGGTTTTTCATGATTCTTCATTACTATAATTTCAACAATTCATCGCCAAGTTAACAGAGGCATACGATGTAGACACGGAAAATTCCACGTGAAATGACCGAATTATCACCATGAATTGATCATGCATTCACCATAAATTCACTATGTTAAAACTGTGAATTCACAGTGTAACCACTATGAATACATGTTGTGTAATTACCGTGTAATTCATGTATATTCATCGTGAATTCACGATGTAATTACTCTAGACTCACCATGTAACCACTGTGAATTCACTGTGTTGCACCTGTGAATCCACAGTGTAACTACTGTGAATACGAGTTGTGTGATCACCGTGAATTTGATGTGTAAACATCGAGAGTTTATCGAGAAAACACTGTGGAAACACCGTGTGCGAATGGAACAAATGCACGGTGAAATCATAGTGAAACTCTCTCAATTTACACAGTGCTTACACGAGCACAGGGTTTTCACAGTGTTTACAATGTGATTCTAAAACCGCGAGGGATATAATGCTCGGAAAAATATGCTCTTCAAACATTGACATTTTTCACTGAATTACGTTAAAATGCAATGAATTACAATTAAATTATAAAAGATGTCTCGTCTCTAATGCAAAATAAAAGATACGTACTAAATTATCTTACGTATTATTATCTTTCTCCAGCTTTCATCCCATACACGTCGTATCGCGTGCTCGTAGTCCATCAATTATACACCGGAAATATTTAATGAATATTCATACAATATATTTTATAAAATATTCAGATATCTGAAAACCATGTCTATATTCTCGAAACATTATTTTAATATTTGAACTATATGTATTTCACGTGAAATGAGGGACAACTTATGTTGACAGAATATTTCATTCACGTTGTTGGAATATAAACATATATTGCACCAACATTCGATATATTTTTCTACATATTTCATACATATTCATGAAATATTTTTATGCTGTCTGGGTGAGATAGTCGCTTTTTCAAGCGGACTCTGAGATAGCAGCTTTTTCAAGCGGACTCTGAGATGGCTGGTTATTCCGCTCAGGTATCGATATAGCACTCATAAAAACATCTGCGTTTCTGAATATTACAATTATTTCATGAATATATATATACACGAAATATTCTCCTATAATTAATCGGACATTGAAAAGTATGCGTATATACAGTAAATATAATTGAAATATTTGTATAATATCTCAAGAATATATATTGAATGTAAAAAAAGGACCATACTCATATTACTATAATATTTCAGACACGTGATTTCAATTTATACAGATATTTTACTGATATTGAATGTAATTTTCTAGATATTTCATACATGTCTAACAGATATTTATGTGCTGTCTGGGCATGTACGATGAAAATAGGATTTATAAATAATAAGTATACAGTAAATAATTTTATAATAGGATGCGATTCGTTGCATATGAAGCACTTTTCCTCATCCAACGTTGCAGGAATACTGGCCCCTATCCTATACAAAAATTGCTTCTAACGTATTTTTGAGGGGGGGAGGAGTCCCAACCAATAAGAGGGCTCTGCGCCTGCAGCTGTGCCTGCGACCCAGACAGGTAAGACGCGACCTAAACTAGTAGACCGGGGGATAGTGACAGATTTGGGGAGACGATTTTACTCAGTATGCCTTTCAGAGGACAATATTATCCGTATATCCTCATGAGAATAAGGCATAATTCAAAGAGTCATCCTGGGTTCTTCATATTAAAAAATGATCCGTCATTTGTTCCAAAATGATGTTTTATGGTACAATTTTAAACAGGCTGCCATGTGTTTTGTAATGAAATTCAAAATAACCATTGCTCTGAAAACCATTGGCATACCGTTAGGGTGGGCCCGAAGGGCTGGTATGGTCATGTGAACTTGTGTTTCAAATAGGAAATTTTCCGCGTTTTTAAACAGGCTGCCACTGATGAGTATACAAGTTGTTGTTATAAACGTGCTTAAGGAACAATGGCATACCGATTGCGTACGCCCAAGTACTGTTTTTATTGCAAACATTTTGCATACGTAGGGGATAACATTCCGCGATTTTAATCAGTATGCCTTTCTATTTTCATACAGTTTATGGTAACGTATGATGTACATGAAATTGGCATACCGTTTGAGAGGGTAAAAACGACAGGCATACGTAAAAAATATTGCAAAATAGATTTTAAAAAATCCATGTTTTTAATCAGTATGCCTCTCTGTTTTTATTATAATCATGCTATATGTAGGTGGCATACCAAACGGCATACCGATCGATAAGGTCCAAGGTTGTTAAAAATATAAAAAAAGGATAAAGACATGGAGAAAAGTGGTGTAAAGTGAACGTAATATTTTTTTGTGTTTTTAAGCAGTATGCCTCTTTGTTTTTATCATAATCGTGGTATATGTAGGTGGAATAACAAATGGCATACCGATAGATAAGGTCCAAGGTTGTTGAAAATATTTAAAAAGGATGCAGACATAGAGAAAACCGGTGTAAAGTAAACGTACATTTTTTTGTGTTTTTAAGCAGTATGCCTCTCTGTTTTCATCATAATCGTAGTATATGTAAGTGAAATAACAAATGGCATACCGATAGATAAGGTCCGAGGTAGTGGAAAATAGAAATATTTAAAAATGTTATAAGACGTTATTTACTATGATAAACCCGTATAGCTTGTATGCCATTTTTATTTTAACAATGTAAGTTGCTACCCCTAACTATACACCAAGAAGCATACTGATTAAAAACACGGAATTTTTGAAAATAATTTTGCAACTTTGTTCACAATTTTTTATATGGAAGACTCGTTCAACTTGTATGCCGTTTCTTATTTCACCTACATATACCATGATTATAATAAAAACAGAAAGGCATACTGCTTAAAAACACAAAAAAAGTTACGTTTACTTTACACTGGCTTACTCTTTGTCTGCATCCTTTTAAAATATTTTTGACAAGCTTGGACCTTATCGATCGGTATGCCGTTTGGTATTCCACCTACATATAGCATGATTATAATAAAAACAGAGAGGCATACTGATTAAAAACATGGATTTTTTAAAATCTATTTTGCAACTTCATTTTTATTTTTTAATATGACGAACCCGCACAACTCGTATGCCATATTACATATCAACATTTTAAAATACAAACTTAATGTTAGAACAAATTTTGTTCTGATTAAAATCGCGGAATGTTATCCCCTACGTATGCAAAATGTTTGCAATAAAAACAGTACTTGGGCGTACGCAATCGGTATGCCATTGTTCCTTAAGCACGTTTATAACAACAACTTGTATACTCATCAGTGGCAGCCTGTTTAAAAACGCGGAAAATTTCCTATTTGAAACACAAGTTCACATGACCATACCAGCCCTTCGGGCCCACCCTAACGGTATGCCAATGGTTTTCAGAGCAATGGTTATTTTGAATTTCATTACAAAACACATGGCAGCCTGTTTAAAATTGTACCATAAAACATCATTTTGGAACAAATGACGGATCATTTTTTAATATGAAGAACCCAGGATGACTCTTTGAATTATGCCTTATTCTCATGAGGATATACGGATAATATTGTCCTCTGAAAGGCATACTGAGTAAAATCGTCTCCCCAAATCTGTCACTATCCCCCGGTCTATAGTGTCGGAAGCTGCTTCAAATAGAAATTGAAAAGAAGGTTTTATTACATTTTCGACATGAAAAACCCGCACAACTTGTATGCCATTTACATTTTAACACAATATATTACCAACTTCAAATATGAACGAAGAGGCATACTGAGTAAAAACACGGAAAATTTGTTCATAAATGCGCACCTGTGTTTTTCAATTTTTCATATGAAGGACACGCACAGAGTGTATGCCATTTCCATTTTGACAAAGTACATTACTAACTTGAATTATGAACCAAGCGGCATACTGGGTAAAAACACGGATTTTTTATTTTTTTTACTCACAACTTAATTTTTATTTTATAGTATGACGAACACGCTCAACTCGTATGCCATTCTAGATATCAGCGTTTAAGAATACGAATTTCATAATACAACTAATTTTTTACTGGGTAAAATCACGGAAATTTCTTCCGTAAGTGTGTCACATTTGTTTGATTATAAACAGTACTTGGACATGCGCAAACGGTATGCCATCTCGTTTTCGGCAGTTTTACAACGAGAAATTGTATAATTATCAATGGCAGCCTGTGGAAAAACGTGGAAAAATTTTTCATTCACGTACAAGTTCACGTGACCGTTTCAACCCTTTGGGCACACCCTAACGGTATGCCTATGGTTTTCCAAGGGTTTTTCATTACGAACTTCATTACGAACCACATGGCATACGGAGTAAAATTGTGGAAAAACACGTTATTTACGAACAAATCATCAATCATTTTTTAATATGAAGAACACATGCAGGCACTTTAATTTTATCATTTTGTTCATCGGAATATACGTATAATAGTACTCTGTGAAAGGCATACTGGGTAAAATCACGGACCAAAATTGGTCACTAGCTCCCGGACTATAACCCGTTATTTATTAAGAGGACTCCGTCAAACCGGACTATATACCTGGGGCACAGTGGACGGTGTTGATTGTCTCTGGGTTGTAGATACCGGGGCGGAAGTTACAGTAGTTCGCTCGGATCTTTTAGATTCCGTAGTGGATGATTCCAATTTAAATACTTTACGTACGGCTACGGGAGAGAGTACTCCGATTTTAGGACGAAAGTATGTTCAAGTAAACGTAGGAATTATAACTTCACCTCATGAAGTTTTTATAGCCGAAATCGAGGATGACGGTATTCTCGGGTCAGATTTCCTCTCAAAACACGAATGTGTTATTTCCACGGCCACTAATTCTTCAACATCTGGACATCGCCAGATTTCCCTATTGACAACTAGACACAATTCCCCACTGATTTTTCCCTCATTGCCAATTCGTGAGATTACAACTTCAACTAACAAAGAGTCTCCTACCATAGGGTATGGTACCCTGGAATAGCCAGGATTTATTAGATCGTTCGTCATTAAACCTTAAAGACAGTCATCTAGGCGAGTTTTCTTCATTAATGTCGGAATTTAGGGATTCTTTTGCAAAAGACGGTGACGCTCTTGGTCGCTGCAATTTAGTCAGGCATAGAATCGACACAGGGGATAATTTTCCTATTAAACAGGCTGCTCGCAGACTACCAATAAACGGACGAGAAGAAGTCGCCAAGCCCTTGGGCTTCTCCAATCGTCCTGGTCAACAAGAAAGACGGCAAAAAGCGCTTCTGTATAGATTACAGAAAGTTGAATGACTTGACCAAAAAAGACTCCTACCCTTTACCAAAGATTGAAGAAACTCTAGACCTCATATCTGGTGCCCGTTGGTTCAGCACGATAGATCTACAGAGTGGATATTGGCAGATCGAGATGGATCCCAAAGATAAGGAGAAGACTGCCTTCGTTACAGGGTTAGGAGGACTTTGGCAATTTGAGGTCATGCCGTTCGGGTTGAGTAACGCCCCAGCTACATTTGAAAGAGCCATGGAAACCACGCTCCGAGGACTGACCGGAAAGATTTGCCTAGTCTACTTAGACGACATTATCGTCTTTGGAAAGACTTTCCAAGAGGAGGTGAAAAATCTTCGTCAGGTATTCCTTCGCCTACAACAAGCTGGCCTCCAAATGAGCCCGAAAAAGTGTCATCTCTTTCAAAAGGAAGTAAACTTCCTTGGACACGTCGTTTCAGCAGCAGGAGCCAAGACAGACCCTGCAAAAATAGAGAAGGTTAAAAATTGGCCTCGACCCACTAATAAAGAACAGGTTCAAAGTTTTATAGGCCTCTGTACATATTACAGAAGATTCGTCCCAGGATTCGCTACAGTCGCCAGACCCTTACATCACCTTACGGGAATCAAGACCAATTTCGAATGGACTTCCGATTGTGAAGAAGCCTTCGTTAGATTAAAATCCGCCTTAACTTCGTCGCCTATCTTAGCTTACCCCGTCGCGGATCTTCCATTTATTCTAGACACGGTTTTGAGTAAAACCGAAAGGAATTATTGCGTGACTCGTAGGGAACTCCTTGCCGTAGTAAAGACTATTTCTCACTTCTACCATTATTTATACGGAAGGAAGTTTTTGGTCCGTACGGATCACGCTTCCTTGAGGTGGCTACTCTCTTTCAAGTCTCCAGAAGGTCAAGTAGCTAGATGGATAGAGGTTTTAGGTCAATATGATTTCGATATTCAGCACCGTGCAGGACTTCTCCACGGAAACGCAGACGCCCTTTCAAGAAGACCATGCGACGAAACATCGGATTGCAAGCAATGTACGCGCCTAGAAAAACAAAGAGTTCCCTCAGTGAAAATCCGCCAAATCTCCCTGGGAGCAGACAGAGACGACTGGAAAAGATCTCAGCAGGAAGACCGAATCCTTTCGCAACTTCGAACCTGGAAAGAAGCTGGAATAAAGCCAGAATGGCAAGACATATCGGCAGAAGACCAGAATTTAAAGATCTATTGGGCTCAATGGGATTCAATACAACTCCAGGAAGGAATATTATACCGGACGTGGGAATCTCCAAACGCTAAAGAAATCGAATGGAAAATATTAGTACCCGAAGAGAAGATCGTAGACGTCCTTCGAGAACATCATAATTCACCATCAGGAGGACACTTCGCATCAAACAAAACTCTTAATCGTATTAGGGAACGATATTTTTGGGCGCGTAGTCGTTACGACGTAGAAACTTGGTGTAGGACTTGTATAGATTGTATCGCGAAGAAAGGTCCTAGGGATAGAGGAACGAGTTCTTTTCAAGTCTATAATGTAGGTGCTCCATTTGAGAGAGTCGCGATGGATATTCTAGGCCCTCTTCCTCTTACTCGATCAGAGAACCGCTATGCTTTAGTAATAGCCGATTACTTCACTAAATGGCCAGATATTATTCCTATCCCAAATCAGGAAGCTGAAACCGTAGCTAAAGTCTTCGTCAAGGAATTTATTTGTCGGTACGGTTCTCCTCTAGAGCTTCATACAGATCAGGGCCGAAACTTCGAGGCTATACTCTTTGCTGAAATATTAAAGGTTTTAGGGGTTAGAAAAACTCGTACCACCCCACTGCATCCTCAGTCAGATGGTATGGTGGAACGATTAAATAGAACTATACTCAGATATCTTTCCTCCTTCGGAGATAGAGACCAAAGGAATTGGGACGAATGGATCCCTCTTTTTCTTCTTTCTTATAGGTCTGCTACTGATGAGACAACTGGTTGTACCCCTGCTTCTCTACTTATGGGGAGGGATCTTCGACTCCCCTCCGATTTAGAAAAGGGACCTATTGCCTCTGCAGAACTTTCGCATACTTCTTATGGAGCCTATGTTCGGGCAAAGTTAGACGAATTACATAATTTCGCTAGGAATAAACTCAAGGTAGTGACCGATCGTGTCAAAGCTAGGTACGATATTAGAGCTAAGGATCTACGATTCGAATCAGGAGATTCAGTTTGGGTGTTTCAACGTCGTAGAGAAAAGGGACGTTGTCCCAAACTTCAATCAAATTGGGAAGGACCTTACGAAGTTTTACAAAGGATTAATGATGTAGTTTATAGAGTTCAGCGTTCTAGGCGTTCCAACCCCAAAATAATACATTTAGATCGTCTAGCTCCTTACGAAGCAGCCCCGGAACCAGGATGCAGCAGAGATTCAACGAGATGATGTCGATGTTTCTTGCGCGTTTTCACTTTCATTTTCATTTTCATTTTCATTTCTTCCCGCTCCTATTTTTGTTCCTGTAAACCTTTCAGCCGACGATGTATTTAACAGTTTTGCGAGGTTATGGACACCTCTGACAGTTAGGTTATAAAATAAATCGATTTTCAAGTTAGCGACTTCAGACAGTACATCAAGTAATCGATATCTCAATCAATTTCTGGCGCGCTTATGTTTTCATGTAGGTACGGATGCTCTCTCCCACGGCGCTTAGCACTTTTCCTTTTACATTGATTAAGGGTGTAGTTTAGTTGAGAGGCCCAAAAAAAAGCGTATTTTTGTTAATTTTTTGTGAGCATGCTAGGAAAGATATCAATATGAAAGTTGTTGGGTGTGATTATTAAGGTCTTGAACTACGAAAAAAAAAATTTTTTCATTAACTTAGACCATTTTTATACATGTGATTCGTGGAAGAACGCGAGCCCTCGATTTCAACGCAAGTTGGTAGCCACACGCTAACTCGGGAACGGCTTGCCTGAATCCAAAAAAATAAAAATTTTCAGATTCGGTATGCCAGTGGCTACAGATTAACCTATGGATATGAATTTTCAACGAATTTTGTAGATTTGGTTTAAAAAAATCCAAAAATTCGAAAAAAAGTCGTTTTTTTCCGCTGTTTTTCGTGAATTTAATAGAGTAAAAATAATTATTTTGACTTGATCGTAGGTCATTCTGTGACTCTACAAGTGTAGAATATGTGGTTAAAATTTCAGAAGGATCGGTCAACTGGTTTCGGAGAAATCGTGTGGCGCGCATATGAAAACGTCGTTTCGAGAAAAACGCGTTTAAAGTTTTGTCTATCGAAAAATTGTGAAAAATCTGACCAAAGTTTAATCTGCGATGCCTGCGCAAGAGAATACAGAGATTCGTATAAGATATAGGAACAACTGCTCCAATGAAAAGAAAAGGGACCGGAGAGGGGATTAGAGCAGATATAACCGTCGAGCGCGCGGAGAGCTCAGGTACGCGCGGTCAGGTAGTGACGCTTGACTTGAAAAAAAATACACTTACACTATTCAGATCTTCATAAAAATTTAACACAATACTCTTCCATATGTATACTTTCGAAAAATGTAATAAAAAAAAAAATCAATTTTTTGAAACTGCTCAACTAGACTACACCCTTAAATGAAGAGATTCGAGCGTTCTCCTATACCCTCACCATAACTTTTCATCGAGGAATTTCAAGTCTTTTTCAGGATCCTTTAGAGAAGGAATAAGATAACCTTTCGGACACTTCCCAAGATCTGACTCCCAATCCTTCCTGCTCATCATTTTTTCCGGAATTAAGATAAGATCGTTCCGATTTAACTCTTATGTTTAAGGGGGTATATACACCTTTGAATTTTGAAAAAATCGATTTTGTGTTTTTTGCATTTTTGGAACATTAGGGATGTAAACTATCTGTAAAAAAATCATCATGTGAAAATATGTAAAAATGAAGAAGTTACAGCGATTTTTTGAAATTTTTTGAAATTTAAAAAAAAAACAATTTTGTATTTTTTGCATTTTTGGAGCACTAGAGGTTTAAACTATCTGTCTTACTATTGAAATGCTTACGGAACAACCCCAAATTAGTTCAAGGTATAAAAACAGCTATATGGGCTATATGGTACCACAAGTCTTCGACAGACGATAAGCCGCAGCACCATCTCTACCCGGAGGGTCGAGACTCTTAGTGTAAGTATCAACAGGCAATTGCAGTTCAAACAGTTGAGACATTCAAACACCGGGCTAATCTCCTAGAAATTGAGATGAATGAGGTCAGACCAGTCTCCGTTGACTTCAGCGACAAGGGATTACTAAAGCGCTGTGTCGGAGGTAAGACACAGCATACGAGCGAGTCCTAAGACTTTATTTTCAGGTCGCGACGTCCTTCCAGTTGAAGCCAACATTGCAGCGATCAACTCCCAAAGTCAACGAGGTATGTTGAGAATCATGCAAAAACTTTCAGTAGAGCCAAGACGCTACGCTGTCGCTGCAGCGAAACTACAGGGCTAAGCCCGAATCGAAGTTGTCGATAGGCGAGCGGAGCAGAGGACCAAGGAAGCTCGTGTTGCTCTGAGGCAACTACGGACAAGCCCGCAGGAGGAGGCCATCGAGGTGGAAGGTAGCAGTTATGAACCAGGTGGTTTATAGAAATAAGGCGGCGCACGACTTAGGCGACGTAGCAAAACAAGCTTTTAACTTTACCTGCGTCGGTCCAACGCCTGGATCAAAAAGAAGGATGGAAAACTGTTTTGCATTATTAACTCACTCAATAGATCATAGAGAAGTAGAATAGTAGTTTATTGGCATCCAGAACCATCAACGTAGTGATAAAGTTTAAAAGTTAATTTCTGAACAATCACTATTTTGACCGGTTGTCGTAAAGAATAAAATCAACCGATGGACCGATCTCTGATTTTTTGGTCTTGAATCATTCATGAGAGATGCCTCTATCAGATGAACATAGAACTTTTTGATGAACCCAGTTTTAGTTGAGATAATAGAAAAATGAGCCAAAATTTTGTAAAAATCAAAAAAAAAAATCGAAAAAATTCAATAACTCAAGTAATTCTTGCAATATCAAAAAGTTCTATGTTCATCTGATAGAGGCATGTCTTATGAACAATTGAGGACCAAAAATTCAAAGATTGGTCCAACTCTGGTTCTGATTCTTTACGACAACCAAGTGATTTTGTCTTTTCTTGTCTTCAGCTCAACCACTATTAGACTGAAAGTAATACATGATGTAAAATATGGATAATAAGGGTCAAACCCTCCTCAAACATGATGATTTTTTTCAATTTGTTCAGAGTCTTCAAGTTGCAGAAAAAAAAAAATTGTTTTTCAGAAATTCAACCCATTTAAAGGTGTATATACCCCCTTAATTTACAATTCAGCTCTTTTATTTACTTTTCAATTCAACTCTCTTAATCATTTTATGATTCAATGCCTTGTTTCAATCCAACTGAAGTTCCAACTGAATCCAACTCCAATTGAACTGAATGAACTTCAATTCAATATATATACAGGGTGTCTCGAAATTCGCGCATGTGCTACATACGGGCAGATTCCTTGCGAAGAATGGATACGGAATATCCAAGTAAAAACTTCCGCGAGGACTTAGTTTTCCTGTAAAAGCACTTATTAACGAACCAATCAGCGTTCATCTTTAGAAGACTGTTTAAAATCCGTATCGCCGTCCGCCTTATTAGCGCGAGCGAAACAATAATGTGTGGTGTTCCCCGCTCGCTTGTCACAACGCGCTCGCATACGTGAGCGCGACACATAGACAGGTATACAAGCGAGCGGGGAACACCACACATTATTGTTTCGCTCGCGCTAATAAGGCGGACAGCGATACGGACTTTAGACAGTCTTCTAAAGATGAACGCTGATTGGTTCGTTAATAAGTGCTTTTACAGGAAAGCTAAGTCCTCGCGGAAGTTTTTACTTGGATATTCCGTATTCATTCTTCGCAAGGAATCCGCCCGTATGTAGCACATGCGCGAATTTCGAGACACCCTGTATTGTGATGATCTAATGGTAGTGCAATTCCTTCACTAAAGAAAAAAAAAAAAAAACAACGAATTTTCAGGTCGTGTCGTTATTACTAATATTTTTTTTTATTTTGGTAGTCAGATTTCAGTCTATGTATACAATTATGACGTAGATAGTGTGATCGTGAAAACAAGAATCCGATTCCAAAAAAATGTACGTTACATTCACATTCTGCGATTTTCTAAAATCAGAACCTTCGCAATAACGCTATATGTAGTTCGAATCACGCTACGCTGCCCATCGGCACAATTGATATCGAAATGCCGAAAAACAATTAAGACCCGAATATGCTTACACATAATTTTACAAATAGATTGAGCGCCTCTACTCCGAGGCTCCGCCCATACCAAGTTCTCGGGCTCGATGCTAGAGGCGCCGTAAACGCTATATTATTTCAACAGGGTTCTCAATTTGCACGCCAATGGCGCGTTTCGGATGAGAAGTTGTCGGCGCTCGCTCAAAGGCCCTTAAACAGCTATTAAATTAAAGGTGTATGTTCAGCTGCGTTCGGCGCGGAATAAGGGGCTTCAGAATCCGGTTCCCTGACTGTACCTGTAGGCCGGCGTGCCAGTATGATTATAATATAATATTATTATATTATTATAGTATTATCTATAATCATATTTCATTTATCATTATTATTATTATTGTCATTATTATTGATGCGTCACGTCTACTCGTGCTCCCCACAAAAATTTGTACTCAGTAATGTGTCCGCACCGCAGTTTTCGTTGTCCAGGTCCTTCGCCCTGTAGTTTTCGGTATACAGGTCCTTCGCTCTGTAGTTTTCGGTATCCAGGTCCTTCGCTCCGTAGTTTTCGGTGTTTAGGTCCACCACTCTGTAGCTTTCGGTATCCACGTCCTTTACTCCGTAGTTTTCGGTATCCAAGTCCTTCGCTCCGTAGTTTTCGGTATCCAGGTCCTTCGCTCCGTAGTTTTCGGTGTCCAGGTCCACCGGTCCGTAGTTTTTTTATAAAATTCATAGGGGCGTAAGGCTCTGCCCATATGATCTTGTTCGCGAAATTTCGATAAAATCTGCTGCGTGGTTTCTGAGATATAATAACAATTACCCGGCGAATGTTTTTTCTATATAATCATATATAATTACGTATAATCATGAAATTTTTTTTTTTTATATAATTGACGAACCAATTTTGTAGAGAATTTAATTTCCTACAAGATTACGGTAACGAAAATCCGGAAAAATAATTATACACCCATTTATTTTAGAAATGAGTAAAAAAAATTTTTTACACGTATTTCAAATGGTAAAGGGGACCCTTCCTTGTGCCAACTAAATTTTCGAGATATCGAGCTGAAATTTTGAGGGAATTTTTTTTCGTGACAAAGAAACTTTTGAAGGAATTTTTTTTTCGTGACAAAGAAACTTTTGAGATACATTTATTCTGAAAAAATTATAGAATTTTTTTTTTGACAGTTTAATGTACATATTTTTCAGATCAACTTGAAAAATATTATAGAATCTCATGATGGTCTGTTTCGATTGGACATAGTTATTTTACTTGAGAGTTTCACAATCGAACAATTGTAGAACATTTTTCGTATTCTATGTTCGTACGACATCTAAATATGTTACACTGTCTACATAAAATGGGATCGTGGGAAGCATAAACTATGATCGAAACAAGCTATTGTATAATTCTCAAGATGAAATTTCTTGGCCGAATAAAATAGCTCGTATCTTCTGCGCAAGTTCCAAAATACACTTGTTCATTGTAGCACATGCATTCCATTACGAATGATCGGAAGTTGATCTTCATACATGTGTAATATGTAGAATACATTAAAGTCAGCTTAGCGCTGACCCGTTTGAACATACAAAAAGTAATGAAATAACGGCAAAAACATTGTGAATGTAAAAAATTACAGCCGGGTTCCAAAATGGTTTCCCCAGCCTAAAACTCGGGAACATCATACTTTTTTTCAGCGTCAGATTACAAACATCATTTTGTTACAAAAATAGTACAGAATAATACGTGAAATCAGGCATCGAAGCTGATCAATTATTCTGCGCATGCGCATTTTGTAAAATAATTAATATTATTAATAACTCAGTTATGCGTGGTCGATTATTGCTCAAAAACAATAGGGGGCGAGATTTCGGTGACGAGCACACTCCTTCCGAATGGCAAGTTCATAAGTGCAACGGTTCGACAGATATCGTGGTCCCAAGAAAAACGGCCTGCAACGAAGAAGGAGAAGGAGAAGGAGAAGAAGAAGGAAAAGAAGATTGTGTTTTTCGATCAACTTTGACGGTCAATATCTCAGGAACCACTCGATAGATTTTGTCGAAATTCCGCGAGCAAGGTCAAACGGGGAGGGCCTTACGCCCCTATAAACTTTATTAGAAAATATTCAGCGGTTCAAAAGATATGACAGATTTTTTACGAGAACAAGAGCTGGCTCGGGTAAATGTTTTGTGGCTGGCGCGCCGAGTTTGGTTTGGGAACTCGGCGATTCGCTTTCGCGAATCTTGATTGGGTCTTCGTCTGCGCATACGATATGCATGATTTCTGGTTTAGTTAAAGCGTAGATCCATGAATTGGATGTAGTTAATTCCGTTCAGTATACTCCGTTGAAAGTTCCCAGTCTGACGCCGCATGTTTTAATGTCTGTTTCTGTTGGTTGAATGAATAGTCCTATTTCGCAAATCGCATGGTTGTTGGTATGGTATAGTGGTTTATTTTGTCTGCATATGTATGTTTCCAGCGATAGCATATATTTGCTGAATTTTAATTCGGTCAATTCAAAGTATAAAGTTCTCTGTCTTGTTATTGCTATGTATTTGCTGCTTGGTCTGATATATGCGAATTTGTCGTTTATAGTATCGTAGTGTTGTTTTACTGGGATTGGGATTAGTCGGTAGATGTTCAAGGTGTTAGTGTTAAGTAACGGTATTGAAATGATGTAAATGATTTTTGCATCTATGTAGGTTATTTCGAGTCTTGAGAGTCTTATTAGTTCTTGTGCGTATTCGTTTTCTAATGTAACTGGGAAGTGTTTCATGGGGTTGTGGCTTTGTATTTGTCTAATCGTTGACATGATTTGTTCCAGTGTTAAAATTTTGGGGTGAAGTATACTCTGTCTCGCAAACAGGATTGCGTCGATTAGGTTGTTTAGGTCAAGTTCGTATTCGTTTGTGTATTTGTCGAGTTTTAAAAGGTGGTTGAGGGAAAAGGATATTTGCGTCGATAACTTTCGTATGTCTTGTGACGTGGATTTTTCTAGACTTCGGATTTAGACCGGATCGCTAACCCCGAGGTCATCCATTCTACAATTGGCCAATCAGAAAACTAAATTTTTAACTAAAGTTGGGCGCCAGGCGGATAACCGCCTCTTTCAAAACTCTAAACAAAATATGACAAACTACAGGCACTCGAAGCGTCGGCTAGCAACAGTACCGCGGAGAGGGGTCGGGATTAATTTGAAGGATTGACTTGGCGTCAAATAACGACTCGCGAAGCTCAAATTTAACTAAAGAAAATATAACAAAAATTTATTCAATGAAAAAAATATAAACAATAATCGTGTACACGGGGGTACTTCGCCTCGAGTTAAAAATGGCCAGAGGCCGTGTAAAGGCGGCCTTGCCACGAAGTACAAATTTTACAATAATAAAATAGCTTCCACGTAGGACAGCACTAATACAAAAATCAATTAACAAAGAACTCGATAAATAAATTTCTCGCGGAACGATAAAATACGGTATCAAACAAAATTACTACCGCGAAAGTGAGACAAATAAATTACACAATTTACTACAATTTCTTTCCGGTGGCTCAAAATAAAAAAAACAAAGACTCGAATCCTAAACAATAAAAGCCGTTACTACGCGGCTATGGAGCCCACGGGAGGCTAGGCCTCTACGTTATCGGCCACCGTTACTATTACAAATTCTCTTAACAAATAACTTACCCTAACTCTGCCTTCGTAGGCCAAACCAAATTTAGAAATATAAAAAGATAAAATCACGGTATAATTTTCATTAAGAGATACTTGCGCAAGAAGAATAATTGAAAGCAAAGGCTACTTTTGGTTTACATAGATGTCAGTTTCTTGTGCGCGAACAGCGGTTTGTTCCAGTATGAATGAAATGATGGTTAATCTTAGCTCCCGATGCCTATACTGATTTTTTGACAAGCAATACGATAGCGCGCGTAAAAGATCATTCCCATCTGGCTTCATCTGCACTATCTGTTAATCAATTTTTTTTTTTTTGTAAGTGAAATAATATTTCTATTTGACCTGTCAAGTATTCACGGTGAATATATAACTGTCATTAAACAATATTAATGACAGAATAGTGAATTCATCTGATTTTTTCAAAGTAAAGTTTAGTTTTCCGTGAATTCGGACAGTCGATTGTTGTTTGGGGCGAGGTCATCCGTTTCGTGGTCATCGGTGGCCACATCTTCCTGTACTTATTTCTCGACGAGGAGGTCAACTGCTTCGTAGTTATCGTTGTCTAGGTCTTCCTCTCCATAGTTATCAGTGTCCAGGTCATCCGCTTAATAGCTTTTGATGTCAAGTCTTACAGCTCGCAGTTCTGATATGTATGACCTGGACACCAAGAACTACAAAGTAGTCGATCTCCACGTCAAGAACTACGATCAGGAAGACCTGAACGCCGAGAACTATGAAGCGGATGACCTAGCTACGAAGACCTACGAAGCGGATGACCTGGATACCAAGAACTACAAAGTAGTTGATCTTCACGCCAAGAAATACGGTGAGGAAGGCCTGGACGCCGAAAGCTATTAGCCGGGATAACCTCAACACCGCGAAGTACGGTGAGGAAGACGTGGATGCCGAGAACTATGAAACGGATGACCTAGCTACCAAGAACTGCGAAGCGGATGATCTGGAGACCTATAACTACAAAGTAGTTGACCTGTACGCCAAGAACTACGGTGAGGAAGACCTGGACGCCGAAAACTATGAAGCGGATGACCTAGATATCACAAACTATGAAGCGGATGACCTGGACATCATGAACTACTACCTGGCTGCTTTGTACGCCGTGAACTACGAATTGGATGACCTGCAGACTGTGAACTGTGAAGAGGAAGACCTGTACCTTGAAGACCACAGAGCGGAACACCTGGACATCGTCAAACACAAACCTTAGTTTATTTCTACAAAAACAGCAGAAAACGCCCGATGGCAGGCAACACACATGGCATTATGAGCTTCACCGCGCTCATATTTTTTTCGCAGAAAACGCCCGATTGCAGGCAACCCAAATCAGGATTGGTACGCCTTTGGGAATCTGAAATTCCCTGACTTTTCCAGGTTTTCCAGTCTGAAAATGAGACTTTTTCCAGTTACTTATCGAGGAATATGCCACTAAAAAGTGATTTTTGTTAAATATATCAGTTTCTTTAATGATGCCTGTATTAGATAACGCACTCTATTCGGTGACGATACCTGCGATTCTCGGTAGAAAAAAGAAACAAAGGGCTGGTATTGAATAACAATATATTTGTTTCTCCAAATAACATAACAACTAACATACATAATTAAAGCTCTATCAGGAAAAACTAATATATGCACTGGCCTGGCTTACATTCAAATGTTGGACTAGTAGGTATTTTACTAAATAATATATTCATTTGAAACATGTCGAAATCAGAGAAGTATATGAATATAAGTTTTAAGGAAATGAATCCATTTAAGTTTTAGAAATGGCACGGATTTGGTCATCCAACATTTCAGCTTCTTTGTGTGCTTCTGCCATTACTTTCCGTTTCTTCGTCTGTAATTCTTTCACAATCTGATTCGCTCTCTTTCGTTCGTTCGCTTGACAGTCTGCTTCTGCAAGCTCTTTTTTCTGATTATCAAGTGCTTCATTATATCTGGCACGCGAGTTTCTGGCATAATGGATCATCTCCTTGGTGATGGGTACTTTTTCAACTCCATCTGCATTTCTAACACCTTCCCACACAAGTCTCTGGGCAATCAAGGATTGCTGCGACTGATTCTCAACTAGACATTCACCGTTCACCGAAAATCCTCGTTCAACAGACGCATTCCCCTGTGACCAGCGCCGGACTTAGAAATTTGCCGCCCCTAGGCCACTCTCCTGCGCCGCTCCGACAGCAGGAGAATCGCTGGTTATCATAGTAAATTTTAAATAATACGTTTTACGTCTATTTTTTTTTGCCAATCATGAACTTTCCCATGAGCTATCACCTACTTCTCGAATATTTAATATTAATGATAAATTTAAAAAAAATCGAATGCCGCCTTACCGAAGTGCGCAGCCCCTAGGCCATGGCCTAGGTTGGCCTAGGCCAAAGTCCGGCGCTGCCTGTGACATAACAAAGATTTTTTTGAGGAATGACATAAACTCTGAGGAAACATTGTTGCTTACTGTAACGTTTTTCCAGAAATGGTCCAACCGTTCTGTAATAGCCTCGTAGCCGATATGATCCGTGCAACCCGTGCACTTCTGGATCGGCGTTGTTATGACTTAATGGAATGAAACCAGGAGTGTGGATGGAGTGGATTAAGGTTACACTAAACGTTACGTAGGAAAAAGAACAATTTATTTCACTAGTCACGACGACAGGTTTACATCTACTGAACGCTGCTCACTGGCGAGTGCGCAGTCGCTTGCGCGCTGCTGTCATATCGTGAGTCTACCACAATTCCCCCTTTTTAAATTCGGTGCTCTTCTTTATTTTTTAATCGCTCGGAGCGCCTCGGTACACTTCTTACACTCGTGTCGTCACTTGCTTTTTCCTTACTTGCTAGGTCACTTTCTTTCACATCACTGTTCTCGCCAATGCTCAGCCTAGTTTTGATCATTTGATTACAGTGTTTTTTCATTACCCTGCCGTTTGCGATTCTTACATTATAAGTTACAGGTGACACTTTGCTTACAATCTTCGCTTCACATCTGCCTTTCGCTCCTCTCCTATAATCTCTCACATACACTCTCTCCCCTTCGCAAAATTCACGCTCTCTGATCGCTTTTTTATTGACTACTTGATCATACTGCTTCTTTTCGACATTCGCTACAACACTTGATCTCAACAGATCAAATCTTGTGCGAATCTCGCGATTGTACATTAGAGATGCAGGCGTTTTGCCTGTTGTTAGGTGTTCCGTGGAACGGTAATCAAACAAAAAGAGGTTGATCGCTTGTTGTAAGCTTTTTCCGTCTGCCACTATCTTGCCTACCTTGTCTTTGAATGTCTTGACAAAGTTCTCCGCGGCTCCGTTTGATGCCGGGTGATATGGAGGAGAAAAAGAGTATTTTATACGGTTGCGCTTTAAGAAACTTGAAAATTCATCACTTTTTAATTGAGGTCCATTATCAACAACCATGTGTTCCGGCAAACCAAATCTGCGAAAAAGTTTTTTCATTACGGAAACTACTTTATCGGCTCTTGTATTCGACCCCATATCAATGACTTCGGGCCATTTAGAATGAGCATCTACCATCAACAAGAACATTTTTCCGTGAAATGGTCCGCAAAAATCCGCATGGACCCTGGACCACGGCTTGCTAGGCCATTGCCATGGCGTGAGCGTAACTTGTGGTGCTTCTGTACGCGCTTCTAAACAGTTTTTACATTTACCCGTTATCTCCTCTATATCGCGATTCAGATTTGGCCACCAAAAATAACTGCGTGCTATCTGTTTCATTTTTATCATGCCTAAATGCGAGGCATGCAACTCGTTCAACGTTGCTTTTTTTAAAGCATCCAGTATAACGACTCTATTTCCCCACGGGATGCAGTTATTCACGATGCTCAACTCATTCCTTTTTTTAAAGAAATTCCTCTCGTCATCACTCAAATCCTTCGCATTCTTTGGCCATTCTTTCACAATGAAATTGGATATTTTGAACAATGATTTATCTCTTAAGGTTTGTTTCGCTATCAGCTTAAAATCTAATGTTGAACAGCCTTCTTGAATAAAATTAATTACAGTATATTCATTCTCGAAAATCTGTGTCTTATCTTTAATCGGTAATCTCGAAAGAGTGTCGCAGTTGCCATTACTTTTGGATTTAACTACTTCAATATTATATTTAAAACGCGACAGGAAGTAAGCCCATCTCTGCAATCTATTTTGTATCATTAATGATAGGTTTTTGTTTGATCCAAATATAAATTTTAACGGTTCATGATCTGTCCTTAGGGTTATTTCCTTCCCCCACACATATTGGTAAAACTTTTTAAATCCGAAAATTATGGCTCCTGCTTCTTTATCCAAGATAGCTCTGTGTAATTCGCTTTTCGGTATGATTTTCGACGCGAACGCGATAGGCCTTTCTGTGCCATCCTTGAATCTATGTGATAGCACTGCCGACAAACCGTAGTGACTGGCGTCACATGCCAGAATCAATTCTTCGTTTTCATCAAATAACGCTAGTACTCTATCCGACGTAATTTGTTGTTTCATCCATGCGTAAGCATCATCGCATTGTTTTGTCCACTCGAATTTTTTTGCGTTACTCATGTCGTAAAGTGGTTTGGCATGCTTCGCTTTGTCCGGTAAGAAATTCTCATAATAGTTAACTAGCCCCAAAAATGCTTTCAATTCGTCTTGATTTTTGGGTATCGGTGCTTCCTGCACAGCTTTTACTTTCGATAATGTAGGTTTTAAACCTGTTTCATCAATCAAGAAACCTAGTACTTCGATCTCTTTTTTGAAGAAATCGCATTTACTCAAGTTGACTTTCAAGCCTGCTTTGTCTAACCTACTAAAGATTTCTCTTAATACTTGTAAATGGTCATCCCTTGTTTTACCAGTACAATAAATGTTATCTATGTAAACTTCCGTATTTGGGATACCGCGTAATATTTCTTCTAAGATTTCCTGACACTCTGCAGGGCTGGATGCAACACCCTCTGGTAATTTCTTGTAACAAAACAAACCCTTCTGTGTAATTATGGTTAATGCTTCTTTAGTTTCCTCGTCGATTGCAAACTGCATGAATGCATGAGATAAGTCTACTTGCGACCACTCCTTGCCCACTTGGAAAGTTTTAAATATTTTCTCTTTGATTGGAATCGGGTGCCTTTTGATTATCAACAGTGGGTTAACTGTGAGTTTAAAGTTACCGCATAAACGAACTTCGCCGTTTTTCTTTAAGACTGGTATAACAGGGGTTGCCCATTTACTCACAGCTATAGGTTCCAGGTTGCCTGCCTTAATTAATCTATCAATCTCTGCTTCTATTTTCGGTGCGAGTGCAAAAGGTGCATGATACGCTTTTAATTGTACCGGTTTAACGTCGTCTTTGAACGTCAAGTGGACTTTGCGTCCCTTATAACACCCTTGGCCTTCAGAGAAGACATTTGGAAATTTTTCGATCATTTGCTGTTTGATATCATTCTCTATACACAAAACATTATCATTCGATTTATCGGTACTTGTGTTAAAGTTCAAAGGCCACTTATTAAAAATTTTCAACCATTGTCTACCTATCAGCCTCGGTCCTTTTCCTTTCATAACATAGCAATCTGCTCTTCTACTTTAATTCAGAAAATTGACGTTCAAGTTTTTCAAAACTCCTAGTAATTCTAACCTAGTGTTACCATAACTGGTCAATCTCAGGTCAGACTTCTCCATTGTAAGTTCGGGAAAATATTCATTCTTGTCGAATTCGGAAATAGCTGTAATGTACGCGCCTGTATCTATTTCCATTTTGATCAATTTGTTTTCGATTTCAATATTCACGTATAAAGGATTCGCTTCTACTTTGTTAAAATTAATTGTTTTCATTTGATTATTCTCAATTATGTTGTAGAATTCGGAAACGTAACCCAAAATTTCACTGTCAGTGTCGCTATTTTCCTCATTTATATTTTTAATTCCTGTATCATTCGATTTATTACTTCTGTATCTTTCTAATAATTTTTTGATGACTAAATCTTTATTACTTTTCCTGAAACATACAATTTCAAGATGACCTCTACCCTTGCAATAATTACAGCTCTTATCTCTATGCTTACATGTATTCGAAACGTGGTGATTAACTTTGCCACAACAAAAACAAACCGTATTACTCCTATTATTGTCCGCTTGTCTAGAGTGACTCGGACCATACGCCCCATTATAATAATCTTTCCTCGCATAACTACCTTTGTGATTCGTATATTGACCTTTTGCCGCACGACTACCGCTGTGATTCTCTGCTCGTCGTCCTCGTCCCCTTGAAGCTCCCATATGATTAACTGCTGAATCAGCTGTCGCTCCGCCTGCGAACTGACCGATGCTCGCGGCATTCTTCACTGCTGACTCTCTCGTTGTAGCTATGCTCAAGACTTTTGCAAATGTTAACTTCTCCGTGCTGAATAAGATCGTCCTGGTTTCCGCGTCTCGGAGACCAACGATCATCTGATCCCTCATCGCTGTATCTAGATCTGCGAAGTTGCAGTGATGTGCACGTAATCCGCTACACTCTCTTTACTGCTTTGCCTCGCTTCGTTAAATTTATAACGTTCCATGTATTCGCTAGGTTTTGGCTCTAACTGATTAGCCACTTTTTTCACTAAATCGTCAAATGCTAGGTCTTTTGGCTTATCTGGGGTACACACGTTTTTTATATATTTGTACATTTCACTACCCACTTTTGCTAGCAAGAAGGAAACTTTTTTCTCTTCCTTCATGTTGGCACTTTCTAGGAAGCACTCGAAACGTTCTATGTAATCTTCCCAATTGTCCTTTTTGAGATTGAACAAGAAATTAGAATCTGACATCATCATGTTGTCTGCTTCAGCCTCTGCGAAACTTTCTGAACTTCGATTCGTGTTCGTAAGAGTTTCTTCTGTCACTTTTCCCGTAGCTTCTTTTTCCTTTTGTATTGAACGCTTTGCTTTTTTTGTAACTTTTTGTAACTTTGCTAATGCCTCTACTTCTGTATTTTTTACGTCTTCAAGTGTGTAAACAAGATCACTAGTGCCTTTTGCTAAACAATCTTTCACGTATGTACGTAATACTTTCCTGATTTCGTCGATATTCAGGTTTTCGTCCACTTGTACTGTATTTAGTTTGCATACCTCTAGCAGTTCTTTCTTAGATAAATCTTGTATCCAGGAGGTGCCTCTAACACCTACCATTTACCACGTGTGTATTCCTTTATGTCACTTTTAGGTTACCTGTCTCGTGCCCGTATTGTAAATCAAAAATTCACACTTTATACTTATTTGTTCGAAAAAATATTGTTCCCGCTTTAATTCAACGTAATTAACTTTTCGTATTTCTGCAATAACTGAACTGATTCTGCTTAGATTGCTTCTTTTGCTCCGGATTAAGATTTGCACACCATGTGCTCCGATACTTTTGACCACGCGCTGTCGCCTGCGTGACACGCGCACTTTTATACTTTCATCCTCGTTGCCAATTGTAATAGCCTCGTAGCCGATATGATCCGTGCAACCCGTGCACTTCTGGATCGGCGTTGTTATGACTTAATGGAATGAAACCAGGAGTGTGGATGGAGTGGATTAAGGTTACACTAAACGTTACGTAGGAAAAAGAACAATTTATTTCACTAGTCACGACGACAGGTTTACATCTACTGAACGCTGCTCACTGGCGAGTGCGCAGTCGCTTGCGCGCTGCTGTCATATCGTGAGTCTACCACACGTTCATTTCTCGTAAACCCCTTCATCAGTTCAATGACTGCTGGCCTTGTACATAGGTCTTTAAATTCCCGCTCGATTCTATCTGCTGAGATGCCGCTGATCCACTTATTGGAACCGAACTCAGACAAAGCGGTCGAAAGACGTTTCGAAGCGATCTTTTCAGAGTTCAGAATAGTTGTCGGATCGCAAAACGTAAGAGCTTTTGTCAAACGATATTTGATAGGGGACTTATCTTGAAGTTTTTGGCAAAACACCTGCAGGCACCGTAGACAATCTTGCCTAAAAAGTAGCACGTCTTTTGTGGTAGCCCCCCCTCCCATTTCGCGAAATGCTGAACGAGTGTCGTGTCCGATGTTAACATCTTTCGCTGCTTTTAGATTTTCCGCTTCAGAAACATCGACGTCACACACTGATGTCGTCTTTTCGAGTACGTCTTCTTTACCGAACCGGCCCATAACTGAAATAATTATTCCGTTTAGATCAGTGTAAAGGTATGGTACCATTGATTGTTCGGCTTGGTAGGCAGTCAAGAACGGCTCGACTTCCGCGGCAATAGTTTTAAAAAATGCGAGTTTGGCCCTGATGAATTTATCTTTCACCGACTTTTTCATCAACTCGTAACTGTCTGACTTGGGTTCTTTTTTTTCTTTTTGAACTCCGGCAATATACTTCTCCAAATCTTTCAAAATCAAGCCAGCTCGTTCAGCAGCGACTCCATTCTGAAGCCACCTTACGGCACAAAATTTCAGAGGAAATTGGTGGGAGCCAGAGAATCGGATGTAATCCGCTCTGCGGGCAGGTACGTGTGCGAAAATATTGTAAATAGCCCGTAGAAATTGTACGCTATCCCAAGCAGTTGCTTTCATGGCACCTTTGAACGCATTGTGTAGATTATGAAGCCCACAGCTTCCAATATCTAAGAGAACAGGACTATCAGGACCATTATTTAAATCATCTTTAAGGTCACGTAAAAATTTCAGGTTCACGTCAGGTCCATCCGTAGACACCTGAAGGAGATTCTTCATATTCAGTGACAACAATTCTTTTTTAAACGCATTTAAAAGATCAGCAGAGGTAGAATGACCGAGAAAAGCAGACCCGAAACATCTGCTCACAGTCTCTTCCTTAGTCTTGCTCCAATATCGTAAAACAAAATCCATCTGTTCTAATTGGCATACTTTATCAAGGCTTTCATCAAACGCCACGACATAGCACTCGTTCGGAGAAATATCATGGAGTAATTCATTTTTAAAGAAGGGAGCAAGACCGTACAGAATCATATATCCCATTTTGTTCCGGGCCAGCGCCATACCTTTAGCTGTCCCATTTTCATCAAACATAAGTTTGAAGATAGCTGTGCATTGCCCAGCCGCAGAAAGGGGGAGATGGCAAAATACGGTCTGAAGACACCAGATTATTCCTGCACGCGTAACCTTCTCTTTTTCAATGAAGCGATCTATTCCTCGCGGCTTTTGCTGTGTGAGCTGAAAGGACGTTGATTGCAGCTGTGTCGATCTGCTAGGCTGCGAAGATGTTTCTGTCTTTTCGGGTACTTGTGCTCCAAGTTTTTCCCCAACGTTCGGATTGAGACTTCCATCTATAGAATAAAACATAACTTATGACTCGCAAGGTTTAGGTCATAAAATTTTGTACCGAAACTAAAGCCGGGCACTGAGTAGTTGAACGTTGATGAAGTCCGAAGAGAAGACAAAATAATAGCGTTGATAATCGACCGTAGGAGAGTTGGAAACGATGACTAGACCACTCACCTGGTCCAGTAGGCCTTGGGACGTGCCTTGTATTCGGTGATAAGGTACTTTTTTGACTTCTTGCAGCCTGCTCGTGTTTGCTCCCTTTCATGTGACTCGTCAAAGCCTGTCGCCCCATATTACTCAGCAATGCAGTTTTCTTGCACATGGTACAATAAAATGCAAACTTATCCTTTTCGCATTCTTTCAGCCATGGCGAAAACTGAGTATCGTTAAGCCATTGATTATCAAACGTCAATCTCTTTGATTTGGAAAAAGGCATTCTGAGAAAAAATGAAGAATACATCTTTCTAACGAAAATCACGGTGTATCGATTTCCAATTGAAATTCAGACTGGAATACATGTGGTCTTCACTTTGTATTTAACGTTGAGGTGGCTCTAGCACGAACTCGTCAGCTACAGAAAAAAATAATCTTGTAGTGTATGGTAGACAAAGTACCCATATTCATGTATGCGAAGTCTCAGACCAGGTCACCGACTGAATAAGGGAGATAAAAATAGTTGGAAATCGGGTTTTTAACACAAAGCTTATGGAAGCACTACCACAGAAAGGCTTAGGCCAGGTAATATCTCAAAATTCACGCTACAGATCTTAACAAAAAACTAGAGTGATGTCGATTGGATCATGAGGATTACAAATACACCAAAAAACTGTGGAGTTATCGACTTTCATAAAAAGATATAGAACGTTGAAATGTCGAAAGATTTGTAGTTGAGAAAGGTTTAGTGACTGTCTCACGATCTGACAGCGTCGCAAAGATCAGGTGGTCAGTACAACGTCAGAGCGCATGCGTGAGAATCGAATTTTCCGAGTTCACCTAACCTATCTTTTGAAATCTGTCAGCGACTGAAGCTTCGGCAGGACATATTTATAACGGCAAAAACATTGTAAATGTAAAAAATTAAAACCGAGTTCCAAAATGGTTTCCCCAGCCAAAAACTCGAGAACATCCATACTCTTTTTCAGCTTCAGATTACAAACATCATTTCCTTACAAAAATAGTACAAAATAATACGTGAAATCAGGCATCGAAGCCGAGCGTTCCCTTTGTCAATTTTCAGACTTCAAATTATGTTCTTCAAATGCTAATCAATCGAAATGAATGGAAAACCAATAGAATCATTGATGAAAGCTGTGATAAAACAGCATATTGGCGACGGAAAATATTGCTGAAGGAAGTTAGCTCGTATGATGATACGAACTCGGCGGGCATAGATTGTTCTGAAAATTATCAATTGCTGAAGTGTGAGGTAAGATCAGCAATTAGTGCGTCTTTCAATGCAGAATATGTGTACCTATACTGTAAGTCGAATAGAAAGAGAGACGTCGCAAGAGCATCACCGAAGTGTACCGATAATGGGTACGTCCAGTATAAGTATGTATCGTTTTATGGATGTGACATGTTTGTAGCATGGCGTTATAACTTTAGTCGAAAATCGGTAAACGATAGATGCAGAATGAAATTGAACTCTTCAAAACTTGCATTCGAATTTAAATTACTGAGATCACCGTGCCTGGACCATTAGTTCTTGTTATGAACACACTATGGGTATTTTTTTAACTTTAATTTCCAACGGATTACTCATTCCTTTCATTCATTTGTTTCAACACAACCTCTTGCGAAAACCACGAAGCACTAGTGCGTGGAAAATGTTTTCTGATTTTTAAATTTGAAGAAAAAAAGGATAGTATGTAGGGCACGGGCACTCAAAAGGACTTTATGAAGAGTGTGAAAGTGTCACACGATTCAAAGACGAGGTCTTTCTTCGCCCTTGTCATATAAACCACTATTATATCGCAGTTTTAGTCTACAATAATGAATATATTATCAATGCCAAAAATATCCTAACAGTATTTGATCATGCTCCCGACAATTTTGTGGGTGTGATCGTTACACATTGACTGGAAGAAATAATTTAAAAAAAAAGAGTGCAATTGATAATTTTCAGAACAATCTATGCCCGCCGAGTTCGTATCATCATACGAGCTAACTTCCTTCAGCAATATTTTCCGTCGCCAATATGCTGTTTTATCACAGCTTTCATCAATGATTCTATTGGTTTTCCATTCATTTCGATTGATTAGCATTTGAAGAACATAATTTGAAGTCTGAAAATTGACAAAGGGAACGCTCGGCTTCGATGCCTGATTTCACGTATTATTTTGTACTATTTTTGTAAGGATTTTTCTTATTTCTAAAATAAATGGGTGTGAAAATTTTTTTTCCGGATTTTCGTTTCCATAATCTTGTAGGAAATTTATTTCTCTAAAAAATTGGTTCTTCAATTATATGAAAAAAAAAAAATTTTCACGATAATTTTATCATATAGAATTATATCAAATTATACGTAATTATTTATGATTATATAGAAAAAAAAATTGCCGGATAAATGTTATTACATCTCAGAAACTACGCAGCAGATTTTGTCGGAATTTCACGAACAAGATCAAGTGGGCAGAGTCTTACGCCCTATAAATTTTATTAAAAAAACTACGGAGCGGTGGACGTAGACACCGGAAACTACGGAGCGAAGGACCTGGATACCGAAAACTACGGAGCGAAGGACGTGGATACCGAAAACTACGGAGCGAAGGACCTGGACACCGAAAACTACGGTGCGAAGGACCTGGATACCGAAAACTACGGTGCGAAGGACCTGGATACCGAAAACTACGGAGCGAAGGACGTGGATACCGAAAACTACGGAGCGAAGGACCTGGACACCGAAAACTACGGTGCGAAGGACCTGGATACCGAAAACTACTGAGCGAAGGACCTGGATACCGAAAACTACGGAGCGAAGGACCTGGATACCGAAAACTACTGAGCGAAGGACCTGGATACCGAAAACTACGGTGCGAAGGACCTGGATACCGAAAACTACGGAGCGAAGGATCTGGATACCGAAAACTACGGAGCGAAGGACCTGGATACCGAAAACTACGGAGCGAAGGACCTGCACACCGAAAACTACGGAGCGGAGGACCTGGATACCGAAAACTACGGAGCGAAGGACCTGGACACCGAAAACTACGGAGCGAAGGACCTGGATACCGAAAACTACGGCGCGAAGGACCTGGATACCGAAAACTACGGAGCGAAGGACCTGGACACCGAAAACTGCGGTGCGGACACATTACTGAGTACAAATTTTTTTGGGGAGCACGAGCAGACGTGACGCATCAATAATAATGACAATAATAATAACAATGATGAATGAAATATGATTATAAATAATACTATATAATAATATAATAATATTATATTATAATCATACTGGCACGCGGCCGCGATTTGCTGCTGCGCATGCGCATTTGTAAATCAGGCATCGATCAATAATTCTGCGCATGCGCATTTTGTAAAATAATTAATATTATTAATAACTCAGTTACGCGTGGTCAATTATTGCTCAAAAACAATAGGGGGCGAGATTTCGGTGACGAGAACACTCCTTCCAAATGGCAAGTTCATAAGTGCAACGGTTCGACAGATATCGTGGTCTCAAGAAGAACGGTCTGCAACGAAGAAGGAGAAGAAGGAGAAGAAGAAGAAGAAGAAGATTGTGTTTTTCGATCAACTTCGACGGTCAATATCTCAGGAACCACGCGGTAGATTTTGTCGAAATTTCGCGAGCAAGGTCGAATGGCGAGGGCCTTACGCCCATATAAATTTTATCAGGAAATAATCAGCGGTTCAAAAGATATGACAGATTTTTTACAAGAACAAGAGCTGGCTCGGGTAAATGTTTCGTGGCTGGCGCGCCGAGTTTTCACTGTCGGAGGGGGGGGGGGGAACTCGGCGATTCGCTGCCGCGAATCTTGATTCATTGTAATAGTAAAACAAGAAATTAAAGTTGATTAATGACAAAATACTTTATTTGCCACATACAATGAGAAAGTGTAATTGTTTTCGTATTGATTTTTTCTCAATATCAAATACGAAAATATTCAAACAATAACAATCTACATAACCTACGATTCGGCCGCTGTCATAAATATCTCCAAGTACAACAAAGATATGGAAGCGAGAGTGAGATGAAAACTGCGACGTTGCCGTGCTTCTGTAGGCAGGACCGTAACGTAAAATTATTCTTAATTCACGGTTTTTATTCAGCGGTATGAGACTAATAATTTTCATATAAAATTATCAATAATCTGTGTGTGGGTAATTGTATTATGTCAAACATGCGTATTATTCAAAGAATAATTAAGCGCCAACGCAAATCGCTCCTTCGCGCTAGAGCCACCTTAAATTCATTTCAATGAACACTATTTATAAAACGTTACATTGTGCGTAGATTAGATTTCGTGGAAGAAGATCGTCGGGTTAGACCTGAAGTGGATTGGTTATCAATTTTTTGAACAAGCAGCTTTTTAAAATAATCTGCGTGCCATTGGTAATTACTGCTGTTACATTTTCGGGTGAAAGGCCCTCAAAAAGCGAGAATAAACAATACAGATTATACTTGAAGGTAAAAAAAAAATACCATAACCTATTATAACATGATAATGATTGACTTACCTCATACTATCCTTCTTTATTTCTTTTTTTATTAACAATCTTCCACGATTATGGCAAATATTATAAACATTCACTACCTATTCGAATTCATAACTTAAGCCCGATGCGCGCAAACGAGTCGCGAGTGTGACGTATACCTACCTGTTACCGACATAAGAAAAGGACTGATCCGAGCGCAGCCGACGGCAGACGACGGCATACGAAAATCTTACAGTTGAAAGATGCACGCGCCGAACATCGAAAATACTCAATAAACTCGTGCGATTAGACGAAATTTCCAGCAGATTGATGCGATTCTTTTTTAAATCAAATCTGAGGCATTTTGGATGAAAACAAGCTCATTTCTCCGAACAGAGAAGAAATTCCAGTAGTATTCACAGAATTCCCTGACTTTTCCCTGCCATACGAAATTTCCTGACTTTTCCCGGTTTTCCAGGTTTTCCCTGTGCGTACCAACCCTGCAAATGGCATTATGCGACTCATCGCGCTCATCTGTTTTTCGTCAAGATTTTTTTATCAATATAGAGAGATACGTATTATTTCGTAAGGACCTTTATAGTGATCGTCTAGTTTCTTTCTTGTTTCATTGATCAAATAGACGTATTGGCCAGGCTGGAAGGTTCGTTCGTTGATGTGTTTATCGTATATCAATTTCGATTTGAGTTTCGCATTATTCAAGTTTTTTGATGCAACTAATCTAGTTTCTGTTAGACAAGTTATGATTTCCTGAAGGTAATCTTCATATTTGTTTGAAACGTTTTTGTCGACGCGTATGTTTGATAGTTGTCGTGCTATTGCGCCGACAATTAGTTCATGAGGTGTAAAGCCGGTGCCTTCGTGCACTGAAGTATTGTATGAGAATTTTACGAATCGAATCCATTTGTCCCAATTATTTTTGTTATTGATACAGTGTTTCAAATATTTTATCAAGACTTGATATCTTCTTTTGAGAGAACCGTTAGATTAAGGGTGATGAGCTGTAGATTTGATTTGCTTGATTTTGAAAATTTTTGCCAATTGCTTCATGATAGGACTGAGAAAGTTTGGGCCTTGGTCAGTTAAAATTGATAGAGGAGCACCATACCGACAAATAAAGTTTTCTGCGAATGCTTTAGCGATAGATCTTGGTGTCGCGTCTTTTAGAGGTATTGTTTCGGAATATTTGGTCAAATTGTCTTGAATTGTTAGTAAGTATTTATTATGGGAATTCGAAGTTGGTAAGTGTGATGTATGATGAAATGCTGACACAGCATTTCATACGAGTAGCGAGCCTCGGCGCGCTCGAAAAAAAGACACACGAGTCAGTTGCAACTTAGAGGTGCACAACCATGTATCAATTAGATGTAGTACATAATAAATGAATATACCAAATTAAAACCTGTTATTTCCGCCACCTACCACGCCCGATACATTACAATGTATAAAAAAACAAATGTTCAAAAATAACAATATTCTAAATCTGAAATTAGAAAACAAATAAAAATGACTCGACAGGAGTGACGAGGTGGCTCGAAGCTCTCCTCGAGTCACCCCTACAATACGCCTCGCGAACAGCTGTCAAACTTCTCGAGATCAAGTGTCTGCCTCGACCTCTCAAAGTAGACTAGACTGTGCGATCGCTCAGCTGTCACGCGGGAGGGGTGGGGGAAGCGAGACTAGGGAATTACGGACTCTTTAACACGCGGCAGCTCGGCGCTGTGACGCGTGACGTCAGAAAGTCGCGACGGTGGCGCTGGGGACGAAACTAGATTGAACTAAAAGGTTACTAGGCACTTTTTTGAACTTAACGGTTCGCGAGGAATCGGCACGTGTCCGCGGGTGGGTTTTTCGGGACATTTGCCCGACTCGTAGGCTACTGGGTCTGACAAAACGGGACTGGGGAAGGCAAAAATACGGTTAGGAAAAATCCTACCTTTTCCGAAGGTCTTGTAGACGGGACGGAACAGGCACCGGTGATATTCAGAAATCCGCACGTGGTCCGGGGTCGTGGCCAAAGTCGTCGTATTTCCAGAACCAAGTCTAATAATCCGCAATCGAATTCGCACAAATCAAGGGGTTTAGCCGGGTCGTTATAATAAATTCGGGCACACTCTCTCTCTCTCTCTCAATCTCTCTCTCTCTCTCTCTCTCTCTCTCTCTCTCTCTCTCTGTGTTTTGGGTTGTGGATTTGAACTTGGTCCGGCTACACTTGGACAAGGTTTTCCGGCAGTTTCCCTTGTCCCTCGTGCGAATATGCGAGTGTTTCTATCTCCAACTGCCACAACCCTGCTATCTCTGCTAATACTATGTATTTACAAACTTAATTGTAATAAATAAATGAATTTTCTTTCTTTCTTTCTTTCTTTCTCTCTCTCTCTCTCTCTGAGAGAATGATAGGGAGGGTAAGCAGGGGGGTGGGGTTGCCTGCTATGTACACGATTCTCTGAAGGTTAAGGTGCTTGCTGCGTCTCCTGGTCAGTTTTCCAACGCACCGGAATTCTTGATCCTTGACCTTCGTTATGGTAGTCAGCGGCCTCTTCTTTTTACATCTATGTACAGGCGACCTAAGGGTCTTCTTTTTAGTGACTTTATCCTATCTTATACTAGATTTGCCTTTGCTTATGAGAACATTATTATCTGTGGGGATCTTAACTGTGATCTGCTTACTAATAATGTTGAATCAACGTTTTTGCGTGAGCTTGTCGGAGCGCAAGCGCTGTCTATTGTTGATTCTCCGGCTACCCACCACACGGCTACTTCTGACTCTTGGCTCGATGTTTTTATCGTTGACAGTCCTAATAAAATCCTTAATTTCACAAAGTCTCAGGCTCCGTTTGTCGCGGGCCATGATCTTATTGTACTCTCTTATAATTTTAACGTTACTTCTGTCATGAGGCGTACCATCTCTTGTCGTAATTTTAAGCGTTTTATCATCTCTGACTTTTTAGCTGACCTTGATTCCTTGCTTTCTAGTAGCAACTTGAGGTTTTTACTCAGGGTTTGGGGGTGGATGATATAGACTGCTTTACTCACTTTATTAACGACTCGATTGCGTCTGTTACTGATCTACATGCGCCCATGCAGTCCTTTGTTGCCTCCAAGCCCTATGCTCCGTGGCTAACTGATGAGTTAAGGTCCCGTATTCGCACCAGAAACACTTTGTATAAACAGGCGAAGCGGTCAGGTAGTGTGCTGGGCTTTGCCATTTATAGACTCTATCGTAATCAGCTTTCTCACGATATGCGACTTGCCGCTGACATCTTCACCAGGGAGAGGCTCTCTCCTATTACTGATCCCTCTAAGCTTTGGATTGAGCTGGCGCGTCTCGGCCTTGTTCGCCCTCGCGTTACTTCCCCGCTCACGTTCTTTACTGCTAATGAACTTAATGTGGCGTTTGCTGCTATTTCTAACGCTGCTCCTGGCTGTGACCCATTGGATTTTGAGGCTCTTTTGCTGTCTGACACTGATCTACCCTGTACCGATGCTGTATTTAATTTTTCTCCGGTCACCGCTGACTCTATTGCCAAGTTGATCTTGTCTTCTACTAAACCGTCTCATGCTGTTGGGCCTGATTCTGTCTCTCTGTTTATCATTCACAATGCCTTGCCTTGTCTTGCTCCTTATCTTGCAGCGCTGTTTAATTCCTGTTTGCTGAATGGTGTCTTTCCTGCGTGCTGGAAACGTGCCTTTATTCGCCCTCTTCTTAAGGTAAATCCGCCTCTTTCTCCATCTGATACTCGCCCCATAGCTAACCTCTGCGAGCTCTCAAAGATATTTGAGCGTGTGGTTCATGCTCAAATTCGGGATTTCTTAGCGACGCATAACTTATTCGATCCACGTCAGTCAGGCTACAGGGTGGGCTTCAGCACCCAGACTGCGTTACTTAGACTATCGCATGATGTTAGGCGTGGTGTTGATGACAGAAGTGTCACGGTTCTCGTTCTGTTTGATTTTAGTAAAGCGTTTGATACGGTAGCTCATCTCCCGCTTCTTGCCAAGCTTAAGAAATACGGCTTCTCTGACACTGTTTTGCGCTGGATTTTTTCCTACTTGTCTGGTCGCTCGCAAGCGGTTGTAGATTGCCATGGCACTTGCTCTGACTGGTTATGTACCTCCTCGAGCGTTCCTCAGGGCTCAGTGCTTGGTCCGTTGCTATTTTCTCTGTTTATTAACGATATCGGTCATGATCTACTGTTTACCCGTCATCTTATTTTTGCTGATGATACGCAGATTTATTTAGCATGCCCGCCATCTGATATTGCGGTAGGACTGGCCAGGATTGAACACGATGTCAATGTTATTGCTAATTATGCTACAGCTAATGGACTCAAACTTAATATAGGCAAGTCGAAAATCTTGATTCTTGGCACGGGTACCTTTGTCAATCGCTTTGACTTTGATAGTCTTCTTCGCATCTCTGTTAGAGGCACGGTGCTGCCTTATGTTGATGAGGCTCGAAATCTAGGGGTTATTATGCGCTCTAACCTTTCCTGGCGTAGCCATGTTATGTCTATCTCTAATAAGGTCTACTTCGCGCTGCATCGCTTAAAACACCATCGCCGGGCCTTATCCGTTGAACTTAAGGTGACGCTTATCAGATCTCTTATCTTTCCTCTTATCGACTATTGCTGTCTTGTTTTCAATGATTTATCGGGTGAGCTGAACTTAGTTCTTCAGCGTCTTGTTAACTGCGCTATTAGATTCATTTTCGACCTGCGTAGGGATGAGCACATCACGCCTTTCCGCAGGCAACTGGGTTGGCTGACAGTTCGCTGCAGGCGCCTTTATTTTCTGGGCGTTATGATTTTTAATATCAATCATGGTGCTGCTCCTGAGTACTTGTCTGAATTGTTTCAGCGAGCTGTTCCTCCGCCTGGTCGTTCGTTGCGTCCTGGTTCATTGGGTTTTTTCCATATTCCTGCTCACCGTACTGTGACTTATCGGAACTCTTTTCACTTGTCCGCTTGCTATTTTTGGAATTCATTGCCTCCAGACATCGTCTCTGCTTCCTCGATTGGTGTTTTTAAGTCTAAGCTGCGTGCACATCTCTTTTCTTCCGATACCGGCTCGTCTTGATTTTTAGGTGTGGTTGGTGGTTTCTTATTGTTTTGATTTGCGTGTGTGCTTCTCCTTATTGTTACTTATTTTTACTTTAGTTGTAAGTAGTTTTATTTAGTGGATAGTTAGTGCTTAGTTATATTTAAGTTGTTCTTTCTTTTTACTGAGCATGTGACTTTGTTATTCTCATCTTTTTATTATTCTTGCACGTTCTACTCATTTTATTTTTATTTTGTACTGTATTCCTTATTTTTATTTTGTTACTGCTTTATTTTACTGTTCGTGCACTTATTTTATGTACTTGATTTATTTTTAGTTTCTGTATATCTTTTTGTTTTTCTCCTAATTATCTGTGCTAATTGCTTTTTATCTGCTCTACCCTACTCTTCTGCCTCTCTGTGGCTTTTTCTTTATATTATTGTGTTTTCTTTTTATATTTGTATTTATTTTTATTGCTGTACTCATTGCCTGCTTCCTCCTCATTTTCCCCTAAGGTTTCTAGGGCATAATAAAGTTAATCAATCAATCAATCAATCTCTCTCTCTCTCTCTCTCTCCCCCTCAGGCAGCTCGCTGCGTCTCGTCGCTTGCTCTCCAGAAACCTGCGCAGGCTAATGGTGATCTCTCTGATTTTTCCATTATTCGATTACTGCTGTGTGACCTTTGCCGACCTACCGGCAGGCTTGGATGCGAAACTCCAGCGGCTCCTAAACACCTGTGTCCGCTTTGTCTGTGGCGTCCCTCGAGATGTGCATATTACGCCATATCGGAGGGAATTGGGCTGGCTTCGGGTAAAGGACAGGAGGCTGTACTTCCTGCTGAATCAGCTGTTTGTGATCTTGCGCTCTGGGCGGCCTGCTTACCTGCGTGAGCTCTTCGTACTTCGCGATCCGAGTGCTATCCGTCCCTCTAGGGCCCCGCGTAGCGATTTTGTGGCCCCGCGCTGTCGCACAGATGCGCTTTTTAACTCGTTTTCAGTCGCCGCCATTCGTTACTGGGACTCACTTCTCTCTCGTTCAAGCACGGCCTTTTTAGTCACCTATTCGATACTGAGGATGCGCGCCCTTGAGTCTTGCTCTCCCCTACTCGTTGTTAGGACTAGCTCGGGTCTTTCTTTAAGTTAATCTTCTTTCTAACACTGGCTTGTAAGTACTCTTTGTCATTCTCTTCCTTCGTCGCAGAGCAAATATTGTTTGTAATGTTCTGTGGCGGTCTTGTGGTCCAGTATTGTTATGGACATAAATAAAATAATCTATCTATCTATCTATCTATCTCTCTCTCTCTCTTCGTGCCTGTCTTCCTATCCGACCTCTTCGTTCGCTCTAGGCCACCTTCTGGTCCGCGTACGCGACAGGGTAGTGGGGTCTTTCATGTTCCTCTGCACCGTACTGCCATTTACAGGAACTCGTTTTACCTCACAGCTATTTATTTTTGGCACTCCCTGCCCTTGGATTTGCTCTCGTGCTCGACGTATGGCTCCTTTCGTTCCATGCTTTTTGATCATCTCTTCGAACACGATTTAGGTTCAGTTTGATTATTCTTTTGTTTTTGCTGTTTGCTGTTTTGTCTTGGCTGGTAGGGTTAGTTGTAGTTTTAGTTACTTAAGTTATTATTATTAATTTTGTTATTGTGCGCTTTTCATTTTATTGTTAAGTCATGTTTTAGTGTTTATCTAATTTTTATTTCAATTTTATTTTCATTTTATTTTTGTATATTTCTTTGTATCTTGTTCTGCTCTCATATTTGCCCCAGATGTTCAAGGGCATAATAAACTATCTATCTATCTATCTATCTATCTATCTCTCTCTCTCTCTCTAGTTATTTATTTGCCTGTTCCTAGCTCTTATTGTTTATTTCTTTATTTTATTGTTATTTAGTTTTTATTTTGGATTGTTTATCCGCAATTATGCTTTATACATTGGTTTTCTGTGCATAATCCTTAGGGGATCCTCGATCCCAGGGTTTAATAAACGCTTTTCTCTCTCTCTCTCTCTCTCTCTCTCTCTCTCTCTCTCTCTCTCTCTCTCTCTCTCTCTCTCTCTTGTAATGTTCTGTGGCGGTCTTGTTGTCCAGTATTGTTATGGACATAAATAAAATAATCTATCTATCTATCTATCTCTCTCTCTGTGCTGGAATCGAATTTAACGCGTGTCCTTGATCAGCTTGCGCCGTATACAGTTCGCCGTCGCAACCTCAAGCGGCCTTCGTGGATCTCGCCTGATCTCCTTTTGTTGCGCCGTTCTAGAGATGCTCTATACAAGGCCTTTAAACGCTCGCGCACTCATGTTGCTCTGCAGCGTTACCGTGACGCTAGAGATGACCTGCACGTTAAAATCTCTGCCGCGCGTGCGGATTTCTATGCGAGTCGTCTCGCCGATGTTAGTGAGCCTAGGGCGCTATGGAGGGAGTTGAGAGCGCTGGGCCTGACGCAGAGACCGCGCAATGACTACGGGGACTTCTCGGTGGATGAGATTAACAAGTATCTCGCTGCAATTTCTCTGAGGCCTGCCTCTGCCCCTCAAATCTCTGACTTCCTTGCCGAGTTGCCTCCGCCAGTTTACCATGATTCTCTCTTCTATTTTAGGGATATTTCTCCTGTCTCTCTCATGGAGGTCATAGGGCACTTTAAGTCGCAGTCTAGGGGTGTTGATGACCTCTCTCTCCGTAATGTCTCCGAGGCTCTGCCGGTTATCTTCCCCTACTTGCTTCGCCTGCTTAATCTATCTCTGGCGTCTGCCACCTTTCCTGAGCGCTGGAAGCGCGCGCGTGTCCTTCCGCTCGGCAAGGTTAGGTCCCCGACCTCTCTGCAGCAGATTCGACCTATTGCTAACCTCTGCATTCTCTCGAAATTTCTTGAGCGTATTGTCTTGTGCCAGATTTCTGCCTTTCTTGAGGAGCGTGGAGTCCTTGATCCTAGGCAGTCAGGTTTTCGTCATGGCTATAGCACTCAGTCGGCGCTCCTCCGTCTCACTGAAGATGTTCGTCGTGGCATAGATGATCGTAAGGTGACGATTCTCATTCTGTTCGATTTCAGTAAGGCGTTCGACACTATCCCGCACGTCCTACTACTTGAGAAGCTTGCGAATCTTGGCATGTCCCAGCACGTCCTTCGCTGGATCTCTAGCTACCTGCAAGGCCGACACCAAGCGGTGGTCGGTTCCAGCGGGGAAATGTCCTCTTGGCTTCCTCTCACTCAAGGGGTTCCGCAGGGCTCCGTCCTGGGGCCTCTGCTGTTCTCTCTATTTATCAACGACATCTCTGGTTCGCTGCGACACTGAGACCACCTCGCTTATGCTGATGACCTCCAAAATTATCATCAGTGCGCAATAGCCGATCTTCCTGCCGCCATAGACAGAGTCAACGAGGATGTAAGGGGGGTACACACCTGGGCTATGAATAACTATCTTCGTCTCAACGTCTCTAAGACACATGCCTGCCTGCTCGGCAGTTCCCCTTACATCACTTCTCTTGGCCGCCTTGGGCCGCCCCCTATTGTCTTGGAGGGCACTGTGATTCCGTTTGAAGGTGCAGTCCGTGATCTAGGCGTCATTCTTGACAGTAAGTTATCGTGGTCGTCGCAGGTTGGCGCCATCTCCAGTCGCCTTCACTTCTCCCTGCGTCAGCTCTCTGCGTCTCGCCGGCTCCTTTCTTGCTCTCTCCGCAGATATCTGCTTATCACCCTGCTTTTCCCAATTCTCGATTATTGCTGCGTTGTATATAATAATCTTTGTGGGACTCTAGACACCAAACTTCAGCGTCTCTAGAATATCTGTGTTCGCTTTGTATGCGGTGCGGCCCGTGATGAGCACATTACCCCGCACCGTCGTAAGCTGGGCTGGCTCTCCGTGAGGGGTAGGAGACATTATTTTCTGCTGTCCCTCTTTTTCGTCACTGTGCGCTCTGGTCGTCCTGCGTACCTACGGGAACTCTTTGTTGACCGTCCTCCTATCACTCACGGTTCGGCGAGGCTTATACGTGGCGACTTTATACAGCAGCATGCGGGTACTGAGGCGTTCAGGAACTCCTTTGCGGTGCTGGGGGTTCGTCTTTGGGACTCGCTTCCCTCGGAGCTCCGGGCTCACCGTACGTTATCTGCCTTCAAGGCTGCCCTGTACAACCACTTGTTTCAGGCTGAGTGTAGTAGCCCTTAGTACCTTCTGCTGCTCAGTCCGGAATCTCTGTCTCCTTCGGCTCTCGCGTTTTTAGTCTCCTGCTACTCGTCTTTATCTTAGCTACCTCGCTCTTTCTGTCTAATTTTACTCTTACCTTCTATTACTGTCTCTCTCTTAGTTTTTAAGTAATTTAAGTTCTCTGGTTTTGTATTTCTTGCTCTAGGTCGTCTGCAGCATTGTGTAACTTATTGTAATGCACCGTGCTGCAGACGTCCATGTCCAACATTGCTATGGGCATGTTCAATAAATATCTATCTATCTATCTATCTCTCTCTCTCTCTCTCTCTCTCGTCTTTATCTTAGCTACTTCTCTCTTTCTGTCTAATTTTACTCTTACCTTCTATTACTGTCTCTCTCTTAGTTTTTAAGTAATTCAAGTTCTCTGTTTTCGTATTTCTTGCTCTAGGTCGTCTGCAGCATTGTGTAACTTATTGTAATGCACCGTGCTGCAGACGTCCATGTCCAACATTGCTATGGGCATGTTCAATAAATATCTATCTATCTCTCTCTCTCTCTCTCTCTCTCTCTCTCTCTCTCTCAGTCACTCTGGCTTCTACCTTGGCTGACTTTCGTACCCGGTGTTTCCGGCATCTTTTATTGGAGGAGGAGCGTAGCGCTGGTCCCTCTGTCGACTGAGGCGGTTGTTCGCAGTTGCTTTAGTCTCATATTCTTATTTTTATTTTTATTTTTATCTAGTTTATTTTTCATTTTTATGTTTATTTTATAATTATTTTAATTTAAGTCTCTAATCTAATTTTTATTTTTATTTTGTAAATGTATTTATTTTATATTTTGCTTTAGCCTCTTATCTTCTATTATAATTTCGTTTTGTTTTGTGTAAATGCACTATCTGTTTTAACTGTTTTTCTTAATTTTTATGTCTGCTACTTATATTTCTTTCTTTTCTGTGCATTGTAAATTGCTAGTTGTGTGACAGCCTATGGTCCTTAGGGAGCCCTGCTCCAGGATCAAATAAATATCCTTCTATCTATCTATCTATCTCTCTCTCTCGACTCTAAACTGTCCTGGACAGCTCAGGTTAATGCTGTTTCTGCCCGCGTGCATGGCACCCTCAGGCAGTTTCGGCTTCTCGTCGGCTGCTCTCTAAAAATCTACGTCGACTCATGATGATTTCCTTAATTTTCCCATTGTTCGACTCCTGTTGCGTGGTCTTTGCTGACCTCCAGGCGGGTCTTGACAGTAAACTTCAGCGCCTCCTGAACACCTGCGTCCGCTTTGTCTGCGGTGTTCCCCGTGACGAGCACATTACACCGTTTCGTAGGGAGCTTGGCTGGCTTCGGGTAAGGGATAGAAGGCTTTATTTTCTCCTTTCGCAGCTTTTTATCATTTTGCGTTCCGGGCGTCCTACTTACTTGCGCGAGCTTTTCGTTCTGGCCGATCGCGGTCGCGACACTACTACCTGTCGCCCTTCGCGTACTCCCAGGAGTGACTTTGTGATCCCGTGTTGTCGCACCAACGCGTTTTTTAACTCCTTCGCGGTTGCTGGCGTACGCTACTGGGACTCTTTGCCTTCGGAACTCAAAACTGCGCGTACCTTAGCCTCGTTTAAGCACGGTTTATTTGCGCATTTGCTGGATACTGAAGATGTTCGTCCTTAGCTCTATTTCTATCTCTTACGGCTCTTAACTGTTAGGTGTTGATTAATTCTGTTCTCTAGCTTTTTCTTTTGCTCTCGAGTACTCATGTGTTGTATTACTTTACTCTTTCACTGTCACAGGGTAAGTTATTTTGTAATACCCTGTGGCGCAACTTTGTCTAATATCGCTATAGACATCAATAAACATATCTATCTATCTATCTCTCTCTCTCTCTCTCTCTCTCTCTCTCTCTCTCTCTCTCTGATCACGTGAGTACAACTGCACGCTATCTTCATCTGCTCCTCTTTCTCTGGCCTTTTACTGCTGCTCTCTGCCCTCGGGCTTCTCTTTGCAGTCTCTCTTGCACGCTACTTTTTGCAAGCCAGCTTCCTGGCTTGTTTGCCTGGCTTTTCCTGCTCTCTCCATCTATCTTTCCTGGATTTTGATGTGGCCTCGCAGTGGTATTCTAACCTCGTTGATGGGCTGCTGTTGACGGCTCGATCTCCTGCGCCTGCGCGTGCCTGCCTGCTGCCTCTCCGCCTGCTTACGTCACGCCTCGCTGTCTCTGGGTCTGCCTTGGATCACGGCCGGTAACATCGATCTCCTCCGTGCAGCGCCATCTCCTGTTCTGGGTGCGGCCACGATCGGTAACTTACGTCTTCACTCTTACCATCTCTCTGCCTGGCGCGATGCCGTCGACTCAGCAGTCTACGCGGAAATGCTCTCGCTGTAATAGGCCTATTGCGCTGGATGCGGTCTACTGTGCTGCCTGCCGTTCCTTCTTCCACCCTGGTTGTTCTAAGAGAAAAAACTCGGCCGGTGGCTCGACAAACTGTTGTCCGGGCACTCCCTTGCAATATCTATCCCAAGGTGATGCTCCAGCCTTGCCTTCCACGTCTCAGCCGTCCGCATCTCGCTCGGCACTTCTCGCGCCGTCGTGTCCCCCTTCGTCGTCGATCTCTAACCCGCTATCTCCGCCGCAGCCGCGAGCACATGATGATTCGGTTGACGCTGTTACACCTGCTGACGTGTTGCGGCTCCTCAATGCTCGGTTTGATGACCTGGCCCTTAAGTTGGAGGGTCTGCCGCGCATGCAGCTCCAGATTGATTCCAATGCCAGCCGGATAGATGAACTTGAGCAGCAGAACCGTGATTTGCGCGCGGACCTTGATACTTTACGCTCTGACCTGGATGAACTGCGTGCTGCTCAAGCGGCTGAGCGGACTGAGCTTAGGCGAACTGGGGCAATTGTCAGTCAGGCTGATATCATAATCTCTGGGGTTCCATGCCCTGCAGCCGGGCCCTCGCCTGAAACTGTCCGCGCGGTCGCGAATGCTGTCGGCTGTCCCCTGGTTGCGGGTGATATCGCCGCGGTGCGTTTTCTGATTCCGCGAGCCAAGGCCCGCAAGGATACGCCTGTCCCAATTTTTGCGACGTTGCGTTCTCGGGATCTATCTTCGCGTCTGATCGCTGCGAAGAAAGCGAAGGGCCTTTTACGCACTACGGATCTTGCCGAGCCGCCTACTGGCTCGCCGTTCACGATTAATGTCAATGAGGCCATTCCCTCTGGTCTGCATAAGCTACTGGTTGCGGTTAAGGTGGAGGCGAAAAGGATGGGCTTCAAATACGTCTGGCATCGTGACGGCCTTGTTTGCGTTAGGAGGACCGATGGCTCTCCGATCGTGCGGATCCGCTCTGAGAGGGACTTCTCCGCGTTACGCTCCGATTGACTTGCTGCTCCCGCCGTCCTGCCTTCTCCTGCTTCCTCCTCCTCGCTTGCTGCATCCGTTGAGCCTCATCTCTGCCTTTCGCATGTCAACGCTAACTCTGTCAGGGGTCATATTGACCTCCTGCGCTTTCGCTTCTCGCCTGCTGATGTTCATGTCCTTGCAGTCAGCGAGACCTGGCTTCACCCGGCGATTTCGGATGCCTCGGTCAAACTACCCGGTTATACGCTCCATCGTCAGGACCGCATCGGGAAGATGGGTGGGGGGGTTGCTCCCTATGTCCACGAGGCCCTTCATGTTAGAGTTCTTGCCTGTTCGCCTTCGCAATACTCCTGTAGCCCGGAGTTTCTCATAGCGGAAATCAAGCCTCGCCACGCGCCTGCTCTCCTTGTGGCGGTAGTCTATCGCCCGCCCAAGGCCGCTAACCTTTCGTGTTTTGAGCGTGCCTTCGATCTGCACTGTGCGAACTATCCTTTTGCTGCGATTCTCGGCGACTTCAACGCTAACTTGCTCGGGACCACCTACGATGCCGATGATGTGCGTAACTTCTGCTCCGCTCATGCTTTGTTTTGCGTCCCTTTCGCCCCTACCTGTCATACTGCGACCTCTGACACGTTCCTGGATCTTTGTCTGCTGAGTGACCCTGCGGCTCTACATTCTTTCTCTCAGTCGGATACCCCGTTTATTGCCGGGCATGACCTCATCTCCGTGAAGCTGCTGCTCCGTGCGCCCGCGCCTGTCACTGTCACCAGATCGCGCTCTTACTTGAATTTCGTTGCTGACGACTATCTGCGTGAGCTGTCGGACGCCGACTGGTCCCCTTTCGAGCTGCCCACTGCTCCAGATGTTAATGTGCTTGTCAGTTGTGTTGAAGGCAACCTGACCGCGGCTCTTGATGTGCATGCGCCTCTGAGGACTCGTCGTCGCCGGAGCAAGGTTGCGCCCTGGGTTACTCCTGCTCTGCATGCTGAGCTCCGATCTAGGGATGCGCTTTATCGCGCCTATAAGCGCTTTCGCTCCGTGGCCCTTCTGTACCGTTATCGTGAGGCTCGGGATGATCTCCATCGTCGTATCTCCGCGCGGCGCTCTGAATTCTATGCTAGCCGCCTCGCAGGCCTGACTGATCCGCGTGCGCTCTGGAGGGAGCTCAGATCTCTTGGCATCGCCCGTGCACCCTCTACCGTCTGCGGGGATTTCTCGATTGAGGATCTAAATCTTCACTTTGCTGCAGTGTCTCAGCGCCCTTCATCTGCCTCCGAGGTCCGGGAATTCTTGTCTGGCTTGCCTCCTCCAGCCTATAGTGATTCGCTGTTTTATTTTCGCGATATCTCTCCGGCTGCTCTCGCGAGTGCTGTCAAGCACTTCTCCTCGCAGTCCTCTGGTGTGGATGGTATCCGTCTCCGTAATGTTTGTGACGCCCTTCCGGTGATCTTTCCGGTCCTGCTTGCTCTGTTTAACCACTCCCTATGCTCTGCCACCTTCCCGGATCGCTGGAAACGTGCCCGCGTGCATCCGCTGCCTAAAGTTAAGTCACCGACGTCTCTTCAGCAAGTTCGGCCCATCTCTAATCTCTGCTTGCTCTCAAAAATTCTCGAGCGCATTGTCCTTGTGCAGCTGTCTAGCTTTCTGGAGGACTCTGCGAAGCTTGATCCGAGGCAGTCTGGCTTTCGCGCGGGTTTCAATACGCAGTCCGCTCTCTTGCGCCTCACTGAGGATGTACGGAAGGGTATTGACGATCGCAAGCTCACCGTCTTAGTGCTTTTTGATTTTAGTAAAGCGTTCGATACCATCCCGCACGCCATCTTGTTGGCGAAATTGTATTCACTTGGTCTGTCTCAGCATGTGATCCGGTGGATCGCTTCCTACCTCCAGGGTAGAGTTCAGGCTGTGGCTGGTCGTGACGGGTCTTTATCCTCATGGGCTCCGCTTGATCTTGGGGTTCCTCAAGGCTCGGTCCTTGGGCCTGTGCTCTTCTCTCTGTTCATTAATGACTTCTCCGGGGTTCTTCGTCACTCGAGCCACCTGGTCTATGCCGATGACCTCCAGATCTATCGTCAGTGTGCTCCGGGGGACCTCTCTGACTGCCTTGTGAGGCTAAACCAGGATGCCAGTGCTGTTCTCTCCTGGGCGTCTGCCTTTCTCATTAAGCTCAATGTTGCCAAGACCCACGTTTGTGTCCTTGGCAGCTCTCCTTACATCTCTCGGCTGGATCTCGCGTCGCTTCCTCCGGCTCTCCTCGATGGCACCCCTCTGTCCTACTCTTCGGCCGTTCGTAATCTCGGGTTGGTTCTAGATAGTAAGCTCTCCTGGTCGGCTCAGGTTGCTTCGATTTCTGGTCGCCTTCATGGTAGCCTCCGGCAACTCGCGGCGTCTCGGCGCCTCCTCTCTCTGGACCTTCGTCGGCGGCTTGTGGTCACGCTGCTCTTCCCGCTGTTTGATTACTGTTGTGTGGTCTACCTTGACCTCTCCGGGGTGCTTAATACTAAGCTGCAGCGTCTACTGAATAACTGTGTGCGCTTCGTGTGGGGTGTCGCCAGGGACGAGCATATCTCGCCCTATCGTCGGCGGCTGGGTTGGCTCACGGTTAGTGATAGGCGTCTCTATTTCTTACTCTCGGTCTTCTTTGTCACTATCCGTTCTGGCCGTCCGGCCTACCTCCGCGAGCTCTTCATCGAGCGTGGTGCCGCGGATGCCGGCTCAGCCAGGATCCCCCGCGGCGACTTTCTGCCTCCGCGTCCGCGTACAGAGGCTCTGGCGAACTCGTTTTCTGCGGTGGCCGTCCGTCAGTGGGATGCCCTCCCCGCTGATCTCAGGGCAGCCCGGACGCTCTCGGGTTTTAAGCGTAGCCTGTACCAACATCTGTTTGCTACTGAGAACGAGCGTCAATAGATGGTCCTCTCGCGTTTGCCGTTGTCTCCTCCTCTGTCTCTTTTCTTGCTCTCTCACTGTATTTAGTTCTTATCTCTAGTCTGTAAGTCTAGGTTTAGTCACTATCCTTACTCTGTTCTCTCTTGTATACATTTTGTACTACCGTTGCCTAATATTGTTATAGGCATTTAAATAAATTCTAATTCTAATTCTAATTCTAATTCTCTCTCAGGGCTAAATTGTCTTTATATTGCGGTGATTAACTTGCCAATACTTGTAACACATCCTTTGTACTGCACTATGATGGCTGCGCTTTAGGGGACATGTCCCAGGGCGCATGATAAATAAACTACTCTTTACTCTTTATTCTCTCACTCAAAAAATTCGCAAAACGAAAAAGGCACTTGATGACACGCTCGCGGTTCAACAAGAAGTGGCGATTTTTCCCCTTCCTGTTAGTTTGGAATTTGGCCGGTCGTCCTGCGGGCGCTGACCGTTGTCGGTCGGCGGCATGTGGCGACACACAACCAAAATGGCTCTGCGGGACGACGGCGCGAGGAATTTAAATCGCGAGGACCGATACTTAGACGGGTATACAGACAATACATAGAAAAATGGAAATTCGGAAATTCGGAATTTCCGAAATTCTGACAGGAAGCGTCGAAACAAAAAATGGTACAATTTGCGTTGAAATTGTTGTGATAAAATGTTTAAATCTGTTGTTATAAGAGTAAATTTAAATTAAATCTACCGCCCCTAATAGACTACGGTAGTCAATTCACAGGTAACGAACGTACTCCGAAAAGGTTTGTGTGTGGGAGAAGATAGTCACTGCTCTCCGGGCCGAGATAGAGTATGGTCAGTACCATGTAACACTCATTCTTATGTTAAATTTTTAATAAATACTATAAGCATTAATCTTTTCAACCAGATAATCGAACTCGCCTAAACCTTAAATCCTGACAAAATCCCTCTGGAAAAATAGAAAAAACCGAAATCACATTCCCATTTTAGGCTTGAAATCATCGGTTTACGTCAATGAATGACTGTGAAGGATGTTGTTCGCCTCAGCCGTCGATATGCGGTCAGATATTGGAGAAGAAGTATGATGAGTGATGACTTTCTTCAAGACTATCTATTTCTCTATTATCACTAATAATCTGATCCATAGGTGATACATACCTTTTATTTAAAATAACCACACGCACATTCGTCGATGCACGTCCAAACAGTCACATGTGAACAAACTCGCGTTGAGTTGTACCTACCAGGTAAGCAGACTATAATGTTTTCATTTCATATTGACATCTAATTATCAGAATTCACCACACTAATATGTGAGTATCCGAAGTTCAGATAATCAATTAATCTGCGTCGAAAAAGTGTTGTTATCGCAATGGCGCACAGTGGGGAATTTTCACGAATTCGTGGCCATAAATCGGGGGATTATTGGAACTTTACGAAATTTGGTATACTGACGTTTTTGGGGTCGCTGATTACGAATCCAATATCAAAATTTTGAAAAACAAAATGGCGGCTCCAATATCGCCGGTTGAAACCAAAGTTTACCAATAAATTTGATCAAAAATCCATTTTCTGGATGTTTTCGAGGTCGCTGATCATGAATCCAATATCGAAATTTTGAAAAACAAATTACAGAACCCAAAATATGTTTGTGGAGCGGTTGCAATAATAGATGATAGAATTGACTCGGAAATTTATGGAAAATATTTGCTTTCTCGTAATATGGTGAACAAAGTCTTTATTTCCAAAAAAACACAAAATGATTCTGCCGAAGCTCTTCTGTTCTTCGTCGTTTCGATCGCTCACTTGATGCAGCAAGGTCCAGTAAAAGACGACCTCGTATGCTGCCTTCACTCGGTTTCGATTCAGCAGAAAAGGCTATATCCATCTCCAGCCACTTTTGATTGTTATGAAGAAAATTTGTCTCCTTTCTTCCTAAATCTTTCGATTTATGCACATTTTGTGGGGTAAGTTCGAAAAATTCTGCCGGGCATCTTGGTGAATTCGAATCGATCATTCACTTTTCTCCAATAACTTTCGCTCCAAATGTTCCTCTTGCTCATTGTACTCCGCGGCCAAATGTTTTTGTAGTATTGAAAATATCTCCCTTCGCTTGAATGTGATAAGAGAAGCTCCAGAACCTACAAAGGAAGAATAGTATTTAATATCTATTGTCATGTCAGGGTCAACCGGTCGACCGAGTCCGCACAGGGTAAGGCAGCCGCAGTTCCAGGTAGGCCCGGTTTGGCCGACCAGGCAGCTCGCACGTCACGCCGCGCCGCGCGAGGGGCCTTCTCGGATCACGCATACGCTCACAAAAATTTCTTTGGAACACGCCGCGCACCTTTGCGCACTTTCATTGATACGCCATTCGAAAGCTGATACTCTAAGCTACATTTTGAAAAAAAAAACGAAGGCGGGATTCCGCGGGATTCTATACTAAATCTCTGTGCAAAGTCAATATTTACTTCCGAACGAAGGCACTTTTCAGGATTATCGTTAGACTACGCAAACATGTACAATAAATAATATTTTTCAATTGTAAAATAGGCAAAAATTTCTACATACCTTGAGGAAGAGTATCCATTTTGTTAAAATTCATTCACTCTTTCCACTACTCGGATATAAATGTTCAAAGTTGCGTGACAAAATACGGCACGGTTGACGCTTGTGACTGTCGCCGATAAAGGTCGACTTTGAACTGAAATATCTAAGGGTCTAGCGGGTATAAAGGGTCGGGATAACCGGGATCTTACGCAGAAATTAGTTCTCGACCGATACCTGTGATCGTTATACCTGTATGGAATTTTTGGTTTTTCGATTTTTGGCCACGAATTCGTGAAAATTCCCCACTGTGCGCCGAGGAGCTTTTAGAGAGAGTATTACTAGAACGTCAACATACTGGAAATCATTTTGTAAAAGTTATGGCTGATGGAGGACAAGGTTTCCTCAAAGTATCCTTATCAATATTTCCTGAAAATTACCTCTCTGAGGAAAAAGAAAATTCAAACGAACCCGATAAAAAGAGAACTCGATATTCTGATGGAGGCAGTATAAGCAAGGATCAAAAGTTAAATAGTGTATATAAAACTATAATATTATGTATCGTACCTCTTGTGCTAGAAACTTAGGATAATCTCCAAATTTTGTTTAGCTTGACGAATATTAACAATATATCATTCAAATTTGTTCGGACTTAAAGCTCTTGCTTACAGTTAATGGCCAGCAAACAGCCTCATCAATGTTTCCTTGCCCATACTGTTTCATTTCACTCAAAGATTTAAAATATAAATCCAATGATGCCATACTAAACCTGAAGGCTGACAGCTCAACGGAAGTAAATGATAGAGAGTCTGGCGAGTTGAAAACTTATGGTGATCTTAAGGAAGATTTTGGAAAGTACAGTTCCATAGGCAAACGCAAAGAACAAGCCAGAATGTGTCACAGTACGATTAATTCCTCTCTCATCCAGGAAAACGATAATATTTACGTTCTTGAAAAGTGTATAGTCCCTGAGTTGCATTTGTTACAGGGATTTGTGAACCATCTTTTTTGGGATGGTTTAGTAAAATTAGTTGGGAAAGAAAAAGCTTTAATATGGCCTAAAAAGTTAAATCTTGTGGCCAAAAGTTACCATGGCGATATTTTTGAGGGTAATGCTTGTCGAAAGCTTCTGAAAGAAGCTGACAAACTGAATGATTCAGAAATAACATGGGATCGATTAAAAATTCAGTCATACATCAGCGCTTTCAAAGCGATGGACAAAGTTGTTGACGGCTGCTTTACTACAAAAAAAGTTTCAGCAGATTTACACCTACGCTTAGAAGAGTTAAGGAAATGTTTTTATGCTATACCAAATGTTTCAGAAACATTAAAAGTACACATTTTGTTGAGTCACGTTCAAGAATGTGTAAACTTTATCGATAACGAAGGCTTGGGTGTATGGTCAGAACAGGCCGGTGAATCAATTCATTACGAATTCAATAAATATTGGCAGAAGCATAAAATAAACTCCATTACTAGTAATAGTTACAGTTCAAGACTAAAAAATGCTGTTGTTGAATTCTCATCAAGGCATATTTAAACTAAGTTAAGACAAAAAAAAAGTACAATGTTTAACGGTACTATTGTTGGTTACCAATACGTTACTAATACGTTAATATTGCGAAGTGTTTATAATTTAAATAAATATATTGTTTAATGTTAATAATTTGCAGTTGAACAACATTTTTATTCAAAAAATATGGGGCCAGAAAGCCACTACGTCCCCGTCGTTGGTCCTGGGTAACGCTACAAGTGATTATAAATGTCATGAATCTAGTTACTACTTGAATAAGTTGAGTGCGTGTTATCTGATTTTTGAATCACTCATAACTCAAAAAAAGGAGCAGCTAGGATTTTCGTTTTGGTGGATTTATTACCCAGTTGGCATACTTAATCGATCTACGCAAACCTTAAGCGTCACCATTTTCATACGTGTTAAGCTGGCTTCAGGCTGGGTGTGTCGAGATTTATACAAGCAACCACTTCCGTCGTCCAAATTAGGGATCTATTTTATCAGAGGATCGCGCAATCCTATAACATTTTCCGTAAAAGATATCTTACATAAATGCCTCTACTTTCCATATAAAAATGGGCTTGCTGTGTTTCCTTTACTGCACGAAAAAGAATAATCCTAATCTGTACCGAAATACATTAAATTTAGTTTAATTACCAGGGCCTGGAAGTTGGGGCCAACAATCAGAGACTCGTCAACCAGACGTGAAATGAATAAGTATTCTTTCGATAATCACGAAAAAAAGACGATTCGGTGCAAGTTCACGCGCATAGTTTCATATCATAGCCTATAAGTCGAATGTCAGACCAGGCAATAGGAAAATGGACCAATGATAAAGTCCGAATGATTCTTAGAAGGTACAGAATAGTTTCATCGTATGAAAGACGAAATTCTAAGACCCCCTCAAGACTCAAGACTCCTACAGGTGACAGATTTTTGACGGAATATCTCACTTAATATCTGTCTGGTCATCTCGCTGGATATCTTGCTGAATATGTCGCTGAATATCTAGCTGGCCATCTCGCTGAATATCTTGCTGAATATCTCGCTGGCCATCTCGCTGGATATCAGCAAGACCTTCAGCAAGACCATCAGAATATAGGAATTCGAAAATTCTTGTTACTCAGCTTGGGAGTCTTTTTGCTACTTTTTTTTGTAGATCATCTTGTTATAGTAATCTTGCTGCGCCTCTCATTAATTATCAAACTGGAGATCGTGCTTATCGTCTTGCTGTTGGTCTTGCTGATGGTCTTGCTGGTCATCTTGCTGATGGTCTTGCTGAAGGTCTTGCTGATGGTCTTGCTGGTCATCTTGCTGATGGTCTTGCTGAAGGTCTTGCTGATGGTCTTGCTGATGGTCTTGCTGAAGGTCTTGATGGAAGGTCTTGCTGATGGTCGTGCCCTTTGTCTTACAGCAAAATCGGCGAAACCATCAGCGAGATATCTAGCGAAATGGTCAGCAAGATATCCAGCGAGATGACCAGCAAGATATTCAGCGAGATATTCAGCGAGATGACCAGCAAGATATTTAGTGAGATATTCATCGAGATATTCAGCAAGATATCCAGCGAGATGGCCAGCGAGATATTCAGCGACATATTCAGCAAGATATTCAGCGAGGTGATCAGACAGATATTAAGTGAGATATTCAGCGAGACATTCAGCAAGATATCCAGCGAGATGGCCAGCAAGATATTCAACACGATAGTCAGAAAAATATCAAGCAAGATGTACAGTAAGGCGGTCATAAAAATATCTACGGTCGGTTATCTCAATAATTCTTAAGAAAAAAAATTTTCCACTTCCTCTTTCCGTATAGTTCCGTGGTCGCACTGCTCTGTTTTTTATTCAAGTGTATTAGTATTTCCACCTCCATACTAAGTCCTTAATTGACGTACAGCGCGCACAAGCATATCCTTATTTTTGGTATCATAAGGGCTACCTGTTAATACTCAAAAAACTAATAAACAATTGTTTTTCAAAAATCCAAAAAATTTGTTTTTTGTTATTTCTCCAATAAATAATCAACGGGTTTGAACGTCCTACACGCAAAAAAATAGCGTGGTTCAATTTACATCTGGGCGCAAGTAAAATTATTGGTGTCGAAATAACTCCAATTGATGTCAACGTAACAATAATCTTCTGTTAGAATTACGTACCATGATGTGAAATTCACATTTTTATTGTAGTAAGTACATTGTAGTAAGCTTTACACACTTGAAGGTAGTGTGAACGACCGACGTATGTGAGTTTTACATCCGCAATAGTAATTTTGAGTCTTACAAATTACACAGTAAACAGAACAGTAATCAAAGAGTGGCTGCCACTTTGGTCACTGATAATTAGAACACTGTAAGATTGTAAAATAAACATTCATATCTTAGTGAACATATTGTAGTAAATCGTACAAGTCACGGCTTGTGTCAATGGCTAACAAACATGTCAACTTTACATTCGCGGAAGTAATGACAAATTTCATGCGTGATAGAGTAAGATCAACTCTACCAAAAGAGTAATCATAACTCAGTTTACTGACGATTTTAACATAATGACATTGTCAATAATACAGTGAGGTATTGTTTAATAAATCATTTCCACAACTCGTTAATTCGACGAACGCAATCATAAATTTTACATGGGTGACCGCGGTCGCCTCGACTGCGAGTAGGATTGCCCATGCGCAGTAAAACCATCTGTTACTTTCACGGTTGTAGATATTACATTGGAAACCGCTTGTTTTTACCACGTGCAGCTCTGCGCATGCGCAGTAAAACCATCTGTTATTTCTACGGTAGACGGTAGTAGATATTACATTGGAGACCAGTTATCTCTACCACGTTTCATTCTGCGCATGCGCAGTAAAACCATCTGTTACTTTCACGGTCGTAGATATTACATTCGAAACCGCTTGTTTTTACCACCTGCAATTCTGCGCATGCGCAGTAAAACTATCTGTTATTTCTACGGTAGATGGTAGTTGTTCGAGAAGCAGACTTCTCAAAGAACAGCTGGCGCCATCTGCGCTGCGAAGCGCAGCGAAAACGTGCCGTAAAGCCTTGCGACCGTTGAAGACGCGGCGAAGCAATCATGGCGGCTCTCTCAGTTTAACGGTCTAGAAGTCAACACGTGTTTTTGCTCGCGGCGTTAACTTTTCTCGTTCATGTAACTGCTCACCGTCTACTCGCGTAATTAATATAATTACGCAGGTCTCACGTGATCAATAATATCATAGACAGCTCTAGTAACTTAAATCCGGACTTTTCACTCAATCAAATATACTTAAACTTTCTACACCACGTTGAACTATAGTGTAAATAAATCTAAAGTAAGGTATTCCGTTCTGTGTTCTTCTCACCCAATCTCACCTACTTCCTCAATCTCACAAGGGGAATGCGCATCATGGTAAGAATGGATTTCGACGAAACTCAGGTATGTTGTAGAGGTACTTACCTTAAGTACCAGGACAAACGGAGACGACGCAATTCTCCCTAATTTCCGAGAAATTTGAAGGTAAAATTCACGCGCGGCACGTATACCAGTAACTGTGCCATTTTGTCAACCAAGCGAGCGTAGCGCAGTAGGTAAGGTTCACGGCTACCACGCTGGCGGCTCGTGTTCGAGTCCCGTCGGCGTGCGACTTTTTATTTTTATTTATTTTTTTTCTTCCATTTTTTTCTTTTCAATGTCAGTAACAAATATTGCAAAATGCTCCTGTATTTCGGCAAATGATTCAATACGCGTGGTTCGCATCAAAATTAATTGACGAGAGAGAGATATTTTCGAATGTAAACGATCTTTGTTTCTCGATCTCACTTTTGAAAATTCCGTGTGTCTGCAAAGCGGTAGGATTCATAAAATGTGCATGGTGTAACAACGTGTCATGCTTTGCATGTTTTTACGATAAATACCATCCAAACGAATGTTCGCCTCATGTTGACAGTGATAGTGAATAAGTAAAAGCCCTGTATTATATTGTATACGATAAAATAAATGACATTACTACCTTACGTTGTATAGCAATTTTTTCCCCGCAATTTTGTAATGCAATATTTGTTACTGATATTGAAAAGAGAAAAATGAAAGAAACAAAAAAATAAAAATAAAAAGTCGCACGCCGACGGGACTTGAACACGGGCCGCCAGCGTGGTAGCCGTGAACCTTACCTACTACGCTGGGCTTGCTTGGTTGACGAAATGGCACAGTTACTGGTATACGTGCCGCGGGTGAAATTTTACCTTCAAATTTCTCGGAAACTAGGGAGAATTGCGTCGTCTCCGTTTATCCTGGTACTTAGGGTAAGTACCTCTACAACATACCTGAGTTTCGTCGAAATTCATTCTTACCATGTTGCGCATTCCCCTTGTCAAACAGTAGTAGATATTACATTGGAGACCAGTAATCTCTACCACGTGTCATTCTGCGCATGCGCAGTGAGAATTTTCGACACGCCGCAACCGGCAGACGTGCTCAATCTTGGCTCGGAAGCTTGTACACGGGCAGGACCACTGATCACGGCAGCATGCTGGCGTTCTTGTAACAACGTTTCGTGCTATATAATTTATTATAGTGACCAAAATGGACGAGTTTGTTACAACAAAGTTGGCAGAATGGGGCTTGGAATCCCTTGTAAAAGCTTTTGAAGGTAAGTGTCCATAAAAATCAGTAAAATGCTTTGTATAAAGTCGAGTTCGAGGTCGAGTAATCGTTGTCCACCACGTGTTCGAAAATTTTATTCGTCGGACTTTATGAGTTATATTCTCTATTTTAGTTGATTGTTTTGCCAATTTTATATAGATTTTACCATTTCGTTTCGAATTGATTACATTACATCACTACTTCCACGAGAAACATGATATTCTATGTCGGCTGTTGCCTGTTTTAGAAATTGCGTGGTATAATTTTTTTTTTCACCTGAGGGTGGACATCTTGTGGAAAAATTTACGATCTCATGAACTTCACGTACAGTTCGCACGCACGTCGTGAAATTCATATGAATTCTACGAACATATTTCCTAAATTGAACTATTCGGTAAAAAAACTGTAATGAAATTTTTCTTGATGCACGAAAATGCTATCCGAAAAAAACTATAGTGTAAAATTGACCAAAATCACCGGTAACGTATGCCGTGAGGTTGTGTAAGTGCACAACATGTACGCACTCAACAATGTATGAACGCGTGTTGAACTACAGTGTTTAGAGAACTTTGGGTATAAGACAAGAAAAATTTGTTGTCAAATAGTTTTAGTCAAATTGATAAAAAAGTATTCTTCAGTTTTTACCACTTGAGTCACTGCATTTGCAGCTCAGATATCTGTTAGTATTACCAACTTCCAGTGTGATTTCACTGTTACACTTGAGTTGGGTAGAAAATACACAACTTTAGAAGTCGAAAACGAGGTCACAATCGTGGTTTTCCAATTATGTCAATTTTCAGGCACAGTGCGACACAAAGCTATGTTATTGGTGCGATCCAAAAGGAATTACCAATGACAAAGCTTTGTGTCGCACTATGCTTGAGAATTGACATAACTGAAAAGCTTTCATGAAGTAAAACTTTGGTTCTTGGTTGAATATGGATTCTTCTCACGATGATTAGTACAGTAAAAATTTCATCACAGCAACAATATAAATATTGTTCAATATTTGTATGTGTAAAATTCATCGAGGTTAAGAAACATTGGTTCCTTACACATTTTCATAGAGGTCCCGAAACCTTGCTAGTTTAGCAAAGATAAATTTATTTTAATGCGCATTCAATGCAACTCATACTTCGACAGATTTTATATTTCGAAGAAATTTGATACACAACTTTTATAAATAAGCTATCAGAAATTGCAACTAATTTATAGGAGCTATTTTTGGTGAAATCGTGTGCTAATATCAACATCCCTTTTTAAAAAATGCTGTAGACGAAGAAGTATTTAATGCACTTAATGATGAAATGATTAAAGACCTTGTACCTCAGATTGGACTTCGCTATAAATTTGCGAATAAATATAAAAGCTACATGGCGTCAATCATTCCAGACACGAATAGCGTATTGCAGAATGAGGATTCATTGAATTCTGATGCGCTATCTGAAAGCACTACTGTATCCATTAGATCTTCTTCCAGTATTTCAATATCTGAAGGTATGGGTGATTTGATTAATCATTAAAATTGTATTCAAGAACAACTGACGTAATTCGCCATTTGTGTAGTTCCACGAAAAATTGTCAGAAAAACGGTCAGGCAAATCTTAGAGGAGGATCCCAAAGGTAGAGAAATTATGGCTCGCTTCAAGACCTGCGGGACAATAGACCAGGCTAAACTAGCAGCGTTGCTTGTGGACAAAGAACTTGAAAATGATCCAGATACCAGGTGATATATATATACAGAAGGAACTCAAGACGAGCTTTAGTAGAAAGTAGTGTAATAAGGCGGTTGCTGGACCACGCGGCTACTGGACCACTTTTGCGTGACGTCACTAGCCTTCGTGTGTTATCTCAGGAGTTCTAACCCCCACCAAATTCTTTTTCGCTATAGTCGCTAAATTCTAACCCCCACCAAATTCTTTTTCGCTATAATCGATAAATCTTCGCATTGAAAGGTCATTACCCGTGCGCAGGTCATTACCCGTATCGTGAATCTTTATGCAATCAAATGAAACCCGTTTAATTGCAACACTGTTGCATGTGGATTTTTTCCAATATAATTACAATCACATTTTTTCAATGAAACCCGTTTAATTGCAACACTGTTGCATTGATAATTATTTCTGCCGCGAGGTGTGTGGATTTTTTGCAATATAATTAAACTGGCATTTTTTTCAATGAAACCCCGTTTAATTGCAACACTGTTGCATCGATAATTACTTCTGCCGCGAGATGTGTGATGGATTTAGTTGGTAAGGTGCTACAACCGGTTTTTAACCTTGAGATTTTTTACGATGTTTGCCGATCGCTACATCAGGTCATTACCCGCTGCAAATCACTTTCCGCAACACTGTTGCGTTGATTAAAGATTTGCGCGATAATTATACCTTTACCACTATCTTCTACCGTGAGGTGTGTGACCGCTTTATGATATCTTGTTACATTTGCGCGATAATTATACCTTTACCACTATCTTCTACCGTGAGGCGTGCGACCGCTTTATAATATCTTGTTACATGAATGTCCCTAGGGATTTACCTTTACCACTATCTTCTACCGTGAGGCGTGTGACAGATTTTTAGTAAGTATACCTTTTTATCTTTACCACTATCTTCTACCGCGAGATGTGTGACAGAAACACTGTTGCGTCAATCCTGTAGCTTCGAGGAATCGTAACGAGAGGACGAGCTAGGTGGTCTGGCTGCTTAAATCCTTGGTTATCATCAGGGAGGCTTTACCCCGATGTCGAGAGGATGAGCATGTAAGACTCAGGGTTCGATTCCCTGGATCGTCCATTTTTTATAAAATCAAACCATGCGAGAAGCAACTAACAGCTAGCAGATCTTTTCGACAGTTGGTGCAGAATGAATTAAAACTATCCTACAGACTAGATTTGATAAATATTCTAAGGGGGGTGGAGTTGTATGAAATTACAGAACAATGCATTTTATACTAATGATTTTTATTTAGCAATCACAAAAATCATAGGAATTCAACTCGAGGACCTCCAAGGTGGTGCGTGAGGAGACGGGTAGACATCTTTTTCCAAAGATGTCAGTATCCCAGATTACAAACAGTTGAATTCGATTCGGTTGTAGAGCCCTCCGAGATACGTCATTTGAAGCTGGTTGTCCTCGGCAGCAGTCAGCATTTTTTTAAACATTTCGTCGTCTTCTACCAATAATTTAGCCGTGCGAGCTGGTATAAACACCGAAAAGGTGTTGTCGATGTCGACCGTGATCCTCTGACCGTATCTGGTTTGAACTTTCCTTAAGTTCGTTATTAAGGTGAAGTGAAACGTTTCAAGGCCACGGCCGGGTTCCCTTTCACCGCGGTAAAGCAGAGGTACACAGTTTGATACCTCTGCATACCGCCAGATGGCGTGGCACGCGGCTTCTAATCGGCTTGAATAATAGAAGCTCGGTTAGCTGACGTTGATGATTCGGATTTTTTTACGTTTTCACATCAGGAGTCATGGAAAATTCGAATAGAAGAGATAAACGAGCAATAATGTTCTCTCCTAACGTCAATTCCAAACACGATTTGATTTTTCATTCGTTCGTATTTTAGGTTAGCTGTTGCTTGGGTGAGATCAGCCGTCTGCGATCCGATATCGATCATTTGTATTTTCTCCCGAGAGGGAGCAGCCATGCACACTTCGCGTAAAGTGACAGAAGAAACCTCCACTAGCGCCGCCGCTCGGTTTATTAGTGTACGGGGCGTGAGGTCGGTAGAAAGTATCACCTCAACGAAATGTCGGTTTTTTAATTACGAGTAACGGAGAATCGTCATTTCTCAGCCATTTCTTCATCAAATGACACGGGTTTGGTCTCAAAGTGTTCAGGTTTTCATTGCGGAGGGCCTGATTATCATGAGAATGCGATGATCTACGGCAATAGTGAATAAGCGAACGATATATGTGGCTGGTAAGTCATCCTACGAAAATTTTTAGAAAATTTTGAAAAAATAAAGTAATCAGGCCCTTTCTGCCAAAATAATGTGGGATTCGCCAAAGTTTCATTGCGATTGAATGAGTAGTTTCGGAGAATTGATCATTCCCGTTTTCGAGGCGCTGACAAACGTTTCACTTCACCTTAAGTAGTGTTTCTGCTCGAGGTCAGCTAATCTCTTCGTCGGGAGAAATTCATCGCAACGACTCACTCGGTTGATTTTCGAAAAGTCCATGATACTTGGAACAGTGTTTGTAGTTACTTGAGGGATGGTTGGAGAGTGACGATCTGATGTAGTCCTGCGTCTTTTATACTCTTGAAATCGATGCATTCAACCCCCCACCCAATGTAGTTTACCATCTAGTCCTTGAAATCGGGTTATAATTTTTCTGCATCTAATTCCACCACCTTGTACAATTTACCGAGCATCGACCACTTTTGCGTCATTAAAACACCTACTTTTATAATTCGTGCAACTTTAAAAATCAAACTGCATCCAGCCTTGCCCCCCACCAATCACATTTAGCTGAGGTAAGTATATAAGGTCGTAGTACTCCCGCCACGGGCAGCAAATCCAACAGTTCTGATCAGTTCAGTCGGCAATACCGCATCTTCGCAGCTTCAATGGAATCTTCATCAAACGACTTTCACACTTCAGAATACCATACTGAAGTGTGTGACGATAACGGACATTGGGTATTTTGTTCACAACCTGAGATGTTTGAAAAAACGCAGACGTTAATCTCTTGCAATCCAACCTGTAAGCGGACTCAACCCACGCAGAGATCGGAATCATCTACCGCGAAAAAACAACGGACGTTCCAAGAATCGACCTGTATTTTGAAACGTCAGTTCAAACTCAACAAAAGTGGCTCTAAGACTCTGGAGTTAGGACTTTTGATTACAAATCTTTTAAAATGTGAAATTGTATTATCCATTGTCGACAATTTGAGGAACAGAAAGATTGATTTCAACGATGGTACTTGGGAAAAATTTATATCAAACCGGGAACTTATAAGTGAATGGTTTGAGTTTGGAAATTTACCGGACTCCACAAAGCAGTACGCGGTGGTTCTTGATGACGATTTATCAGTTGAATGCAGCAAGTTTTATGATGAAAACGTGCTGATATTTTTTTCACCGTTTTCGGCAAACATTACAATCCTTGAAGATTCGTGGACCCAACTCCTGAAGCAGCTTCCAACGATTCGAATTATCACAACTGGATTCATGTCGGAACGAGAGGTGATAAAAAAACGCATGACAACGTTTGCTACCAGGATTTACACGGCGATAGAGGAGGAGTCGCTTAACGAACAACAGTGCAGGGACCGGTTGATGACGTCAGAAGATTTCGACGAAAATTCAATCATCGATTGTGAACTTATTGGCATAGGTTTAAAAACACTAATAGAATCAGTTTCAAATGACTAATGAATCACTAAACTGATCAGTTTTTAAGTTTACATTATTGTTTAGGATACATATTAAACTAGGAATACAATATTGATGGTATTTATTTTTAAGTAAAACATTGTTTTATACAAGTTGCAGATTGTACATTAAACCAGAAATACAATAATTAATATATATTTTAAATGAAGCCCGTTTCATGCAAATAGTCCCCACAATATTTTCACCATTCTACTAAATAACTATTGAATTTTTTTCTATGTTGCTTTATATACATTAGGTATAAAAATAGAAAAAAACTCATTACTACAACCAAAATGGCAAGAACATCACCGATTATGGTGGATGTTCTAGGATAGATTTTCCCGTTAATAACGGGGCGGATCTTCTCGACTACGGGACCAATCTTCTCGACTACGGGACCGATCTTCTCGACTACGGGACCGATCTTCTCGACTACGGGACCGATCTTCTCGAGTTTCTGTAACAAAATTGAATAAACAAATGAAGGCAAATGGAAAAGCGACATTTTTTTTATCAAAAAACTTAATGATTACCGATCATGGTGAAAATGATGGACTTGCATACGTGATTATGGAGTATACTAATGATGCATCTAACTTGAAATGGTAGTTACCATTACCTTCACTCTTGGAGAGCCATTCGACATCCAATTCGCGGAAAATCGAATAATCGGGAGTGATGGGCGCTGCGAACGTGTACGAAACCCTTAAATTATTTGTTACAACGTTATCGCACAAAAATTTTTTTATAAAAATTATTCACTTACATGAAGTCGTGGTGCTCATCGTCAGAGGTTCCGCCTGAGGATGGTATACGTTTATTACATTGTTATAGTTGTTTCGATCTTCCCTCGCGTCAGTGGAGTCTTTTACAATCGTCGAAGTTCTTTCGACGGATTCCCCGTCTCGGTACCCCATGTACCGGAAAGATTGATTCTTACCGCTTGGGTGCACCGTATCGACGTGAACGTGGTGGATCAGTCGATCCGCCAATGTCGATGGGCGGCCAACAATCAGGGCTGCATACGTGATGCAGATAAAAAGCACGGTCGCTACGATTGCGAAGTTTATTTTTTCTTAGATAAATAGACTTAAGCTGTTCGAGATGTTGATGGAGATGGAAACGGTACTGATGTTTCGACATCAACCTGGCATCAATATATATTATGTGAATTGGATCAAAAAATGGACCTACGTCAATGTCGATTCAGCAAAAAACTCCCACCGCACTTTGAGGAATGATCTGTAGCGAAAAACATCGCGTGACACATCAGCCCATGTATTTTGGGTGACAGAAAAATGGATTTACGTCAATGTCGTTTCAGCAAAAACTCCCACCACACCTTGAGGAATGATCGGTACCGAAAAACAGCACGTATCACATCAGGCGATGTATTCTGTGTGACAGAAAAAATATTCACATACATCTATACTGATTCAACTGAACTGGATCATGAGCTAGATTAATGGGGTGAAAAAATGTACCTACATCGATGTCCATTTAAAAAAATGTGTGTTCGCATTAGATGATTTACAATAATTACATAACGTTCGATTGCATATCGTTGTGAAATACATCAGATGATGGACTGCACTGAAAAAATAAACACTGCTGATTCGGCAGACTCAGAGACTTTGTACGATAGCGTGATCGCATCAGATGATCGATGTTATTTACACATCGTTCAATTGCAAGTTGTTGCGAAATACATCAGATGACTGATATCACCGAAAAATTCTTATGCACCAGATTCAGCAGACTGTGAGACTTTGTTCGATGGCGTGATCGCACATCACGTGAACAATATTATCGAACCATTTGAATGTGAAAAAAATGCTCATATACGTCAATGTCAATTAAGCAAACTACGCATCGAACGATTGCAAGCTGCGCTGTAGCAGTGCAACAGTACTATCAGTTGACCTGACACTAGGTATCACTGCAAGCGACGTCGGAGCAGTGCATCAGTACTATCCGTGGGCCTGAACGAAGTATCACTGCAAGCTGCGTATCAGTACTGTCTCTTAACCTGAACTGAGCGTAACTGCAGCGAGTCGATACAAAGAGTAGGTATTCATTTCACGTCTTCACATTTTTTCAAACTGTTCAATTGAAAAAAGCATAACTGTAACGCGTTGCCTTGAAGATTATGTGCGTATTCATCTCACGTATTCACATTTTAATGACTCCTTACCAACCAATGAGTTGTGACGAAAAAAATCGCGTCTCGTTGCAGACTATACCTCAAACTGGTTTAATGGTGTACGATTTTTAGATCAACCGGGTGTTTATTAACCAGTCGTTGGACAATCCACCCAGTCAGTCTCCACCGATCTTTCTTGCGAGCGTAAATGCAGTCGCAGACGAAGCCCGTGATGTCACCAGTTCAACGTATTCCGGCCGGTCAGGCACCGGTTGGTCGAGACGTATGTAGTATTATTTTTTACCTGTAATTTAATTTGGAAGCATTTTTGCTGCGGATTAGATTGATTAAACCCAGTTATTTTTCAATATTCGAGTGAATCATGAAAGTTATTTTCAGGTTGACAAAACGTCGAAGCAAATGCAGCCGCAAGCGCAATCGAATCAGTTGCAGCCCCAGGCGCCACCCCAGTTGCAGCCCGAGTTGCAGCCCGAGTTGCAGCCCGAGTTGCAACCAGAGACACAACCCCCAATTCAATCAGTGTCACATCATGCCGTTCAGACTGATGATTTAAAAATGGATAAAGACGTATGTATTATTCTTCTATCATTTTTGTGCCTGGAATTATTTTTCTGCAGATTGATTAACCCAACTAATTTTACAATGTGTTATTCTTCTATCATTATTTTTCTGCAGATTGATTAATCCAACTAATTTACAATGTTCAAGTGAATCGTAAAAAAAAAAAGTTATTTTCAGGTTGATATGCCGCAACCACTCCGGTGCATTCCGGCTGGCGCGGAGAGCGACGATGAAGACGATGAGGACTACGTTGAGACCCTGGAAGAGATTCGGGAATCTCAACTACGTGAGGATCATGAAAATAGTCGGATTCCAATGCGGGAGTGGGATTGGGGCATAAGATGATTAAAATAAAATGGAGTAGCTTGATAAATATTTTTTTATTGATGAATAAATTGTGTATAATAATTGACAATGTTTAGTATCCAACCCAACATCTGTTACACATAGAAAATACATTTTCAACAGCACAGATTCCCGAGTGATAGACACATCTTGGTTGCTGTCTACTCGAACATATTTCATCAGCAAAGTATGCTGTATCAATATTGAATAGTCGCTTTAATATTCTTCCCACAGATTTGTTCATTACAAGAAACGATGCGCAATTTTGTAAATGCGGTCGTATCTGGAACATTAGTTCCGAGTAGGGTACGTATCCATCGTCCCAGCTGAATCCGTGAGAAACTTTACTCTCAAGTGCTTCGCGACGATTAACTTCAGGTAAAACTGACCAGAGATAGGGGGGTTTGAATACGAAATGTTGAAATTTATAATTATCTTTCAGAATTGCCAGTTCTTTCACGATGAATGTATCGTTGGGTCCCGTAAACCCCTGAAGGTCGATAAATGTGGGACTCATGACTGCGTATAATTTTCTGAATTTAATCTAGCTCTTACTGCGTATTTATGCATTGAAAATCCCCTCCCTACTTCATACAATTCCAGTTTTTCAAATCATTTTTCGAACCACATTTGTCAGCGGACTGTATTCAATAATTTTATCATGGAAAATAAGACAGTATGCAGTAGTATTTGCGGGCACATTGACATTACACTGAAACTCAAGACGAATATCTACCGAGGCACTTTTCAATGATTCATTCTGACGCAAACAATCTATAACAGCGATTGGAGCATGCGATTTGAATGTGTCCAAATCGAGCATTGGTTGCGGCACCCCACTCTCACCGTAATACGATGCTTTAAATTTGACATACATGTCGTAGAGCAAAGCGTATCTTTTTCGGGTGAAATCTAAATCTAAATTATCGTACGGATACGACTCGGAATTGAGGTACAGTCGCACGTTTGTCAATTCGCAATGATCGAATACACTGGGATCATGGGTCAGCTTATTTCTTCGCCCAGTCTGCAACGCGAGAATTACGTAGCGGGGTTTCTCGAGTTGCACTGCAGTCTTCACGGACCAGGTATGATGCGTAGTTTCCTGAAGCACTGGATACTCATATAACTCCCATGACCGAAAACTCATTTGAATCGATGTACCGCTTTCGAGAAGATGTAACAGCTCTAATTTTTGCAAATCCTCAACGCTAACATGAGGCATGCGCCACTGCAATTTATTTAGCTTCAGTTTTACGCTGGTACCATCAGTTTGAAATATTGCATTTGAATCCGTCCTTGAACGAATTAGGATCAGCTCGTGACGTGTGTTGGCAATAATTCTCTTATAGTCTTCGCAGAAGCCTAGCAGAATGCGTAAGGGTATGCAGTAATTGAAATATCCTCTATCCACTTCAACCATATTGCTGGTCATCGACCAGCCGGCAACCTCCAGGGCTTTACTCGAATTGGAACTCAATGATAAATAGTTTTTGAGCGTAGTGGTAATTCCAACATTTTTAGATCGATCAATTTCAACACCATTCAATTCATATCGGATTTCGTCAAAAAGGAAGGCCATCGCGTTATTTACAAGTTTTGCAGTTTTAACAGGTTGATAGACACCGGCAGCATCTGGCACGGAATTCAATAGTGTACCCTCAATGTATAAAAAACTGTTGCAGGGCAATGTATACAAATCCTGTTGTTGAATCGGAATGCGTATCTCATCGTTGTTCTGATAAGACGTACTGGCGTAGGGGGCATGGGCATGAACTTCGACTCGAGTTATACTGTTATCAAATACTGGTCGAGAATTAATATTTAACAGACTCGCCATATCTAGTTTTCACAATTAATCCCAATGACCTCAGAAAGTTTACGTTATCGGGAGTCAGCGATTGACGTACAGCGTACGGTGTTGTTCGTTTGACTGAACTTTGAACACTGAGAGAGCTGACCGTGTTGGCACGATATTTGTGGTCATCTTCATAAATCAACATGATGAAAAATTAATTGTTCTGCTCTTTTACGTGTAAGCGAATCGTTATCTCTTCTCCTCGAAAGTTAACCAGATTACCGTCCTGGTCTACGATCCGAACTGTTATGTTGTCTATTACACGCGGGCTCACAGGCAAGTAAATGACGTGGTAAGGTGACTCGGAGATTTTATAGCCGGGTGGCACGTTTGCTGAAAATTCGTGAATCGTGTGCACTGGCTGGGAATTGCTGTAGGCTCCAGCGGTGATGTTACACTCAACTCGGATGATATTAACTTTGAGAATGTTGACTGGTAAATCTGATTCATGCCACACGTTAGCTTCAAGCTTTCGCTTCGCAAATCCTACCAATGACCCGAGGTTATTTTGCTGAGTAAAGTCAATGTCATACTTGCACTTTATTTCACATTTAAGAGTGTTGTTGTTCGGTTGCAGTATAATTGGTGGCGGTGATTCTGCAGAACCTCCACCTACTTCACCTTCAACTATTCACTTCAACCTAACCTAACCTCACCTTCAACTATTTTTCTAACCAAGTATCTATTCAAATCATCGATTTCATAAGATCCCTCCGGAATGATAATTTTTTTGCTATCACCATAGTAAAATGTATTATTTGTTTCATCGATATTGGCTATGGAGTTGAATGTTTCGAGATCCACTAATCCTAATACATATTGACCGTTTCCACTCAGAACAATCGGTGGGAAATAATTTGCACTAAGAATCGACGTTGACCCCGAGAGCGTAAGCGTCAGCGACATAGCGCAGTCACATGCATACTGAACTTCAAATATCAATGCATCCTATGTATTATGATGTAAAAAAATTAAACATAACTGTCCACATATTGCGGAATTGTAGGTTTGATTTCGTTCATAATTGTAGTCTATTTGCACGTTGTCTCCAAAATATTTAATAAATTCCCTAGGTGGTAGTAAATTCCCATAACTATCATAATACTTGACGTGATGACCCCGTTTGACGTATGCAACCCAATGTGTACCAGGTCCATTTATATCATCCAAGTTAATAATTCCGCACTCATTCCGTGGAAGAGAATTTTGATTTTCACGTAGTTCAGATCGCATAAGCACACCGTTAAAATATGGAATGCGCATACGTTTGGCATACGCAAGTAGCTCAATGTTGGTTGTCGGCCCAGTGGGTAGAATTATCTCATTTTTTGATGTTTTTTTTTTCCTCGAGATTTTCTTATACTCCCACCTTTCTTGTACGGATTCAAATACAACCCCCGACCGTTTGACTCCATAGCACGATTGTGTCGTTCGGTTTCAGAAAGAAGTTTGCGCGCATTTGCCGCCTCATTCACCGATTTAGCTATACCGGCGGCGCCCCCCGCCAAACTTCCTACTGCCGATAATCCCGCCAATAACGGAACTAAAAAGGGTAAAATTCCACCACGTTTAGCAAGCGGTAGCATTCTCGGCTTACGACCTCTCCCCGTACTCTTTCGAGAATTTTTATTTTTTATTTTTAACCCCTTTTTAACGTTAAGTCTGCCCCCCGTACTCCTCTTCAGACCCGCTCCCATTTTCAATTTCAGCTTCATAGCACGTGCTACTGCCCATGCAGCCGTTCGTTCGAGCAAAGATGCGTCCCTAGCCGTGGCACGATGTGACGCCTGTTCCACAAGTTTTCGGTCAGCGTGATGACGTGTTTCGAGGTGTTTACTCTGAGAATAGGTAATATCGTGCTCGCGACAAAACTTGTCCAACGGGTTGATGCCGGGATCGCCTCGAGCTAAACGTTTAGCCAGGTGCGTGCCCGGACCGCAGTACTGATAGCCTGGTATATGTAGTTCAAACGGTAATGAATCAATGACCCGATTCAATACACCCTGTCCAACTGAGATTGGTTTTGACATTTACAGCAATTTCTTGTCAGTTGTGAACATCATACAATTCGGGGACGTATGTTGATTGCGATAAATTGAACTGACCATCAATCAATGTCCATGTACTAATTAAAACTAAGGAAAAAAGTTGCATGCCAGTCTATAAATACCCGAGGCTTCCTCACAACTTGAATCAAAAGCAAATATGCATTTCATCAAGCAACCGTACTCCATCCAGGTGGTCAATCTTGACAATAAAACGGAGGTGGATATTCCGAAGCGGCATGGTCCTTTACTACCTAATACGATAAGGTCTATAATTTGCGGTCCATCTAATTGCGGGAAAACAAATGTTGTCGTGAGTTTGCTGGAGAGTTGTAACGGAGTACGCTTCGAAAACGTCTACATCTATTCGAAATCGTTGGAACAGCCCAAGTATCAATACCTGGAAAAACTGCTATCAAATATCGAAGAAATTGGATTTTTCCCATTCTCGAACAACTGTGATGTAGTTCCTCCGAATGAGTCGTTGCCCAACTCGGTGTTTGTATTTGATGATGTTGCCTGTGACAAGCAAGATGTAGTCAGAGAATATTTTTCCATGGGTAGACATGCACAAGTTGATTGTTTTTACTTATGTCAGACGTATGCGAGAATTCCCAAACACTTGATTCGTGATAACGCAAACTTTTTGATCTTGTTCAAACAAGATAATATGAATCTACGTCACGTATATGATGATCACGTCAACAGTGACATGGTGTATGAAACATTTCAGAAACTTTGCAGTAACTGTTGGCAAAAAAAGTATGGCTTTCTCGTGATTGTCAAGGACAGCCCACTAAAAGCGGGGCGGTATCGGCGGGGGTTCAGTGAATACGCCGTCTGGTAATTCATTGCTTTCAGTTGGACTCCACCTTTCGAAGCACAATGACGTCTGATTTGATAGATGAGTCCGCAGCGCTTGATGCTGACATGAAAAAACTGAGCAAAAATAATTCTGCAAAAGTTGGTGAGGAAAAAATTAACAGAGCGATCGCGCGATCGAGTAAGACGATTCGTGCAAAATATAGGGCACTGAAAGTTGGTCAATCGGAGGTTGAAGATGCTCTGGAAAAAAATCTGGCACCAATCGTGGCACCGCTAAAGATGTTAGCTGAGCGTGGTAACATTGATGATCCGTCGGAACGAAAGTCAATGATACAGGTGAAGCGAAAACTTGAACTAGACGATGAGGAGGATGATGTGGAGGAAAATCGAAATATTCGTTTCAAACCGTCGAGCACCCCGATCGCAAAAGATGTTCGAAAGAAACGACTGCAAAGCGCGCCTGCTGCAGTTGAAACCGGATCGCCATCGAATAATGATACCGTTTTCCTGAACTCGGAAACCATAGCCCAGTCACATACCGACGAAGCAACTATGCGTGAAATCTTGGATTCCCCTACCGGTAGGGCTACTGCTGAACAATACATTGACCAGAATTTTGGTGAATTGACTAAAATATATTTCAAAGGATTGATTTTTGATACAGCCAATATATATGATTCAACCTATGGGATTCGTTTTGTGAATGGATCATGGATGATTGGTGATTCCCCCATCGAGATCGATAAAAACGATAAAATCATAGTTAAAAATGTAACGTACAAATGTACGCGAGGATTGTTGGAACTGATTTTTAAAAGAATTCCCGATGAGGAAATTTTCACTGATACCGATCTGGCAAAATACAAAAGCATATTACTTGCAACTAATGCGCATAAGCGTGGATACACTGCGAGTGGTCAATTAAATGGAAATAAAAGTTACAAATGGAGGTCCATAATTGCACATTTATTCAATACTGCCGCACGGAGCCAGTCTTCTGGAAGAGGTTTGATTCCCAGTAAAATGGCTGTCACAAATAATCCCACGGATTACGTGTACTGGGACAACCCGAATGAACTTGTGGAAAGATTGCGACTTTTGATTGCTTCCAAGACTGCCGGTCACACGGGTCATGACAATGAAATAATGTCCATCATAGAGGAAATTCGTGAGGCGGGCTTTATTGAATAAATAGGCATACTTATTGTTAAATAAATCAACGTTTAGGTTCACAAATGTCAGTTTATTTGTATCAAACACAGCAATTATATAATTGTACAGCGATTGCGAAGATTATAACGAAAACTGTAATCGTGATAGAAAAATGTGGTAAGTATTGCGTCATGGACACTTGATCGATTTATCGGAAGTGAAGCTTCTCGATCTAGATACGAAGGAAAAGGGTAGGGGCACGTGACTAGAGTCACGTGATACAATATGGTGTCGTTACGCATTGCTCACTAATAGAGCGCCAATATTTGAATGCGCCAACACGCCTCCTCAATGCGTACTTCGGCTCTAGGCTTCTTCTTCGGTCGTTGATAGTCCCAGATCCTTCGAGCATCTCTCGTGGCTTCGTCTAGGTAGAGGCTTCGTCAGTATGTCGGCAACCATTTCCTCCGTCGGGATATGACAGAGCGTTAACTTGCCTTGCTTAACGACTTCTCGGACAAAGTGGTATCGTATATCGATATGCTTGGTGCGTTCGTGTGATACAGGGTCGTTGGCCAAGCATTGAGCTCCGTTGTTGTCGACAAATATTGTCAGCTTCGCTAGCTCTTCTAATTTGAGTTCGAAGAGTAGGCTTCGAAGATGCAGCGCCTCCTTAACCGCTTCTGCGAGGCTAATGTATTCCGCCTCCGTAGACGACAATGCAACGGTGCGTTGCTTCTGCGACTTCCAGGTGACGGCAGCACCACTTATGAGAAAAGCATAGCCGCTGAATGATCGACGATCCATCAGGTTTCCACCCCAGTCAGCGTCGGAGTATCCTTCTAGCGGTTGGTCTGTCTGTGTGTAGACCAGGCCTACGTCAGCTGTCCCCGCTAAGTAGCGTAAGACTCTCTTCGCCGCAATCCAGTGATTCTTTTCGGGGGCAGTTGTAAACTGTGCGAGTCTCGCGACAGTATTGGCGATATCTGGACGAGTTGCGACGGCCAGGTATAATAAGGCGCCAATAAGCTCGCGATAAGGCCAGTTTTCTTCCCTCGGCTTCTGCGTCTTCTCTAGGTGGGTACCTAGTTCTGCTGGTGTGGCGACGGGGTTACATTCTTCCATTCGGAACCGCCGTAGCAGGTCCTGGATGTATCCCTTCTGCGTGAGGGTAATTGATCCCTCGTCTTGACTTATTTCCAGGCCCAAACAACGTTTTGCCAGGCCGAGGTCCTTGATCTCGAAATCTTCCATCAGTCCCTGCTTGATATCTGCGATCCAACCTGCGGCTTGTGATGCTATCAAAATATCATCGACGTATATTAATAGCAAAAGGAAGTTTTTACCTCTATTTGCTACGTATAAGCATGGCTCTCCTTTGGTTGGGTTGAGACCGAGGCCTCTTAGTTTTTGATCCAGTCTTAAATTCCACTGTCGGCCAGCCTGTCGTAGCCCGTACAGTGCTTTATTCAGTCTACATGCGTTCCCGCCAGCGTGTAGAGCATCTAGCAGCTTGGTCGCTTTTATTCCCAGTACGGAGTGTTGTCCCTCGTTGAGAATAATCCTTTCAAGCATGACTCCCATCTGCTGTGGAATCTCCATGATAACTTCTTCTTCTAAACTTGCGTTCAGGTATGCTGTGACGACGTCAAGTTGATGAACGATGAGATTGTACTGCGCAGCGATAGCCATCATCAATCGAATCGTGTCTAGGCGAGCCACCGGAGCAAAAGTGCGATGATAGTCGACTCCATACTTCTGGCTGTAGCCTTTGGCTACGATTCGAGCTTTGTATCGCTCGACTGATCCATCGGGTCCGTACTTGTTTGTTAAGACGAGACGACTGCCAACAACGTTTTGTTTGTCGTCTTTCCTAACAATCTCCAAGGTATCATTCTTGACGAGGCTTGTTACTTCGGATAAGATTGCACGTTCCCAGTCTTCTCTCTCCTCAGACGACATAGCTTCTTGGACGGAGATCTCGGCTACTCCCGCGAAGACGTCGTCCTCCAACTCTTCGTCTCGTACTTCGACTGCGATTTCTTGACTCTCGGAGTCAGTATCGCTCACAGTCTGGAACAACTTCTTTGGTCGACCACGACTACCAGTGCGAAGTAGTCTCGGTCTGCCTCGACCTCGTCGGCCAGCTATAGCCGGAGGTGGGTTAACCTCAGGATCGTCACGCGGCTGCGCCGCTGTTGGGGTCCTAGGTTGGACGGGTACGATCTCTACTTCCACAGTAGGGGGATAGTTGTCGATCAGCTCGGACGTTGGTTCACGTTCGTGACTTGCTCCAATCAGGAAATCTGATTCTGGGAGTCCTCCCACAGGTCCAGATGTCTTCTCGATGAATTTTACGTCCCGGGCAACTATCGACTTCCTCTTCTCAGGTATCCAGATGCGATATCCTTTGGTCTCTCTAGGATAGCCTATGAAGATTCCTTTATCAGACCTTGGTGCAAATTTGTCCTTACCAGGTACTTTGTCCAAGACAAATACAGTAGAGCCGAAGATCCTTAGATGATCCAGCGTAGGCGGTTCTCCATTCCATTTCTCGTACGGAGTCAAACCCTTCAAGGCGCTTGTGGGACAGCGGTTTCGTAGGTGACACGCTGTAGCCACAGCATCGGACCAAAACATCGGAGGTAGGCCAGACTGCAACAGGAGACATCTCGTCATCGACAGGATCGTACGATTCATGCGCTCGGCGACGCCATTTTGCTGGGGCGTGTGAGGCACCGTCAATCTCCGCTCGATACCAAAATCTGAAAGCATTGCGTCAAACTCTTTGTTACAGTATTCTTTACCGTTGTCTGACTGTAGACATTTGATTTTGTGTCCCGTCTGGTTCTCCACGAGGTTTTTGTAGTTCTTGAAGGCTTCTAACACGCCGCTCTTCTGGCTCATGAGGTAAACCTCGCACCATCTGGACGAGTCGTCGACGAAGGTGGCGATGAAATAGGCGCCAGTCCGTCCCTGGACTCGAGTCCGTCCCACGACGTCGGAGTGGACTATCTCGAGAGGCTTAGTGCATATTGGGGCACTCTTTGGAAAAGGCAAGGCGGTCATCTTTGCCCGATGACAGATCTCGCATTCCAAGATATCCTGAGTGTCTCCAATAGTAGCATCTGGTCCGAGCGTACCACGAATAACCTTGATCAAATCCCTGGTATTCAAGTGGCCTAGCCGCTCGTGCCATCTTCTCAATTCCGTAACTCCTGTTTCCGTCGATGCCGATGCGCAGTCCGTTTCCTCACGGACGTAGTATAGATCTCCTCTCCGGTCCGCTGTTAGTCTAACCTGACCTTGCTGGTCAAGGACGACAGCTGAATCGTTTTGGAAGGTCACAGTATATCCATTGTCTGTGATTTTGGATACCGATACTAAGTTGGTTCGTAGATCCGGTACGAAGAGTGTATCCTTCAGTTCTGCTCGTCTCGGAGCATTGTTCCCTGCAACAGATACGATGACTGCACCGCAGCCCTTGACATCCGTCGAAGCCTGACTGGCTAGGTTTAGCCTTCCCTTGGTTGATGATTTCATTGACGTAAAACGGCCTTCGTCGCCGCATATGTGTGATGTACATCCGCTATCCAGTATCCATCCGCGCGGTGACGGCGTCCCGCTTCCTCGCAGCGCCTGGTTAAACTCTGGAATTGCTACAGAACATACAGCATAAGAATCATCTACCACGTTTGCCATCTGCTTCGATTTGTCACGCGGTTTGTCAGTCTTTTTCTCAGGACAATCTGGCGATTTGTGTCCAGGAACGTCGCATTTGTAGCACCGAATCTTCGACACATCCTCGGACCCGGGGTCCTTCTTGCCTCTCGGTCTTCGCGAACGCCTCCTGCCGTTCCCACCGCCTCGATTTGTAGCTAGAGCGCCTACAGCTTCGATCGACTCCAGTTTTTGCCGAACCTCGTCTTCCTCGAGGATTTTTACTTTCAGCTCCTCTGGGGTTGGAAGCTTGTCTCGCGACTCGATAGCGACTCTGAAATTTTCGTAACTGGGTGGTAAACTGAACAATAGCATTACCGATAACATGGGTCCGCTAATTTCAACATCCATCGCAGCTAATTTGTCGACTGCATCGAAAATTTTATCCATGTGTTCTCTCACGTCGCCTCCGTCTTGTAAACGTTGAAGGATGAGCTGTTTCAAGAGAGTAACTATACGTGCTGGACCTTTCGACGCGTATATCGACTCAAGTTTGAGCCATACCTGACGTGACGTCTCACAGCTTCGTATTTGTTTGAGCTCGGGAGGATTCATTGACATAATCAAATCGGATTTTGCCTTTTTGTCGTTCTTCCTCCATAATTTCCGAAGCTCCTCACCCGCAGCTACTTCCGACGACGAACCGGTCACCGGGTCCGGGAGAACACATTCGCCGCTTACATACTCCCACAGGTCGTTCTTCGACAACAGGGCTTCAACCTGCATTCGCCATGTGTCGTAATTATGTTTTGTCAAAAGTTCGATCCGCATGGATCCGGATCCACCGGGACTCATAGTCGCTCTTTAATAATGTCCGTAGAGCAGACTTTAGCAAACGGAAAGTTCTCTAGTCTTTATCAAACACTTGGCTAAAAGTACAAGGAGCACGTGGCGAAGAAAACACGTTTTCACAATCACTCGCTATTTCGTATACTTTCACGCGCACGCTGGGCCCATAACCTGTTAAATAAATCAACGTTCAGGTTCACAAATGTCAGTTTATTTGTATCAAACACAGCAATTATATAATTGTACAGCGATTGCGAAGATTATAACGAAAACTGTAATCGTGATAGAAAAATGTGGTAAGTATTGCGTCATGGACACTTGATCGATTTATCGGAAGTGAAGCTTCTCGATCTAGATACGAAGGAAAAGGGTAGGGGCACGTGACTAGAGTCACGTGATACAATATGGTGTCGTTACGCATTGCTCACTAATAGAGCGCCAATATTTGAATGCGCCAACACTTATTTTATTATTCATCAGTGTAGAAATGTCAGTCGATAAATTCGGAAGACATCTCGATTCTAGACGTCTGCCTATATCGCACACATCCAACAATAACGGCGGTGGTAATATTTTCAAAATAACTGGTGACGTCAACGTTCACGGTAAAAGGTTGATAAACGCAGCCCTCCCAATCGAGTCAAGCGATGTTGTGACTAAGGCGTACGTCGATGGGAATTTCTTAACTGCTAAAAATGGTGGACATTTCAATGTAAAGAACAGGCGATTGAAACAAGTTCATGCACCGCTGGCTGAAAACGATGCCGCGAATAAACAATACGTTGATGCCATAAAAACTGATACGCTCCAACTTTCGCACTACGACGAACTAACGTCTGAACAGTTTGATGCGCAAAACCATCGGATAATCCGTGTTGACACTCCTCGGGCTGATGACGATGCTGTTACCAAGAAATATATTGATGCTTTATACAAAAATGTGTTACAACCTGAAGCCGATGGAAGTTGGAATTTCAAGAAAAATCGTTTGAGAAACGTTGAAAATCCGGTAAATCAACTCGATGCGGCAAATAAACTATATGTAGATGAGAAAAACGTTACATCGGATGGACATCATCAGTTTGCCGGTAAAAGACTAACTATTGTTCATGACCCCATTCACAGTTCTGACGCAGCAACGAAATCATACGTTGACAGAGCTACCGCTCGAACGCGGTATTATATTGATACAAAACCTACTGTGAAACGAGTGGGTCTCATGGATGACTTTGATTTTGAGAACAGGGCGCTACATAACGTGCGGAATCCTACTCAACCGGCCGACGGCGTAAACAAAGAGTATGTCGACTTTCTACATGATCAAGTGAAAAATGAACTTCAAATACTTACCAATCTTGTGAGGGGTCAACATTAAAAATGAGTAAAGAAAAGCTGCGTTTGGTAAAAGAATTGCATGCACCTGCGCGACGTAATTACCCCCGCCGAAGGGTGATTACTCACGGTTACGATGATTTGTGGCAGGCAGATCTCGTTGATATGCAACCTTATGCGAGAATTAATAATGGATTTAAATACATATTGACCATAATTGATGTTCTTTCTAAATATGCTTGGGCTGTTCCCCTCAAGAGTAAAAGCGCTAAAGATGTGTGTGAAGCATTTACTACAATCATATCTGGACCTCGCAAACCTGAAAACCTTCAGACCGACAACGGGAAAGAATTTTACAACGCGTCGTTCAAGTCTCTTCTGTCGAAATATAGAATCAATCATTATTCAACCTACAGCGTTATTAAGGCATCTGTCGTTGAACGTTGGAATAGAACTCTCAAAAATTCAATGTGGATGACTTTCACTGCTAATGGGACATATAAATGGATTAATATTCTTCAACGATTGGTCGCCGACTACAACAATCGCGTACACAGAACTATTGGAATGTCGCCGCAAAAAGTCACACCACTGATTGCAAAAAAACTTCTGACAACTGTGTACAGCAACATTAAAATCGCTGGACCGAATAAATTTAAAATCGGTGACCCTGTACGGATCAGCAAATACAAGACGGTATTTTCTCGCGGATTTACACCCAATTGGTCTACCGAAGTATTTAAAATCATAAAAGTGCAAGTCACGAATCCTGCAACATACTTACTGGAAGATTCTCGCGGGCAACCAATCTTGGGAGGCTTTTATGAACATGAATTAAAAAAAGTTAAATATCCGGACGTACATCTGGTGGAAAAAGTATTACGTAGAAAAGGAAATAAAGTATATGTTAGGTGGTTGGGATTTGATTCATCGCATAACTCTTGGATAAATAAGGAAAATGTTTTATAATTTTTTATTGTATAATGATACATGAATAAATACAAAATAAATGAACCTGTCCGTTTTTCCCTGATTATTTCACGATTGATGTGCAACTGGAATATTGTAATGACCCCATGGCAATGTATCAGTAGAATTAGGAATGACGTAGCGTTTTGTATCGTTTGAGCTGAGAGCCACCTTCGTCTCACATATTGAATAAACTGTATGCAACTTTGAACGTATAGTCTGTTGCTGTTTGTCTAATTCACAGTTTGTGGTTAAGCATTCAAGATAGTCTGCGAACGTTATTTGCCTTTGCACGACGCAATTTTTCACACCCTTCGCTTTTTTAACTTCAGCTTTTTCATCAATTTTGATGGAATACATTTTAGATCTTAAACCTACAAACTCGGTCATTACATCGCCATTATTTTCATCTTTCATTAATCCTGGAATTTTTTTATTTTTGAGGGGGATCTTGTACAAATTATTTGGATCGTAGTCACTTGTATCAAATTTTTCAATATCACGTTTCATTATTTCATAAATGTCATCGCAATGTATTTCATAAACTAAACTATCAGTGTCTGTATAGAGTAGTTTGCAGTCAGCTTGAAATTGGGGCTTCATATATTCATAATGAAAGGCGTATATGCATGTTTTAGACAAATCCAATATACACATTCCGACGTAAATTGGTTTAAAAAACTTCACCCTCAACTTTCGCAATTCTATAGCAACAAAATTTTCTGAAAATATTGTTCTTCGATGGAAGTTAGGTTTTGCAATCAAAGATTTTGCACCGTATCGCCCGTGCCATTTACTGATTAATTTTATATCAACGTGATTACGCACATTTTCCATTGTTTTACCGAACACGGCATTATTCATCAATTTGAACAAGTTCTTTTCAAAATTATTCTTTGCCTGTGTACGCATACTAGTATTCAAATCAATATACAGTAGACTCTAGCTATATGGCCATTTGCTATATGGCCACACGGGCGACCTCTCCTTCACACGGACGCGCACGCACACAAACATGCCGTCTCCCACCACAGTCCTCCGCGCACGCATAGTTCCCCCCACTGCGTGTAGCATGCCGCTCCGGCAAGCGTGGTGGGAGCTCTTCGTAAAAGGCCATTTCCGAGAATTTTCCTCTCCTTTAGCCCCATCGCTTGGCCATATAGCTAGAGTCTACTGTATGAACCCAACCATGCCGACTGTTCAAATTGTAAAATTCGATATATTTTACTCAATTTTAACCCATGATCGAGGCACTGCTTGAGATTTCTGTAGTGGATGATGTACCGATCTTTAGTGTGCAAAGTTGCTAGCAGTTTCACATCCTTCGTATTTGGAGTATTAGTATGGGTGGGGCAGAAGGGTAAATCTTTATGATGATCATGCAGTTCCTCGGGATATTCGAGATCAACTTCCAGAATATATCCAATGGGAGCGTCATCAGAAATAAATGTTACATCAAAGTTTGACACATCTGCGAGCCATTCAAATTTTCCAGTAGGTAAAAATTGCGACATCGCCCATCCATATAAATTATTCACATCAAAGTACATTAAATATTTCTTAGGAGCATTCACATCGTAACTGTTCATGTAGCTATTATTAGCTCGACTATACCTATTGGAACACTGGCTCAAACCACCTCGTATACCTCGTTCTACGAATAATAACATATCTATATCAGTTAACAACTCCAAGCGAATTTTCGTATATTTGAGCATTGCATCCCACGTCAGCCCCGGGAGTGTATAATAATATGCAGGATCCAAATCATACGTCCTCATGCAACTTTCCCTGAAGTTTTCAAATACATCTGCCAACAGCAAGACATCTGTCTTCAAATATAAATCGCTATATTCACCCAGTGTTTGTATGTTAAACATTTTCCAAACATTTGTGGCATGTGAATAATCCTCCTCTAGAATACCCGCATCCGTCAATTTATTGTAGAATCCTTCTATAGGGGGGAGCGCAGTATCATTCAATTTATCCAATGAGCTCAAGTAATCATAAGGGAATACTCCTTTTCGCGTCAGGAGTTCAAACATTGCGGAATCGACGTCACCGAATGTATTCCTCATTATTTTTAACTCATTGACACCTAAGTATGAACTGAGTTTATCTAAACTGGAATTCATGAATTTGAATGAATCAATAAACCTCAGCTTAAAAGTACTACTCCCTTGAACTGTCTTCGTAAATGAGATATACTTTTCTTTATTCAAAGCTAAAACTGTTACTGCTCCTTCAAATGCTGTCATTAATTCAGTTATCACAAAATGTGCATCGTAACCGGTCATATTGTGAAATACGATTGGAATCAGTTTATCGTCTTGGTAATTCAAATTACAACCTAAATGCGCCGCGCCTCTGTAACGACCAGTAAAATGACAATGATCGTGAACGCGAGTATCTGTATCTTTAAAATTACGCATGCATATGTGACAGCTTGGTGCAGTTTTAAAATCTGCTTTTTCACACTCAGTTAAGTTATTCATTTTAATCGGGTTGCGGTACGTTGTTTCCAGGTTGTCCGCTAATGTTTTCATTTCGAGGACAAACCATCGTGCTGGATGAGGCCCTCTGTATGATGCATATCGCGATCGGGACTTATCATATGAACAATGTAGATAGTATCCAACACTGTACGCTTCATGCTTTTGGTATGCGTGAGATTTTTTATGCCGCAATTCATCAGTTCCCAATCACTTAACAAACATTCAAAGTCGGCGTACATTATAAATGGAACAAACTCTTTCCGGTTGAAATTTTTGAACTGAAGCCACTTAGTTTCTTCGGTGGGAAGCTCTATCGCACAATCATTCACTTTCTTGCAGTCAGTAGTGTGGTTACTCAAACGTATTTCACTATGAAACACATGTAAACACCTATCGCATATGAATTTCGTTCTCTTTGAGGCTGATAACTGGTTTGCAATCAATCTAGAAAGACTTTTAATCCAACAAAAGTGTTTCTCACCATCACTGTTCTGCACCATTAACAAATTGATGTGTTTCATCTTTTTATCATCAGTTAGATACAACGGCTCGATTTTAATACCGCTCTTTCTACACTTCTTGCCGAGGATGAAAACATTGATGGACAGGGTATTTATTTTCTCAAACTTTGGTATTTGTTTGAGCGTCATGGGAAACGAAATGCTCGTCAAATTCAATACCGTTGAGAAGTGGGGGTAAGAACTTGGTCGATCCGAATGCTGTGCTGCGGGATATAAAGCTGAAACAACTGCCCAAGCAAAACATGCACCGTCTCGCGCACGTACATTAATTACAGCTTTTCGCGCTTTGATGATGTTTGGTAATTGTATGAAACTGGCCCCGTTTATTGGTTGACATCGATTCACATTCACCTCCAAATTGATGAGTCTAGTCAAAACCCATCCGCTGTCCCTCTCCTGGAATTCTTCCATCTGAGTTATTATGGGTGTGACAACGTAATGTGTGTACCAGTCCTGTAAATTTGTCGTCAAAAGCAGCTGCTCATTTGCAGTATTAAAACATTTTAAATCACTTTTGTCCTTTAACGTAAATTCACCATTCAGGGCTGTATTCACTTTAACGCAAGTGTGTTTCTTTAGCGCATTTTTGATGCGAATTATGACTAGATATTTTGCATCTTCCAAGAATTGTTTTGGATCAATATGCTGTTTGTTGATCACTATTCCAGTCCGAATTCTTCCTTTGAACGCTGATTCAGAGTCCCGCCAGCATACTCGACTGCCTCGCCGTGTGACATTTCCAATTCCTCGACCAGTCGTAATCTGTTGCTGAACTAAAACTCTGAGACTCTTTAATCTACCGATTCTTGACTCCAAACTGTGTTTACTTCCACATGACACATTTAATTTTTTCAACGCTTTACTCAATAAACGCGTGGTAACGTCGCAATTTTTAATCCATCTTTCAATCTTTTCAACACTTCTTGAAGATTGTATTAATCGAAACATATCAGTCAATTTCTCCTCCATCGCAATTGATAAATCCAGTGCTGAGGCCATTTTTTCCCCGTCTCTCCGAGACGCGGCAAATCGCACACGACTCCTGCTGAATGTTGTGGAACCTTTGAGAGTTGTCGTATTTATGTTACCCGAGCAATGGAAGTGGTTATGAAAAAAATCGGAGGAATCTAAGAATCTTGTTAGGCGAGGGATGTCACACACCTCACGGTAGAAGATAGTGGTAAAGGTATAATTATCGCGCAAATCTTTAATCAACGCAACAGTGTTGCGGAAAGTGATTTGCAGCGGGTAATGACCTGATGTAGCGATCGGCAAACATCGTAAAAAATCTCAAGGTTAAAAACCGGTTGTAGCACCTTACCAACTAAATCCATCACACATCTCGCGGCAGAAGTAATTATCGATGCAACAGTGTTGCAATTAAACGGGGTTTCATTGAAAAAAATGCCAGTTTAATTATATTGCAAAAAATCCACACACCTCGCGGCAGAAATAATTATCAATGCAACAGTGTTGCAATTAAACGGGTTTCATTGAAAAAATGTGATTGTAATTATATTGGAAAAAATCCACATGCAACAGTGTTGCAATTAAACGGGTTTCATTTGATTGCATAAAGATTCACGATACGGGTAATGACCTGCGCACGGGTAATGACCTTTCAATGCGAAGATTTATCGATTATAGCGAAAAAGAATTTGGTGGGGGTTAGAATTTAGCGACTATAGCGAAAAAGAATTTGGTGGGGGTTAGAACTCCTGAGATAACACACGAAGGCTAGTGACGTCACGCAAAAGTGGTCCAGTAGCCGCGTGGTCCAGCAACCGCCTTATTACACTACTGTAGAATGGAAGTAAATTTACAAACGATTCAACTTTGATTTGTGATATCAGAATAAGTTCAGCGCTATTCACTACTTGGGCGAGAAGCATCGCAGAGTTATTTCCTGGCATTGAAAGAGCAGAGACGTATTACTCAGCATATACGGGGGGTGAAGATGGGCCAATTTGTGCCAATGGCATATTGTGGAATCGCTATTTGAATACAAGACGAGTCTTCCGAAAAATAGGCATGATAACCTCACATAAGAAGAGAACAGCTATTTCACGATGTTCGTGGGATATACTTTCATCCAAGCTCTTATCATTAGTGATGACATTTTAAGTAAGAAAATGAATAATTTCTCCAAATACAGCTACTGTAACCGAAGAAGCCAAGGAAGCAGTTGCGTGGTTGAAGAACAACGTTGAACCCTTTGATATTGTTCAGGACAAATGGAGGGAAACCCATGATCAGAGGTTCAACTCCAACACATCTTCAGACATAGCAGTCTACTTTGATACGTATCGGTGCCTCGAACTTCCACATGGTCATATTCTGGTAGCTGTTTCAAGTATTTCGACCTACACTTTTCATGTTTACCAACAATGCAAAAGAAATTGTAATGTTGTTTGTTCATTTCCAGATTGATATTGACTTTGAGTATCTGCATGCAGATAAAAAAAATCAATTATTTGTGGAATGGCCGACAGTAGCTCGCCAGATAATCGCAGTTGCTAAGACGAAAAAAGATAATGACATAAAAGCATTGCTATCAATGCATGCAGCTCTCATCGAAGCAGGTGAGCGTTTCTTTAAAATCCTTTTGTGTTAAATTTATTTTTCTATTACTCCTAAAACTATATTATATTCCAAACTTCTTGAACAGATAATGTGAAGGTGCTCGCACTACTGATTCTCCCTTTGCTTCTCAACGCAGCATCCGTCAAATCCAAAAAATCTGGATATCATTGGAGACCATCCAGGCTCGAGATCCAACGAGGATTTTTGCTCCATGCTGAGGTACAGTAAAACTTTTTAACTTATTCATCGATTAGACAGCTGTTCATAGAACAATCATCATTGGTATTTTTTGCTTTGTAATCGATAGTTATATTCGATGGAAATTATTCCATGTGTCTTATTTTTTGTGTTTTTCTTTGCCAATAAAACAGAAAAGTGTCAAACACCCAACTGGAAAGAAAACATATTTTGAAGTAATCAAAAAAAAAAACTAATTTTCTCATTCTCTGTTTCAGACCGTGGACGATCTACAACTACTATTGAACAGTAGATTAAAAATAATCGAGAAATACAAACTAACGAACCAACCGCTTCCTGTGATCATCGGTCCACTTGAGAACATCGTCAGCTCCATGGTGCTTATCAACGACACAAGGTACCCAGTACCTTCTCCATTAAAGGCCGTTGACCTGTGTTTTAAGTCATTTTTTGCATTGAACAGTCAATACCCAGTCGAATGTAAGCATGTGTGGACTTTCATTCAGACGGTGTATAACATAACAGATAGCAATTTAAAAAACTATGTCTGCGTGAACAAATTGAGAAGCTTACTCGCTGTGCACTGAACCAAACTTCATGCATAATTTCGCCTTAAATAGTTAACTCCCTCGTTCAAAATGCAGTGCTTTAAATGCACTATGTCGTTTGAAACAGTAAACCATTTGATCTTGCACTTGAAACATAACCATAAATTGGGTCCCACTGATCACTACAACTGTATAACAAACGGTTGTCAAAGGGTTTATAGTAGTTTAAATTCTTTTAGAAAACACGTTAACATTATTCACACTGTTAAGCCTCAGGCTAATTGTGCCATTCCATTAAAAAAATCTATCGAACAAGGTACTTCTAATAAAGAAACCACGCCAGATCTCAAAGAAAATCCATTATCGGCAGTTGATCACACTTTACCTGATGATACTTCAATCATTAGCGCTGATGAAATAGATGTAGAATGCGAAGCTTCTTTGTTAATAACCTCATTATATGATAACTCTCTTATACCATGAAATGTGGTGGACTTTGTCGTTAAAAGTATGTCTTCGTTCATAAGAGAAGCCTATGTGCCATGTCTGAAACAAAGACTTCACACCAAATTACAAGTTCATGAGTCCATCGATTCTGACAACATATCGAAAGAAATTGATTCCGTACTAGATAACATGCCAAATCCCTTTGAAAATTCGGATACAGAATATAAACGCCTCAAATATTTGAAGGAAAATCGATCGTACACAGTACCCATTGAGTATATTATTGGACAGGCATCCATGGAAAGAAAGATAAATGGACTGATAGTTTCAGAACCCAATCAGGTAATGGGAGAGATGATTTCTTTGAGATATACACTGCAATCTATTTTCGAAATACCAAATTTTCTCAACGAAACCAAACAATACGTCAGTGCATTGTTGGTCGACTCCACTACGCTGAGTAACTTTATTCAAGGTAAAACATGGAAACAAATGTCATTGTCTCATGGAAATAAAACTGTGTTTCCTTTATTCATATATTTCGACGATTACGAAACTGGTAATCCACTGGGTTCTCATGCGGGTAATAATAAATTAGGTGTTGTATACATTTCCATTCCTTGCTTGCCGCCAAAATATACTTCAACGTTGAATCACATACATCTTGCGTTATTATTTCACTCGAATGATAGAACTATGTTCGGCAATTCTGCTGTGTTCAATGTGCTTATCAATGAATTGAATTATTTAAAGGAAAATGGCATCACTGTCGATAATGGAAAAGATAAAGAGGTACTTTACTTTGAGTGTGCTCTGATGCTCGGAGACAACTTGGGTTTAAACAGCATATTGGGCTTTGTTGAATGTTTCTCAGCCAATTATTACTGTAGATTTTGTAGGGCACCGAAAGAAATCTCAAAATTTTTATTCATAGAAGATGACAAACTTCTCAGAACAAAAGCAAATTATGAAGCAGATCTGATGCTCAACAATGTTACGAAGACAGGCATTAAAGAATCTTGTATATGGAGTAGAGTGATGGATCTTGACACATTTCCGTATTCGTCAGTTGATATCGATCATGATATGTTTGAAGGAACTTGTAACTATAGCTAAACATGTGTACTGAACTATTACATTTTTACCTCGAAAATATTCACCCTTGAAACCTTAAATCATCGTATCAGAACCTTCAATTATGGTCGATTGGAAAAGTCAAATCAACCCCCACAAATAGATGTCGTTAAGTCAAGTGTAAAACTTAGAATGTCAGCTTCGGAAATGGCCTGTTTTGCGCGATACCTGAGTTTGCTAATTGGTGATTTAGTACCAAGAAATGATAGTGTTTGGCAGTTCTATCTGAAGCATCGGAAAATAATTGAAATTGTGACTTCGCCAAAAATAATTAAAGACAACATTATTGAATTGCAAATTCTAATATCCGAACACCATAAAATGTATTGTGATATTTTTAGTCAGCATTTAAAACCTAAGTTTCACATGATGGTACACTACCCTCGAATGATGGAAATGATCGGTCCTTTGGTTCATTGTTCAACTATGCGGTATGAGTCACATCACAGAGGATTCAAGCAGACTGCTAATATCTCGTGCAGTTCGAAGAATATTATTCACACTCTAGCCATTAAAAACCAACTAAAGTTTGCCCATTTTATAAGTCAGTACAATCATTCACGTGATATGACTTTGGGTCCTATCAAAAACAAAAATATTGCAGAATTTCGGGAATATGTCCCAGAACTTGATTCGAAGCACTCTATCACATGCGTTGGATGGGTTAATATATGCGGAACTAAATATATCAGAGATACCATAGTAGTTGTTGATGTCAAATCGCCTCAACCAATATTTGGCGCAATTTGTTCGGTTTTTATAATTGAAAAAGTTGTCAATTTCTTAATATCTCCCTTGCCATCGATAATTTTTGACAAACACTTCCATGCTTATGAAATTGACCGCGCAATTGCTGAGAAGAACAAATTTATGATTCCATATGACATGCTACCTGACAAGTTTCCTTGCCTATTAGTTCAGAAGCAAATGAAGTTTTATGTCGCAACTCGTCACCTCATAACACATAATTAGAATGAAAGGGTTGTTGACTGAAAGAATGAATGAAAGGCAGACCAAGAAATAATGCAATGGCTCATGGTTTACTGTTTCAAACACATGATTGATATTTTTATATCCTTTATATGACTATTAAAGTATTTTTTATGTACGATGTATACATACATATCATCTTTTCTTTTAGCTTTATGAAAGTGCAAATTTCATTATTTATAATACTTATAAGTACAAATATATATGTACGTAAATTAGAGTGAATCGAAAGAAAAATTCTCTCGAAATTCAAAATAGATAGAGGCTGCTTAAAAAAAAAGTGAAAAAATTTCATTTCAGAATTCAGAATATAATAGGGTATATAACTCTGACTGTTCATTGCCTAGTTAGTTCTATTCGGTGATTTTACTTATCTCATTCTAGACGTTAAATGAATGTGATAAATTATGCCGGTTTAATATTTAGTTTGATTTATCGTAATATTACTCATAGAATTATGGCACGCGTAGTGTATCAAAGAAAAAAAATATTGCTAGTACAAAATATGTTGTAAGAGAGAATATATATATTAAGGTGTGTCATTTTTTTTTAATTTTTTTTCGGGCTCTCACCCCCTTAGCATCTCATACTATATGCCATCATGATGTGGTATGAATATGGGATATGTCGGATTTTTCTTAGAGGTTCCTCATCGAGTTTTTCTGTTTTCCGTTCATCTAACATACGAAATTTGGCGACCCTGGACACAATGCCCGAAAAAAAATTTTCAATCAAAAATGACACACCCAATCGTTATACTATATCATAATCTATAGGTTGCCTAACAGATATGTATCTGAAACAAATGTGATAACATGTGAAAATATTAGATAGAATATCGAATCATGTATGATGCATACGGTTTATACTTAAATAAAATAAACATAATTTAATCGATCAAATGTTGTTAAGGGTAATTCTCATTTCGGAGGTCGAAAATTGATGATTTACTGAAAACGTCTTTTCATTATAAATTATGGTAGATCTTTCAAGTTTAGGTCTTACTCTATAAGAAAAAAATAGTCGCTGAGCTCGCAGCCCCGACAGCCCTTAATTAGAGGGGGTCGAAAAAAAGGTCTTCCATGGAAGTGACATTCCTTGTATAAAAATAATGCATAGAAGTGACATACTACAAGAAGATAACACTTTTTCGAAAAAATATGTAATTGCATTACAAAATTACTTTTATTCGTCTTATTAATTTTATTTCCGTAGTAATAAAATTTCATACCTCAAACAGCTGCCACGGTTGTGACCGTTATGCTCGACGAGTTGTGAGAATAAAAATTGTACTTAAATTTTCTTGTTGTGATTACGACACCGGTACAAACAGATCACTGGCTCAAGATGGCGGGTTAGTTACTGTGTCTATAGCCATTTGGGATTTGTTCCCCGCGCAATATTTTCTTAAATAAGAGAGGTGTGACATAGGTCCATGGAAGTGACAAAAGAACTGATCACAAACTTTGATATGACGGTTCATATTAAAATCTGTGTAATTATAAATATTATATTGTACTATTAAATGAGTTATTTATCGTAGTTGATATTGGCTCACTTTAAAAGTGGATATTATAAAGAATCAAAGTGTTCTGATTTTTTTTCCTCGCGAATGCGTGGTGATCACACCCATGGAAGTGACATTTTTGACGCTTTGACGCCTAATAAAAAATTAACTATGTGGTTTATTTACATAAATTTAGCTTGGGAGGATAGTATTTCATCTATTATTTACTACAGTAAATCACCAATCCGGTAATTAAATATTACAGCTTAGAAAAATGGTGTGCACAGCGATTTCAGTCGAAAATGAGAATTACCCTCAATAGGTAATCTCCTCATTTTCCCCAGTTCTTCATTCTATTACAGAGTAAATGAACTGCACTCTCGAACACAGCATCCATCCTCGTTGCTCATGAACTGATGCATAACACTATTCATCCTAAATATTTTTCTCTATGTCTGGTAGGTTTTCACTCAATCCCATGCAACGTACAAAATCACTGCAGTAGAAGGTCCTGACAATACAGTACTGTGTACATGTGACACAGATTACTGGAACTAACTATATAGTGTCGAATACATCGAATCGGAGTAGAGTTTACTCCGGCACGTAGTTCTATTCACAACTGTGTACAGTTAATTTGACCATATGAAGTCGTAAATGACGCACCAAGAAAAATGTAGATTTTATGACACCGCCCATGTAATGTGCACTCAAACCAGATGTAAATTGTACCGCAACAAGATGTGAGGCGCGCATCAATTGGAAGTCATATTTTACATTTGGTGCAGTAAACGTGAGTTCCCATGACGATAAATTGAACAATGTGATGTTGATTTGTCCATGTAACATATACACTACCGCTCAAAAGTTTGGATACACTAGTCGAGAATTCTAGCCACACTAAAAGTTAGATGGTCCAGTCAAAAAAAAAGATAACTCCATTTCGCAAACGGCCTTTTGAAGGGGACAAATTCGGCTCAATTTTCCGTTTTTGAAAATCATCTTACGATTTTTCGGGTACCCGGTATGCATTTTTGAACGTGGCCGTTTTTCGGCTATTTTTTGCTCGTCGAAAATTGGGTGCATAATTTGTGGAAAATTTGTTCGTTAGTTTTTTCCATGAAAAACTTAGAAAGGGCATGGAAAGCTTGATTTTCGTTTTTTAAAAAGTTTCGTGCGATTTTTTTTCACGTCATTATTAAATTTTCGGCTACAAAAGACAACTTTTAGAAAATGCGACGTAATCCAAGAAATATAGCGTTTCAGAGGAAATGTCAAGAGGGTGAAAAATTACATGGGTTCATACTGAAATGGTTGGAATTTTTTCAGGATTTTTATTCGAATTTTGTTTTTTCCCAATTTTTTGTCGGTATTCTCCTCGATTTGAAAAAAAACTGCTGAAAAAAATTCTGAAAAAATTCTTGTCAACTTAAAATAAGAGAGTAAAAAAGTTTCCTAGCTTGATATTTTGTCTCAAACCCCGTAATTCTCGAGTTAAGCCCTTCCACTCATCAGAGTACCGACAAAAAATGGGGGAAAAAACAAAATTCGAATAAAAATCCTGAAAAAATTCCAACCATTTCAGTTTGAAACCATGTAACTTTTCACCCTCTCGACATTTCCTCTGAAACCCTATGGTTCTTGGATTACGTCGCATTTTCTGAAAGTTATCTTTTTTAGCCAAAAATTTAATAATGACGCGAAAAAAAATCGCACGAAACTTTTTAAAAAACGAAAATCAAGCTTTTCATGCCCTTTCTAAGTTTTTCATGGAAAAAACTGACGATAAAATTTTCCACAAATTATGCACACAATTTTCGACGGGCAAAAAATAGCCGAAAAACGGCCACGTTCAAAAATGCATACCGCGTACCCGAAAAATCGTAAGATGATTTTCAAAAACGGAAAATTAAGCCGAATTTGTCCCCTTCAAAAGGCCGTTTGCGGAATGGAGTTATCTTTTTTTTTGACTGGACCATCTAACTTTTAGTGTGGCTAGAATTCTCGACTAGTGTATCCAAACTTTTGAGCGGTAGTGTACGTAAAGCAGATGTAAATCGAACCACAATAAGATGTTAAAAATGCATAAATTGGAAGTCGTATTTTACATTTGGTGCAGTGAAAGTGACTTCCTATCACGATAAATTGAACAATGCGATGTTGGTATACCACACAAAAAAATAAAATAAAAATCACTGTCGTGTGGAGCATAAATTTTACGGCTAAATGGGATGTAATATCTACGCCTGCAACACCAGTCAATTCTACTACAATAAGTTACTACAATAAAATGGTAAAATCGACTCTACACAAGTGCTGTCCATATAATCACCGTTCATTGGAGTAAAATGAACTGCAATTGGTGTGAATTTTACTTTTTTTTTTTTTACGTGTATGTCTCAAATTGTGGGTTTTTTCGCGGCCTACAACGCGTCCATTTAACTTTTTTGTCTACGATCAACAAATTTCGGACTTTGAGGGCCTGTGGCGAAAAATCTGTCACCTGTAGGAGTCTTGAGTCTTGAGGGGGTCTTAGAATTTTGTCTTTCATACGATGAAACTATTCCCTACCTTCTAAGAATTACTCGGACTTTATCATTGGTCCATTTTCCTATTGCCTGGTCTGACATTCGACTTATAGGCTATGATATGAAACTATGCGCGTGAACTTGCACCGAATCGTCTTTTTTTTCGTGATTATTGAAAGAATACTTATTCTTTTCACGTCTGATTGACGAGTCTCTGATTGTTGGCCCCAACTTCCAGGCCCTGTTAATTACATATAAAGAAGACTAATAGTTTGGACGTACTATTTTTCATATCTTATTTAACTTAATATCTAATTTAACATACTCTTGCGAAGCGTTGAACGAAATGTACACTGGGACGAGCGACGTACCAGATCAAGTATGATAATCTTGATATAATTAATTATCGTTAAAAATGAGAGGGACTACAAGTTTGCAGGTTACAGTTATGAAGTGACTTTGTGATTCCCATTCTAAATTTTCGAGTTCGATTGTTTTTCTTTTCATTCATACTCAACGCGTTATTTGACTCTTGTGTAACTTCCGGTCAAAACGTCCGAAGAGTTTTTGGTGAGCGGGTACATCCACTGGCCAGAATGTTGCTCTTAATATTGATCAATTATTCTAATAAATTACGAACTTTGAAATGTATAGTAAAACCTCATTTATCTGAGGTAATGCGGGGAGAAGGTATCTCGGATAAGCGAAGATTCGGATAACACGGAAGAAATAAAAAATTCAAAAATTCGAAGGCCGGATGAATGAGGTTTTACTGTAGATCTGATACAATTCCTACAATATTCATAATTGAGTACCTGACTGAGGATTTGTTTCTTTTATTTTTCTGTGCTTATGATGAAAAGTGAATCGAAATCATTGGATCGTATATTGTTTCAGATATCCTAGAAAATGTATGCCATTGTGGAATTTCTAAAAGGCAATAGTCAGAAGAGTGAAGAGTATGCTGTGGTGCCAATAATATGGTTGCACAACGACAACACAGCGTGTTACTGGCCTCGTGTAAAAACAGAGAAAGATCTCGTTAAACTCATTAAAACAAACGCACCTTATGACACTAAGTGGCCTAAATATAATGTTCACAGAGTCGTAAAATCGTCAGGTAAAATACTAATCCTTCGTAAATTTTTTTTTATTATACATTCACGTAAAAATACTTTGTCGAAATCTTGCTTTGTGATGGCAATTTTCAAGCTAATTAGTGGGATTTCAGTAATTATAAATCCATGAAAATGAGATAATTGATCTGTTGAAATAAAGGGTGGATCTTTTCCTTTATATAGTCTTTATTAAATACAACGACGATATACTCTGTTGTTCTACATTGTGTCAACTAACTCTATTCCTCGTACAATTACCTCTTATAAATAAATACAATATGCTGACTGTGAGTTTCGGTTCTTGTAGCTCCAGTCGCATTCCGATGGGTACAATGCACTGCTTATCCAGCATAAATTTATACATATTTCAACATGATCAAATAATTACTCTCGTTCCAGAAGCTTACGATTCTCTCCAAGAAGACCTTACAGAAATTATCGAACAGAGTACTACTGATAGTGGTGATAGTGCTTTACAACTGAAGATGATTTCAAGTAAACCATCACGGGAACACCGGATTATTTCCGAGCACGAGGCTTCACCAGAAACAGTGAACAGAAGCAATCTAGAACATCGAGGCAAAAAACGCAAACACAAGAGCAAGGGCCGTAAAAATAAAAAGTCTGGTTCTGGCAAATCAAAATCTGGGAAGAATAATATTCTGGCTAATTTATCTTCTGATAGTTCATCGACTGAAATTAGTGATAAGGAGAATGATACTGAGGATGAAGATATGGTTGAAGTTCCTGCAATCAACTCTTCTGACCAGCCTAATCTTCAAGCCACACTCATAAATATTACCAATATAAAGGCAATGGGTCATGGTTCGAATGTTGGGTCTTCGCCGAAATCATTTGCAACAACAAGAAGTATTACTGGTTTAGAATCAATGACCCATGATTTTCAACAAGACAACAATCCAATCATACAATCATCACCTTCAACCTCACGAATATCTGAGGCCAAGAATCACAAATTCAAATACATGTCACCCGGAGAATTTCAAATGGAAGTGTTGACGAGTTTAGGTATTCTAGAAAGCGAAATATCGCAAATCAATACTTCCGTCAATCAGTTAGCAAGATGCTCTAAATTTGGACATATTACACCAGCTGTGAGACCGGATAATTTTCGTAATATGCCCATAAATACAATGGAAGACTTCAAAAGTTTCGACATGCTTCTTCAAGAAGAAATTTATGAAACTTATTTTGTAAGAATCTTTCATTCATTTACCGCATAAATTATATCATCTCATTCATTGCAGAACGTACTTCAATATTTACTTTCCGGAAACGTCATTTTTTGCAGTATTGAATTTTATTTCGTTTTTTCATTTTGTGCGCACTAATTTTTTTATTCTGCTGACTAGTCTGCGGTTTTTCATTCCACTTTTCAAAAATTTCGTTCGAAAATTTGAAATCAATCGAATTTATAATGGTTATTAATTTTTTCGTTTGTCTTATGTCAATGCAGACAAACCGACTTGCTGCTATCAGGGCCGGCGAAAGGTGTGTGGTATGTATGGTATCCACCACACACGGGAGTCCCGGGTGTATGGTACACCACACACGGGTGGATAGTATTAAACCATACACCGGAATTCGAGATGTTTTTCCCCTCCAATGTAATTTTAATGTCCACAAGCTCACAGCAATTCTGAAATTTTTAAAACAACTGAAGTATAAAAGTAATATTTGACCCTCATTATTTAGTTATCAACTCCCCCCCCCCCCCCCCCCCCCTCCCAATGATCCCGTCCAAAAGATACCATACACGGGCTTTTCACATTTCGCCGGCGCTGAAGAAGAATCGTCGAAGTGCTGAAGGGAAGACCAGGAAAAAGGATCCAAGCCAGGTACAAACTAAAGGGGGACGTTCTGTATAAATCAGAACCCAACGAAGCCACGGAGACCGTATTGCCAAAGACCCTGGTGCACCAGTTGGTGATGGAACTGCATGAGATGTACGGACATGTAGGACCGAGAAAAGTATACCACATGGTGAAGCAGGACTTCTACGTGAAGGGCTTAAAGCGACACGTACAAAAATGGATCTCGACATGCGACAATTGTCAGTGAAATAAATATCCAACGCAAGCCTGTCAAGCACACGCACACAACATTGTACCAGAGGGCCCTGGGGACCTCCCGTGTGGAAATTTTGTTAGGGGACTCCTAGGGGCCCGATTATTTTTCCCAAAAAAAATCAGGGGCCCGATAAGGAAGCCCGTTCAGGTCCCGTAAGGGATTGTCCCACTTTTTTAAGCGGGGCCCTTAAAAGATGCCGTATCGGGGCCTTTTAGGGAAGCCCTCTCAGGACTCTTATTGTTTCCTTATTTAATCCCGAGCATAACCACATTGTGCTCTCGAAACATGCCTATGATAACTTGTATTATTCAAGTCTGTAAAATGTTGTTAACTTCTGTGTACCTGTACCCGGGAAAATTTTTTTATATATAGTCATATTTAATCATATATAATTTTATTATATATGGATTTTGTCCACATATAATCATATGAGGCGTTCTCTCGAAGAACGACCTAAGTGCACTTTGGTCGTTTCGAGAAAAAGCAATTTGTAAATTCAACATTGTACTGCTCATCGTTAAATATAACTAATGAAATTTTTTTTATTTATTGCAATCATTATACTGTTGAAT